>NSJW01000531.1:0-302148 GCA_019955255.1 Castanospermum australe
AGAGAATTGATAGCAAACATGGCAGCTAATTCCCAACAATTCGGCACTAGAGCAACCAGCAGTGGGGTGTTCTCAATTCAAGCACCCCCAGTCCAATATCACAGTGCCCCAGAAACCAGCATTAGCATCCAGTGCAGACCACCAAAGATGAAAAATAGACCAGACGAATTGACCTCATTAGTAAGGCAATTGGCAGTGACACAAAACAGTGCAGTCTCCTACTCCACAGATAAGCAGACCATGTGGTATCTGTTCTGATCCACTCCACCCCCCTGATGCTTGCCCAACTCTGCAAGAGGGCACCTCTCCAGACCAATCAGTAGCTGCAGCAGGAGTCTTTCCTGGAAAGCCACAGTATCAACAGCAACATAATCCATTTTCAAAACACTTTATAATTCTGGCTAGAGAGATCATCCAAACTTAAGGTGGAAGCAGAACCAGAACCAGATTCAGAACCAAACTAGCAGAATTTTCCACAATACCCAACATAGGCAGTTTCCACAGCACAAATAGAATTTCCAACAATCTTGTACCTCCACAGCCAGTGCAACAGCAGCCACCAGCACAACAGCAGACCAGTAGTGGTCCTTCACTGGAAGATTTGGTGAAGCAGCTTGCAACGAACAGTTTGCAAATTCCAGCAGAGAACTGAATCTTCCATTCAGATTTGCAAACTCAGATTGGGCAGTTAGCAACATCACTGAACCAGCTCCAACCCCAGGGATCTAACAACTCTCTTCCTTCACAGACAATTCCTAATCCAAAGGGGAATGTCAGTGCTATATCCCTAAGGTCTGGCAAGCAACTAGAAGAGCCCAAGCAAGCTGCAGTTGAGGCTCAACCAACCCCAGAAAAGGAGAAGACTGATGCTAAGAAAAGTGAAACATTGAAGCAAGACAATGATGAGTCTGAAACCCCCATCCCTCTACCTTTCCCTTATAGACCCCTTCAATCCAAAAAGTTGGCAAAGAAAGCACAAGAGAAGGAGATCCTAGAGACGTTCAGAAAAGTTGAAGTCAACATCCCTCTCTTAGATGCGATCAAGCAGATTCCCAAATAATTTCTCTTGTTTGTGTCGGTCCTTTGCGTACTACTGGTGTTGTTATCCAGTTAGCTAATAGGAGTAATGCTCACCCTGCTAGGTCTGATTGAGGATGTTTTAGTTAGAGTAAATGAATTAATATTCCCTGCTGATTTTTACATTTTAGAGATGGAGGGTGAGTCTCCTAGCAGTGGACCCCCGATTATTCTCGGGAGGCCCTTTCTTGAAAATAGCTAGGACTAAGATAGATGTGCATTCTGGTACTCTTTTCCATGGAATTTGGTGATAGTATTGTGCATTTTAATATCTTTGATACCATGAAACATCCTAGGGAAGAGCATTCAGTTTTGTGTATTGATGTGATTGATGATGTGGTTGATGATGTTTATGCTGAATTGTGTGTTGATTATCCAGATTTTGTATCTGTTAATGACGTTATTGTTTGTGGTTGTACTGATAATGAATGGTGCCCTGTTTGCACTGAATTTTCATGCTTTTCGAGTTTTTGCGATGCACTAGAAGTGATGGTGATTCTGATTTAAGTGGTGATTCTGACTTGCCTTGGGATGTTAATTCTGATGTGAACATTGTGCAGTCCGGGAAAAGTTTTGCTTTCCTTAAATTTATTTTCAAGCACTACAGTTTCAACTGATGTACATGCTGTAGAATTAGTGCAACCTACCAAGCTTCTTCCCTCTACTGAGCAGCCACCTAAGTTGGAGCTGAAATCTCTACCTGATCACTTAAAATATCCCTTCCTGGAGGAGAATGAGCAGCTACCAGTCATTGTGGCAAAACATCTTCTACCTGATCAAGAGGAGCAGCCGCTGAGATTATTGAAGGAAAATAAGAAGGCGATTGGGTGGACTTAAGCAGACATTGTTGGCATTAGTCCTTCCATGTGCCTGCATCGAATTTCATTGGAAGAGGGTGCTAAGCCAGTGAGGCAACCTCAGAGGCGCCTGAATCCCCTTATTCTGGATGTGGTGAAGAAGGAAAGTGACTAAGCTCCTGCAAGCTGGCATTATCTACCCATCTCTGACAGCCAGTGGGTCAGCCCAGTTCAGGTAGTTCCCAAAAAGTCTAGAGTGACTGTAGTGGCCAACCAGAAAAATGAACTAATTCCCATAAGAGCTCAGAACAGTTGGAGAGTCTACATAGACTACCGGAAGCTCAACCAGGCCACCTGCAAGGATCATTATCCTTTACCCTTTATTGATCAGATGTTGAGCGGTTGGCTGGTAAGTCTCCACTATTGTTTCTTGGATGGCTACTCAGGCTACTTCCAAATCCATATTTGCACCTGAAGATCAAGAGAAGACTACCTTCACATGCCCCTTTGGAACATTTGCATACAGAAGGATGCCCTTTGGACTCTGCAATGCGCTTGAAACCTTTCAGCGGTGCATAGTAAGCATATTTTCTGAATTTTTAGAGGATTGCATGGAAGTATTTATGGATGATTTTACTGTGTATGGGTCTTCTTTTGATGCATGCTTGAGTAGTTTGCTACAGTCTTGAAATAAATGCATTGAGACCAATCTTGTGTTGAACTTTGAGAAATGTCATTTCATGGTTGATCAGGGATAGTTTTAGGACACATAGTGTCTAGAAAGGGTATTGAGGTAGATCCTGCTAAGATAGATGTTATTCTGCTTTACCTTACCCCGAGTCTGTGCGGAAGTGCGTTCTTTTCTTGGTCATGCAGGATTCTACCGGCGCTTCATCCAGAACTCAGCAAGATTGCCCGGCCCCTGTCCAACCTTCTACAGCATGACACAGATTTTGTGTTTGATGATGAGTGTAAGTCGGCCTTTAATCAATTGAATCGCTGCCTGACCACAACTCCGGTTGATCCAGTCGCCAGATTGGTCTCTTCCATTTGAGCTGATGTCCGATGCCTCCAACTATGCTGTTGGTGCAGTTCTTGCTCAGCGGGTCAATAAGGTCCCTCATGTCATTACCTATGCCTCCAAGACTTTGGATTCTGCCAGTCTAATTACACAACCACTGAGAAAGAACTTTTGGCTGTAGTTTTTTGCACTTGATAAGTTTAGGTCATATATGCTAGATACTAGGGTGATTGTCTTTTCTGATCATGCAGCCTTGAAGTTTCTTTTGAAAAAGGCAGATGCTAAGCCTCGACTCATTTCGGTGGATGTTGTTGCTCCAAGAATTCGACATTGAGATTAAGGATAGAAGTGGAGCAGAAGACTGGGTAGCTGATCACTTGAGTCGGATCACTCACCATCCTTCTTACCTCTCTTCCATTCGGGATGATTTTCCTGATGAACAGCTTTTACAGCTGCAAGGTAAGCTTCCATGGTATGCTGACTTGGTAATTATTTGGTTGCTGGTGTTTTTACCTGCTGATTCCACTAGGCCCAGACTCTGGAATTGAAAAGTGAATCTAAATACTATGTTTGGGATGACCCGTATTTGTGAGATTCTGTAATGACCAAGTAATTAGGAGATGTGTGCCTGATAATGTGTTTCATTCCATTTTACATTTTGCCATGCTTCTGCCTATGGTGGTCACTTTGGACCCCAAAGAACTGCTAGGAAAGTGTTAGATTTTTGTTATTTTGGCCTTCCTTGTTTCATGATTTATATCTGTTTTGCAAGTCATGTGAAGAACTGTCAGAGGGTAAGGAGTATTTCCCGTAGGCATGAAGATGCCCCAGTAACCTATACTGTTTTGTGAAGTTTTTGATGTTTGGGGTATTGATTTTATGGGTCCATTTCCTGTTTCCCATGGTTTTACTTACATATTGCTGGCTGTTGATTTATGTCTCAAAATAGGTTGAGGCGAAAGCCACCCAGACTGATGATTCTGCTGTGGTTGTAGATTTCATCAGGTCTCACATTTTCTTGCAGGTTTGGTATTCCTAGAGCTATTATTAGTGACCATGGCTCTCATTTTTGTAACCGAAGCATGGGTGCTTTATTACGAAAGTATGGAGTGATTCACAAGGTTGCCACCGCAACCACCCACAGACCAATGGCCAAGCTGAAATCTCGAATAGAGAAATTAAGCAAATCCTTCAAAAGGCTGTTAACTCTAACCGGAAAGATTGGAGCAAGAGGCTAGATGACGCTTTGTGGCATATCAGACTGCCTACAAGACTCCGATTGGGATGTCTCCCTATCGGCTTGTCTTTGGTAAGGCATGTCATCTTCCGGTAGAGTTGGAGCATCAGGCATATTGGGCCATTAAGCAGTGCAACATGGATTTGGCCCAGTCGGAGTGGAGAGGAAGCTGCAATTGCAAGAACTGGAAGAGCTTCGATTGGATGCCTATGAGAGTTCGCATTTTATACAAGGAAAAGACAAAGGCATTCCATGATAAGCAAATCCTGATAAAAAGAGTTTGTTGTGGGCCAGAAAGTCCTCTTATTTAACTCCCGTCTCAAATTTATATGCCTGGTAAACTTAGATCTAGATGGGATGTTCCGTTTATGATTACTAATGTTTTTCCTTTTGGTGCAGTGCAACTGTGTGAGTGAGCGGACCAGGAGGACTTTCACAGTGAATGGACATCGCCTTAAGCATTTTTATGAGGGACCCCAGCAACAGCCTATGGAGGCAGAGATTAGGCTCACTGATGCCACGTACCCTCCCTAAGGAGGATAGGGAGTCTTCTTCCTCTTTTCTCTATTTCTTTTCTTTTCTTTACACTTTTAATTTCAACTTTGATTGTTAATAACAGGATTTTACGAATAATATAGTCTGAACCCTCCTTGTGATAATTGTTGAGATGTACATAGTGTTGAACTTGGATATTTTGTTTTTAATGGATCATTCTGGTTGGACTGAATTTCTCAACTCTTAGATTATCTGACTTGGTAGTTGATTTTGTGATGCTGATTGCATGCTGGTATTAACCCTTGTCAGATTTTGGGCCTGTGTGAATAGAATTTATTTTTTGTTATTCTCTCTTTCTTGTGTGCTTCTACTCATGATTTTTTCTCTAGAACTTTACCCTTTTTCTTTTTGAAACTGTATTTTTCACTGGCATGCATAAATATGATAAAGGCCTTCTTTCTTCCATTTACCACTTTGGCCAGATAACCATCCCTTGCATTATATTCCTGTTGGTTAGCCCCTTTGTGCCTTTTTGTATCATCCTTGTCTTAGCCATATTACAAGCCTAAGTGTAAAACCATTTTATTCCGCACCTTAAAAATTTATTGAGCATTGGTTTCACCTTTGTGTTGTGTTTAAGTGTGGGGGTTGCCTAGGGCGTGCAACATTTTAAGTGTGAGGGGAGGTATTTGATGCTAATTGTCATTTGGCATTAGTTTGGTCATTGTGCTTATGTAAGTAATTGTGAAATTCTTCAAAAAAATAAAATAAAAATAAAAATAAACAAAATAAAACAAAAAAATAGAAGAAAAAAATCTGAAAAAAAAAATATATGATAGAAAAAAAAATTAAAAAAAGTAAAAAAAGAATGTCAATTTGAGAAAAATTGGTTGTAATAATGAGTTTTGGGGAAGGAAAAAGAGTCTCGTTGAAAAAGGCAACTCGTTTGTAAAAGTGCATTTCATTTAGTTGGTTTTGAGCAAACCTTTGTGTTTCTTAACTAATGCTCTTTTAAATTTCTTGGGTGCTTAGCCTTTCATTTCCAAACTTGTCCATACCTTCACCATAGCCCCATTACAACCTTGAATAATAAGTCCTCTTGATTTGTGCATACATGTGTTTTGAGTAGTGGAGAAGTAGAAATTTGAGCAAGCTTATGGTAGGACAATTTTCTTGAGTGAAATTTGAGTAATACACTTGCTACCCTATACACTTGAGAGATTGATTGAGAGCATACCTTGAGAGGCCATTTTGCGTTATTAGCATCATCAATTGAGATTGCCATGTTTTATAATTTGAGATGAAGAAATTTCTGTCATGATTGGTTAATCTTTTGAAGTTTTGTGTTCCTTGTTCAAGTTTTGCATTCTTGACAATTGTTAGAAAGGAGAGGTTTATCTTTTAGTCTTTTTCTTCGTTTTATCATTTCTTTAGTTTTATTTTGAGTTTTTAATTTTGTCCAGGAGTGCAAAAGGATAAGTGTGGGGGCATTTTGATAATTGAATTTTATCACACTTAATTGTTGCATTTGATTAATGATTTTAGGGCTGTTTAGTGTGTAATTAATGGTTTTTTGTCCAAATTGGGCTTTGGGCTTTTAATTGGATTTAATTCAATTTTTTGCTAATTTTCCAGATTTACATTGTTCCAGTATTTTGATCATAACTTTTGTTCTAGGTATCCGATTAACCTCATTCTTATTTCCTTTTTCCGATAACTCAAAGAGTTACAAAATGGTATTAGAGGCTTGAAGACCAAATTCGGACAAGAAGGTAGTCAAAATTGGAGCCAAAGTCAGTCACGGAATTCTAGAGCTATGTTTAGTTAATTGGGCTTAACTTTGTAATTAGGGGTCCAAATTACATGGGACCAAAACCATTAGTTATGTTTTTAATTCGGGCCAGTTTTGGAGCCCTGACTTTGTTTAGTTTTAGGTTTAAATAGCATATTAGGGCAACATGAACAGCAGCTTTTACATTTTGTGAAATTTCATATCTAACGCCTCTCTTCTCCTCTCTCTTCTGTTCATCTTGTCCTTCTTTTTCTTTCTTTTTAGTTTTCTGTTTGTGCACAGCCATGGTAGGCTAACTTTCCATTCAATCAACCCATGAGTTGAGGTTTCTGTTGTTGAATCCAGAGGGCCTGTGCTCTCCATGAACTGGATCCGTTTCTCTTCTCCTTTTACTCGAATTGAGCAACACAATTGTGTAAGTTGAATTTGAGCGGATGAGGTATGTCTATGATTTTTGTATTTTGATCATCCAGGGGAAGGGATTAGATGTTAGATTTAATATTTTGGTTGATTAACCTAAGGGATTTAAAATCAAAACAGGTTGAAGTGAACACTGTGCGATGGCATGAGTGAACGCACTAAGGGTTTGATTAAATGCTAGGTGATTGTCTAGTAGAGAGGGTTCCTATATGAATGCAAGGATTCCGATTTGTTTAGGGTCAACCACGAAATTCAGTAATTCTTTGTCTAGTGACGGATGTTCTTGAAACCTCAATTCTGGGTTGGTTGATTGCTTTTAATTTGTTAATTTCGTTTTATCTCTTGCTCTAATTTCGTTTTATATCTTGCTTGAATTTCAATCGAATTAAACCCCCCCTTGTTTATTGTTTTGTTTTTCAATTGAGTGATTTAGTCCTATGCAAAAATTCCTTGGGAGACGATTCAGGTTGTCTTATATTACAAATTTCTTTATAAGCCTGGTTAATTTGAGTGAGTTCGACAGTTCACGTCAAATATATGTCTTGGTTATTCATTGTTGTTTTTCTTAGACGAAAGTTTGCTTCCTTTTCGTCTATCTTTGACTTTATGGTCAAACAGATAAACTTAGCAAGTTTTCATCATTCTAGAGGCCTAGAGGATGTTTGTGTGATCCCAAGCTCTCCCCAAAGCTTCAGGGGATGGAAATATGTCTTCGTTATTCGCTATTGTTTCTCTTAGATGAAAGTTTGATTCCTTTTAGTCTATTTTTGACTTTTTGGTCAAACGAATAAACTTTGGGAGTTTTTGTGATCCTAGAGACTTTGAGATTGTTTGTGTGATCCCATGCTCTTCCCAAAGCTTTAAGGCATGAGAATATCTCTTGCTTATTCGTCATTGTTTCTCTTAAATGAAAGTTTGCTTCTTTTTAGTCTATTTTTGACTTTATGGTCAAATGAACAAACTTAGCGAGTTTTTGTGAATTGACGGGCTCAGTGGATGTTTGTCTGGCCCCAAGGTCTCCCCAAAGCATCAAGGGATGATAATATGTCTTTGTTATTTGTTGTTGACTCTCTTAGATGAAGTTTGGTTACTTTTTGTCTATGTTTGACTTTATCGACAAACGGATAAACTTAATAAATTTTCGTGATTCGAGAGGCCTAGAGAATGTTTATGTGTCCTTAAGCTATCCCCAAAGATTCAAGGGACAAGAATATGTCTTCATTATTCGCTGTTGTTTCTCTTAGATGAAAGTTTAAATTATTTTGGTCTATTTTTGACTTTTTAGTCAAATGGACAAATGTAGCAAGTGTCATGATTCTTAAGGCCTAAAGGTTGTTTGGGTGAACATCTCAGTCACCTATGCTCATTAATCCACCTGAGCTTCATTTCAAACCCACCCATTTTTTCAATTTCCATAAAATCCCTATCAATCATCACATCTTCTCTCTTGATTTTACATTGAAGGCTAACCAATTTTTCAAGCTCCCAAAGAATGTGGCCTGCTCTGCTATTCATCAAGAAGCTACTGCCATTCAAATATTCATTCATGCCCATCCACAAGAAGAGGGGAGGAATAATTGGATTTTTGATCCTGGTGCTGCGAATGCTTTTAGGTCTTCGTCGTTGTTGGATGTCTATGCTCTCACCTCCAAAACACTGCCTCTCTTGGCAATTTAACTTTCTTGTTGATTATAGCATAACCAACTATCACCCTCCATCACCCAAGCCACCTGATTCAAACTATCTACACCTTGCAAACAAGACAGAAGAAAGGAGCAATGGAGTGCATTATCAGATCTTGTTGCTTCCTGCCAGTGAGCAAGGGGAGAAAATCTTGCGAGAGTGGGAAATTGATGTAGATGGTGCAGAGGAGGATGCTGAAGTTGTGGTGACATCAACAACGACCCATATGTTCTATATTGGCACTCATGGTAGATTCTTTGTAGCTGCAGATTGCCTTCCTCCTCTAGATTACATTCAATAGAGAGCTTCGCAAGAGTTTGTGGCAAAGAATAAATGGCGGTTTCAACATATTTATAGGAAGTAGCCATGGGGTTGTTTGCTTGCAATTGGATGGAGTGCATATTTGACAACAATAGGAACCTCATGTTTGAGGCGACTATGCTGTTTCTTAGGGTAAATTGTTAGGGATGGGGAAAAGTCCTTGTTCGAGGCAAGGAAACCTCCAGAAATTTAAGAGAGAAATTGAGGAGAATTATTCTTGCTTACTTCATTCATTCACTCCATGTTACATATATAGGCTAATATAGAAGATTCTAGATTCACATAATACACCATATATAACAAACTCATAATAGAATTTCTAATAATATCTATAATTCATCACAGGTTATTAGCTACCCATTCTACCCATTCCTATTAATGTCATTGTTGCTATAATCTCTGCTGCCACTCTTCCCCACATTTTCCACTAACTAAAGTGGTATTACATTGTTGTTTTACATTGTTGTTATTTACATTATTGCACCAACATTAGCATTTTGTGATGCATATATGGGTGTGGACTGATAGACTGGTCCCTTGCATCTAGCCATCCACATATGGGAAATTGGCCATCTTCACTATTGAGGCATGGGCAGGGGCTTTTCATGGAAGGGTTCTTGCAGGTTTGATTGCATGTTGGATCATGATGAACATTGTGTCCACAACATCTGACCTGATGCAGGACTTCAAAACAGGCATTAGGATTTAAATTACAAACCCCATTACCTGATACTGTTACAACATCAAATACACCGCAATTGTGGCCCACATCAGGTTGCATCAATACGCTTTTGCCCACGATGACATGACTGTGACCGCAATCACAATTTAAAACCTAAACATGACATTGGCCTCGCCGTGCTGGAACAGCCATGGTTTGCATTATTTCTCCTTGTGTCTTCTAACTTTTTTACGAGGCTTTTGGTGATCTTGGGAGTCCTGGCTCAAAGTACCTGGCCCCTTATGCCCTTGTTTATCGTAATATGTCAATATTAGGGGTTGACAGCTTCTCAGCTCTACCAAGATACTGCCTCATGCTTTGCTATGTATTTTTTGCTGCAACCATAATTATCAATCTTATTCAAGATATGGTTGGAAAGAAGTGGGCTAGATTTATTTCTGTTCTTATGGCCATGGCAATACCTTTTTATCTAGGAATGTTATTTTGCCATTGATATGTGTCTTGGGAGCTTGATCTTGTTTGTTTGGTAGAAGGTCAACAAGGCCAAGGCTGACGCATTTGGACCAACTATGCTTCAGTTAGAAAAATCTTTTCATGGGCTTACATTGATAAGTATTCTATATGTTGGATTTAATTACTAAAACGGATTGATGGTATTCTCTATAAATTATATCCCTAAAATATATGTAACATAAAGTGCATTAAACTTGACATCTTATTATAAAAGTCTAATTGAGCGACTAAGTGTAAGCATAATAGGCCACTAGGATTGGGCCCAAAATTTATGAAATGAGTTCTTAGAATTTGACTCAAAGGTTATGACCCTTGATAGGAGAGAACGATAACCTACACATGTAAAGCATGCTAGGTCCTCTCTCTAACCTAACTTTTACGATCAAAATATATCTCTTCAGTCGGAGAGTCATTTTGTGGTCTAGTTGCCCTATTGCAAAACCGCCATTGTGGATATGAGTATAAGGAGGAAGACCTTGCACAACTTTGGATATGGCACAAATAGGTATGTCTTGTAATTCTATTATCTTTCTCATTAGTATTCTAAATTCATGTATTCATGTTTTAAGTGGAATAGTATTTGTGTAGAATACTCATTGCTTCTGGTTTCATTTGTGGGGATGGGATCTGGACACTTCCAAGCTCAATTCTGGCTTTGGCAGGAGTGAAGCCACCTATCTGCATGAAATTTTTGTCTAGAGCAACAAATGCAAAAGTGGATGCATTCTTAGAATCTTGAGGTCACTTGTTTGATTTTGCAGATTGTCTTTTTTAAAACACATTCTATTTTATTACAGATGTATCGCATTTATTCCAACAGATGTCCATTAATGTGCATGAATCTATTAGCATAATCAATTCCATGTTTATCTGTTTTTTTTTTTTTGTGGTTAGGAAATAGGAATTAATAAAGATGATTGTAAAATGCTACTAGATATATAGAACAAGTATGTAAAGAAAAGGGTTGACAAGTGACAACCACATAAGAAAGAAAAGAATCAGATTGCTGCCACCATGAACACCATTTTTTTTTTCATTTCGTTAAACGTACGCTTCCATTCTATATGCTCTAGAAGATAAACTGAGAAATTCTGGTGCTAATTAAGCGCCCTTGCTAGCTACTCTATAGACTATAGATATTATCTAGTATTACATTACGATATTATAAGGAATTTGATGGACAAAATACCAAATAGAATAGACTTATTCACCAAAATAATTTAAGCTTTGTAAAATTAGTTATAATAATATAAAGGGACAAGACTATTAATACCCCCTAAGTTTTAGGTCATTTTTAAATTACTACTACAAACTTTAAAATTATCTTAGTTAATACTAACATTATAAGAATTATTCAAATTGATCCTGATATCTACTATCTGTTAAGCTACAAAAACATGGTCATGTGACTGGCATATGTAATTTTTAATAATACATTACTATAACTTTCATCATATCTAAATAAATATGAACCTTTCATTTTAAAAATTATAGTGAAATAACTCTGTCGTTACATATTATTTGAAATTAAAATTTCATATTTATTTAGATCTATGGGAGATTATAGTGTTGTGTTATTAAAAAATTACATGTTTTATTCACATAACCATGTTCTCACTAAGTGACTTAATAGATAGTAGATAAAAGAATCAATTTAAATAATTTTTATAATTTGAATATTAATTAGAATAATTTTAAAATTTATAGTGATAATTTTTAAATAACTCAAAGTTTAAAATAATCTTAATACCTTTTTCCCTAATATAAAAATATCTTGAGGTAACTGTTTTCAACTGCCGATACTAGACTTTCCATTATAAATTGTTAATGATTCCACCAAAAACTTTAAAGATATATGATGAAGGCGGAGTATAATAATTGGAAATTCGGACCAATCTTTTAATCATAATAGATTAATAATGACAACTATTAATTTAAATACAAAAGAAAAAATTATAAATGTAGTTCTGTATGGAGAAAAAGATACTGTACAAAAAAGAAAAAAAAACAAACTCTTTTGGTATATTAGAAATTTAGGCGGTGGATAAGTTATTTCACAATCAAAGCACGATGCATCGCAGTTAATGGATATCAATAAGGTAATCAAACTCAAAACCTTTCAACTCATTTTTAATTTTACCAATTGAGCCAACTTTTATCCACAAGATGGTTAAAATGTGATGTGGCTAGTATTTCACGTTATGTAAATTTGGATGAAAGAAATCTATTATCTATTACCTATATGTAAAAGATGGTCCCTGGGCTGATACATGTCATCTCCAAAAAACAAAATTTCCTGCTCAAACTCTTTTCTCATCTGGACCGTTCCATTTCTTTCTCATCCAACGGTAAATATTTCTTCTGTGTCCTGTTATGAACTGAAAAATGTTAAAAACAAAATCTCATCACTTCTCTCCTCGTCCTTTCACTCCGTCCTTCATATGGGTGATCACGGGTCAAGTTAGCAGTAAAATTAAGTCCAAACTGAGCTCAGTTAATTAGGTTAGATTGGATTGATTGAATGAAAAATTTGCACACACCCTAATTCGGGTTGGGTCATTTAGTTGCACAACTCAATACCTGTCCACTTTCTAACATGCATAAAAAAATCAAAAAAAGTTATAGAAAAATCCTAAAAAATAAAAAAAAGCAGCAAAATTAAAATCAAGTATTAGGCTATTAGCAATAGCAGCAAACCAGATTACCTAAAGTCCTAAACACACACCACTCACCGGAACCACCAAAGCACGGCAGCAGGGGTGACTGGGTGAGGACTAAGGTGTGACTGCGTGAGAGTGAGCTGACGGACAGCGAGGGCAACGAGAACCGACTAGAACTCACGCATGGCAACAGCAACGGACCAGGCATGAAGGCCGTGACTCGTGCACTCCCGTAGAAGAAGCACAGCTAGCGGCTAGGAGCAGTGTTGTTGGGGAGTTCGTCGACAGCGAGGTGGCAGAGAGATTGAGAGAGGCAGAGAAAGTGAGCAACCAGTAATGATTGGGATTTGGGGGATGTGGGGATTTCGGGGCTAGGGCAAGGCAGACGTGCAGAGCAATCAATTCGAAGGAGAAACAGAAAAGGGAAAATGCGCAAAGGAAAGGGGGAGGCTGTAGGCTGGGCTTCAAAACGCAGGAGCCATAAGGTAAAATGAAAAAAAAAAAAAAAAGTGATGGGTGAGCAATTAGGAAATTAAAAAATGGTCACTATGTGAGCATTAGTCCTTGTAGTGTTGGAAACATGTACGTGCAGGTTACCAATTAATTGCCAATTCATGTAGATGATTTGGGTTTTCAAAATCAAGCTTCCATCTAAGTTAATATGAACACAGAGTGTGTACCTTTTTCTTTTGACTAAAGTTCGTTTGCACTAATATAACAATATTAGAATATCGTAACTTGACCTTAAATCAATCACAGTTCAGATTCAAATATATGGTGCGAATGTGAAAGTGGCTGGCAGTGGGCAGAGAAATTTAGAGGGGAGGTTTTGAAGAGAAACAAAGAGAGAGAGACTTGCCTGCAACAATGGCAGCGATGGTGCGGAGTAGCGCTCCGGTGACAAAATCCGCAACAATTGTGGAGTCGAGAATACATCCAGAGTCAAATGACGAAAAATCAAAATGTTTCCTCACCTCATAAATGAACGAAGAAGGGAAAGAACAACCTACCTCAAACGCATACGAGGCACATCTCAGTGAAAGTCTTCCAAGACGCTAAGATTGATCATCCATTTCCCTTCTCTGGATTAACCAAAAATGAAATTCGAAAACACATGAATTAAATCAGAGAAGGTATCCGTAGAGACGCTGAGAAATGGACTGAATCTTACTTGAATCTAGCTCGACGGAAAAGATGTTGAAGGAGAGGTAGGCATGGCGGAGGCTTGGGATTTGGGAGAGCGTTTCGAGGATGGGACTGGAAGTGCTTGAGGCGATGGAGCGGTTGCAGGCGGCGACATTGGTGGGAAGGGACGAGTTGATGAAGTCGTTGGAAAGAGAGAAAAGGAAGAGAGGGAAGGGAGGCGGCAAAGGGAGGTGGGGAAGGGGCTGAAGAGGTGTGAGTTCACTGAGTTAGAAAGGTAAATCGGAGAGGAAATGGAAGGGGTCGAAGAGCTTAAGCTTGGCCTGACAGAGGAAGAGAACGTTCGAGAGAGAGAGTGAAGGCCAGAGGAGAGAGAGAAGAGAATGAGAGTAATGAAGGACTAGGAGTGACGTCCGGATCAACATGTGAACTTGAACTATACGAACTGATCCAATAACATTTTTTTTGGAACCGGGTTGATTTGGGTAAAATTTTAGCAAACTTAATATATTCGGTTTGTGTGTCAAGTTTAGTTTTTGCAGTTTTAAAAATCGGACTATCCGATGGGACCGATTCAATCGGAAACTGGACTACTAGCCGGTCAGGTCCAACTTCTGTGACCGGTATGCTGAAAACCGACTACAGAACTATTGAACCGAATGTGAACTGCTCAAACTGGTCACGGTTTGATTGTTCGCCGGTCCGGCTCAGTATTTCATTTCCAATAAAAAGTTCTGCAGTAAAAATTTAGCAAACTTAATATATTCGGTTTGTGTGTCAAGTTTAGTTTTTTCAAAGTTTTGAAAATCGGACCGGACCTGCTGGTCGGACCGGTTCAACATGGAACTGGACTACTAGCCGGTCCAGTCCAGCCTTTATAACCGGTATGCTGAAAATCGGTTACAGAACCGTTAAACTGGATGTGAACCGCTCAAACCGGCCACGGTTTGATTTTTTCGAACCTTAGTCGTGACATTGAACATCCAACCGTTTTGCCACTACACCAAGTGGTCTTCTATTATATAAGGTGTCTTATTATATATTTAATATGAAGTCGGGACATGGTTTTAACTTTCAACAAAAGGTCCAAATGGAAGAAGTATTATTACTACTCCAATGCAACGAGGTTCTCAAAATTGAACCAGTGAAGGGACTGATTTATGATTTAATGGTTCAACCGTAATCGAACCAATATATAATTAAATATATATTTATATTTTAAAATATAATATTTAAACTAATTTAAAATTATATATATATTTTAAATATAATAATGTACCATATGTTATAAACGTTGCACTGGAGTAGTGGTAATACTTATTCTATTTGAACCTTTTGTTAAAAGTTGGAACCATGTCTCTACTTCATATTAAATATATAATAAGGCACCTTATATAATAGAAGATCACTTAGTGTAGTGGCAAAACGGCTGAATGTTCAATGTCACGACCAAGGTTTGAATCCCAAGTACTGAACTTTGTTTTGGAAATGCAATGCTGAACTGGACTGGTGAGCAATCAAACTGTGACTGATTTAAGCTGTTCACATTCGGTTCAATGGTTCTGTAGCCAATTTCCAGCACATCGATCACAAAGGCTGGACCAGACCGACTAGTAGTCCAGTTTCCGGTTGAACCGGTCCGACCGACCAGTTCGATCTGATTTTCAGAACTCTATATTATCCCCTGTGGTTTGCTGGTAATTGAGCATATACATGTTTTGGATTACCTCCGGGTGAAAACCTTTGGATTACCAGAATTTCAAAGATGAGAAAAAAAAATTGTATAGGTGTATCCAGAAAAATTCCCCTATAGGCTTCATGAATCATGATTATTCAATTTATTATTGATATAAGATTTGCTGAGCTTCATGATTAGTACTAATAGTCTTTTGAGATGGTACTGTTAATGATATTATGTGGATCTAAGATTGAATTTAGATATATGTTATTGATATAACTCTTATAAGTGTAATTTTGTATTCTAGACTTTGGTCTTGCCCTGATGGCTAGATGAAGAAGAATGTAACTACTGTGTCAGCAAAAATGAAAAGACTGGCCTCAGTGGGGGATTGTTCTCACTAGACTGAACAAGGAATTATATTAGTTGAATTTTTGTAAGTCATATCTTCGTTTTATTTTACTGATTCTTGATTATAGTCGCTTTGTTCGACTGAATTTGTCAAACTTTCAAATCTAGGCTAATTGGTGGACTTTTTTTTTTAACTAATTTGCAGTTGTTTTAGTCAGATAAAGAGAAAGGACTCATAATAGATTTGTAGTGTCAACCACATAATGATATTTTAGCTTCTAGCCTCCTGAACATCATCATCATCAAAGATAAGAATAAGAATTTAAGTCAGTGATCATATTTGATCTATTTTGGGTTTGGTGAATGCTATAGTGCTGGAGCTACCTTGAAGCCATCGTTAGGAAAATGTGCTAGTTACAAAACTTATGATCAGACGCAACTTATCTCATAATTTAATCTCGCAACTTAGGAAAATGTGTGAAGTTTAATCTCAAAACTTTTGATCAGATGCAACTTATCACATAATTTATCCAAATGGGCAATTTACCTTTATTTGTTATAGAATTTGAATCCTTTAAAGTGAACGGTGCACCTTAGAAGATAAAGTATAGTGTTTATAATCATTGACTAAAAATGTTTTAGGATTTGATAAAATATAAATACATGAATAATAAATTATGAATTTGTTAAAATCCTTTATCTTTTATTAGTGATTATTCACTTGCACTTTAGAGAATCCAAATTCAATTGTTATAATACTATAAAAAATGATGAGATAATTTTATCGTGAGAAAGAATTTAAGGAATAACAATCAATTGTAAAAGAGACTAATGTCTAAACACGTTTATAAAACCGGTTGTTTCATTATTATATTTTACTTTTAAAAGATAAATAGAAAATTAAGAAATTTTGTCTTTTTCCTATAAATATTTACGAACCAACTTGAAAACCAAAGTAGATGAACACTAGTTGGATAAATTAGTCTGTGTTTGAATTAAATTTTGTAAACTTGATTTTGGTCAAAAGTGAATTCGGAGTAAAGTAATTTATGTTTAAAAATTTTTATTCAAAAACTAATTTTGACAAAATAAATATTATTTGGATAGTATTAATCAAAATCACTTCTAAATGTATAATTATCAAAAAAGATATGAGTTAAGGTGTAGTGGAGAAAGACAAAATAAAGGTTGCAAGAAATAAATATTAAGGTTAAAAATATCAAAATTTCTCCAACTGGCTCTTACTACAATACAGAAACAAAAAAATGTTACTTCAACTCAAACCATGTTTTGAAAGAAAAAGACTAAATCAACATATTGGCTCTCAAAAGATTTTACTGATTTTATATTAGTGCCTGAGAGATTTTAATTTCATCCGAAGTCCCTGATAGATTATTTCGTCATTCAAGTTAGTTCTAAAAAATTTTAAAATTAGTCATATTAGTCCCTGAATAAAGACTAACTTGAATGACAAAATTAACTGTCAGAGATTACGATAAAATTAAATCTCTCAGGAACTAATATGAAATTGGTGAAATCTTTTAAGGACTAATTTAGTGATTTAGTCAAAAAAAAAATTATGATAAGCAAAGGATCAAAGAGAATTTTGTTAAATAATAAATCATCTCTCTAAATTTGTTTTTGATAGCTATAAATGGGCTTTTCACTTTTTCATCACCCAAACACACTTGCCTCTAGGCATTGAATAAAATTACTTTTGAACATTTGGAATTGATTGTCTTTTCATGTAATGTGTTAAGATATTATGGCTTTTAGTGAAAAAAAAAATCAATTTTGAGGATTAAAATTGATTTAGAAATAAATAAAATTTTATTAGTTCTGCAATAAATAGAATAAATTTTACGTGTGAGACTTAAAAGATATACCTATAATTACATTTAAGTGTTTCTATTTTACAATTCAAACAAAATCAATTATTTTAAATTAACTTTTAAAATATCACTTCCAAACACAAATTAATTATTTTAACATTAATTCTTTCAAAATCAATTTTTTCAATATTAATTCTTTCTAATTCAATTCAACTATAATTTAAAACATACTTTTATGTGATGTTTAGTATGCAGAAATGATGATTCTATTTTATGCTCATTCAATGGAATGAAGCATTCTATGTTTGTTTGGAAAAAAAATTATGAAATGATAATTTTATTCTATATTCCATTCCATAAAACTAAAAGTGGAGCATAGAATCCATTCTTTCTTAAAGAAGTGGGATTGAGATTTCATGTTTCATAAAATGTGATTAAAATTATTTATTCCTAATATATTAAAAATTTTATAAAATTACAACTGTTGTCCTTCTTATAATTTTCTTAGATAACAAAATATTATTTTTCTTACATTTCAATTTATCGTGTGATATTTTAATAGTCAAGTTTTATGTATTTGATTACTTATTAACCTTAATAGTATTTTAGTTTATTAATATAATTTTTAGTCTGAATATAAATGGTCTATTTTTTTATTTAAAAACTTATTTATATATAAAAATAAATATAAAATATTTACTTGACGTGATAGTATTATTATTTTAAAAGATAATAACATTTATTCTAATCAAATTATAAAAAAATTAAAATTAAGTATTATTCTTAATACTTAAAAGATTTTTCTTCTAAAAGATATTTATGTTATTTACATCAATTTTAATTATATTTTACAGTAATTTTATATACGAAATAATAAAGTTATTGAAAAAAATATTCAATTCTAAAAATTATAAAACTATAAATTAAGAATGATTATTTTATTTTATTCTATTTTATTTTAATTTCATAAAATCATTAATTTGTATTCTAAACGTTACGTTAGATTTCATTTCTTCCTTTCTGGCACTAGAATAAATTGATTACTTTGATCAAGATGCATTCTGAGCAATTGTACCTAAATGTCAGTTCTGCCCACTCAATTACACATTGAAAATACTTTGCCAAACATAAAGTTTTCCTTTTAAAATTAATTGAGGGCTAAAGTGAAAATTAATTCAGAAGGGTAAACCAAACGTGCACTTATAACTCCATCTGAGTTTTAAGCAACCTTACTTTAGTCAAACTCATATTGGATAATCCGTACCACTAACGCAACTGTAACTGTATAACACGTACATTAATTACATCACGAGACTAACTAGGGGTATTCTTGATCTGGTTTAGTTTTTAGAACAAAAATTATTCAAATCAAATCAGTTAAGATCCGATCAGTTTTATTTTAATTAGAGAGCCGAACAGAACTAAATCGTTATCAATTGGTTTGATTTGGTTCGATCGAATTGGTTTTTTGGTTTGATTTGATTCGATCGGATTGGTTTTTACTTAAATAATTTTTTAAAAATATTTTTTTTACTCAATTAATAATAAATTAATCTAAAAATAATAATAAAAGTATAATTAAATAGATATAAATAGTAAATTAACCTAAATATTTCTATAATAATAATAATAAATTAAAATATAATAATATTTAAATATATAATTATAAAAATATATATGTATAGTTCATTTTGATTTTGTTTTTTTCAATTTTATAAATGATAACCGATAATCGAATCAAACAAAACTAATTTTGGTTTTTGGTTTTTTAATTTAGTTTTTTTGATTTAAATTGCTTTGATTCGGTTATGAACGCCCATAGGACTAATTAGTTCCAACAAATTAACTTTAAAATGAAATCTACTAAGTGTAATTTACTATGTGCATACTTGGTATCATGAAAAAAAAAAGAATGAGAATGGAATGGGAAAAGGAATAGGGGTAAGAATGAGAGTGGAATGAAAGAAAATGTCTATTTTCTCAAATAAAGAGGATAAGAGTTCGGATTTGAATCCTCTAAAATAAAGAGTTTAATTTAGAGAGTTAAATAAACAATATTAATCATTAATAAAAAAATAAAAAATAAATATTAATAATCTTATAATTTATTATATATGTGCATAGATTTTATTATAATCTCAACTATTAATTTTTTTATTAATAGTTATAAATTCTCACTTCATCCTCTAAAGTAAAGCCCTCAATTTAGATAAACTAAATTCTGATAATTTCCAGCTTAGCATTCTTTTTTATTCCCCTTCTTGTTCCACTCTATCATTCCAAACAAGCACGGTAAATTCCTAGGCATTATATGGCAGTGATTGAATCATATGCCAACATTTTTTTTTTTTAAGTATGACTGAATGACGTCCACAACCTTAAAGAAAAAAGGACAAAGTGAGACTTCAAAGAACTACCATTAGGCCAGTCAAAAAACTGGATCGATGCCATGTGAGTTAGTTCATTAAAGAAGGGTGCTAGGGCTTATTTAGATGAGTTTTTTTAAAATAAAAAATTTATAAGCTTTTTTTAAATTTTTTTTTTAAAAAAGTAAAAAATATTTTATATTTGAATATAATATTTAAAAAATATTTTTAAAATTTTGAACAACTTTTTAATACTATAAAAAAGATTTTTTTTAAAAGTACAAAAATCTATATTCTAAAAAAAGCACAAAATGTAATTTTTTTAAATGTTTTAGCTTTTTAAAAAAAAATTCATCCAAATATTCTAAAACATGAAAAACTTTTTTTAAAAAAATAACTTTTTCATTTTATAAAAAAAGCACATCTGAACGAGCTCCAAATCAGAAGAAGTCCGTGACCTATGACAATCAATAACAACTAATTAAGAGCTTACTATTCACACATACTTTGGAATTTCAGATACCAAACCAGTCAGCTGCTTAAATTTTAAAGGCAGTCCCTAGGTTTCATATACCATAAAGAAGACAGGATACTTGCATGATCATGCTTACAGCCTATGTCCCATGAATATTCATATACAAAAAGCATGTGAATATGATGATGTATAGCATTCACTTTTAAAAGATGGGGACCCAGTGGGGGGAGCTTATTTTAAATTAAAAATAATTTATAATTAAAAATTTTTAAAAATTTCTTTTGAAAAAATAATTTTTTTTTAAAAATTAAGATGAACTAAACATGCTATTAGTTCTTATAGTTTCATTCAATTTAAATTTTAGTCCTTGTAATTTTTTTTTTTTGAATATTGATTCCTATAATTTCATTCATTTGAATTTTGATACTTGAAAAATTAATACCTTAATAAATAAAAACTATAAAACTAATCCTTTATGTAAATAAGGATCAATACTTTAACGAATAGAAATAATAAAAACTAAAATCTAAATAAGTGAAAAATATTGAGACTGATACCTTGACGATAGACATCAAAATCTAAATAAGTGAAACTATAAAGATTACTATTCAAAAAAAAATTATAAAGACTAAAATCAAATTCAAATGAAACTGTACGAATTAATTATTTATTTTAATTAGAAAACTATTAACTTTCTCATTACTACGATGCAAGATGGCAGATCAACCACTAATAAGTTGGAAGTTGAAGGATCAAAGTGCAAGACAATTAAAAAAAAAAGGAAATATACATCAACACGGTCATATGTGCAGTTGTATGACATGGTTTAGTTGATAGTTTGCTACTACTCATCCTGCGAGCTGCTCTAAATCGTCAGCAGACTGGCTTAATGCGTAGAGACACATTTTCTTCACTTATTTCAAACAACAAATTAAAAAGTAAAGTAACATTACTTACCCTTATTATGACATGGAAAGAAAATCAGATCACACATAAAAGAATGCAACTTATGCAAATTACAACATCACTCAACGCTCAGACAATTAGAGTTTGATTTATGGATATGAATGAGCAGTCCACTTCTCACTAATTTCAAAGGCTGATTAACACAACATAATGGAAGAGGGAGTTTATATCCTTTTATTTTTGGTAATTACACATCAAAAGCAATTTTTATCAACTGGCTAAACAACATTAATTAATTCTATCAAAATCATATTTCATATAGAAGTTTCTAAACATAAATCACTTCATTGCAAACATACTTATCAAAATCAAGTTTGTAAAACCTAATCTAAAGTACACTTAATGATATTGGATATTTTTGTTTTGGGGGAACAAGTTGAAGAATTTTTATTTTAGAAAAAATGCATGTAAAACTAACAATTTTGAAAATTTTTTGGGGTAGCCATGGTCCCCCTCAACCTATACCAGGAGCTCACCCTGGACAGGACCCAATTGACGGTCATGATAAAAGGAAAATAGCTCACAACTCATGCCCCAATAAATAGGTGCAAATGCAGGATGTATTAGAAACAGCTCATAAATCATGCAGGTTTGATATTTTTCAACAAGTTCTACGTTCAGTATCAAATCCAGATGGGCTAGGTTCAGCTCCTTAGCAACCAAGAAAAGGAATACCCGAAATTTCCTCAAACAAATAAAATGGCAGAAACATCACGGCACAACATTAGGAAGCTCAAGAGTTACAGAAAAAAATTTACAGGAAAAAAGAAAAATACAAGACAAAGTCCAGAAAACAATTGTGCAATACAAGAAACAAGATGGCATACCCCAAGTTTATCTTCCTTTGCTCTATGGCTTGGGGGAAGATTGCGAAATTCATCAGTTAAACGAACACACTCTTGGACATTTTCAGGAGAGACAAAGTCTAGAGCAACCTTTATGCATGACTGCCAAAAGGCAACATTAAAAAGTAAAAATGAATAACATGGCAACCGAAAGACAATTTAAACATGAAAGCAGGTAAATAAGCTGGCAATTTACTGTTGATAACACTACGCATGATTTGAAATACCCACATAAATTAGTACTAACATAAAACAGGATCAAAACATAAATGAACATCATATTTAGAATTGGCACACCTTTAAGTTTCTAACTTGATGGGGACACCGAGCAGGTATAAAGATAGCCTCACCAAGGTTTTGTACAAAAGTCCAAGGTTCAACTCCTGCTACAGAGCCCTCGCATGCATTAATGGGAAGATGATGAAAGTCTATCAAGGCTAAGAAATGAATACTGCAAAATTTAGAAATAGAGAATACACTCTGTTCTCATTGATATTTCTAAATGTACAAGGTTATATTTATAGGGAAACTCTAGCAAAAAACCTAAGAGAAAAATTAGGAAAACAATCGGAAAGAATTAACTATAATCCCTCAATTCAAGAGATTGATTTACAGCCTAAAATCTAGCCTAGAATTTCTCTAATAATATTCACATTACAACAGTAAAGATTGGATTTGATTTGGATTAATATCCAAATCACAACCGTATATTCCAACAATCATATCTGTATATTCCAACACTCCTCCTCAAGCTGGTGAATATATATATCTTCCATTCCCAGCTTGGAAACCATATCATGAAAATTTTCACTGTTGAGTCCTTTAGTTAAGATATTGGCGAGTTGATCTCCTGAAGGAACATAGGACATGCAGATTAATCTTTCCTCAAGTTTCTCTTTAATAAAATGTCTGTCAATTTCAATATGCTTTATCCTGTCATGTTGAACAGGATTATGAGCAATATTAATTGCAGACTTATTGTCACAATACAGTCTCATGAGACCCTGCCACTTGATCTTCAAGTCATCTAGTATAATCTTCCGCCACAATAACTCACAAATTCCTTGTGCTGCTGCTCTGAACTCGGATACTCCACTTGATCTTGCCACAACACTATGCTTTTTACTCCTCCATGTTATTAGATTATTGCCGAGAAAGGTACAATAGCCTGTTGTTGATCTTCTGTCAACTACAGAGCCTGTAAAATCCACATCTGTATAGGCTTTTAACTTGAGGTTTTGACTCTTCTTAAATAGCACTCCTTTCCCTGGACTTCCTTTCAAATAATGTAGTATTCGAAGAGCAGCTTGCATGTGTGATTTCTTTGGATCATGCATAAACTAGCTAATCAAACTTACTGCATAAGCAATGTCTAGTCGGGTATGAGCAAGATAGATAAGCCTTCCTACTAGTCTCTGGTACATTTCTCGATCAACAGCTAGTTCTTCACTTGCTGCTATTAGTTTCTGGTTTGCTTCAATCTGAGTAGCCACTAGTTTGCAGCCAAGCTTTCCGGTTTCCTTCAAAATATCCAGGACATATTTTCTCTGTGAGATAGAGATCCCTTGCTTGGAGTATGAGACTTCAATTCTAAGAAAGTACTTCAGTTTTCCCAGCTCTTTTATTTCAAACTCTTTTGCCAAATACTGTTTTAGTTTGAGTTTTCTCCTCTTCATCATTACCAGTGACTATTATGTCATCAACATATACCAGAAGTGCTGTAACTCCCCCTGAATCCGTGTGCTTGATAAACAGTGTGTGATCTCCTTGACTTTGCTTGTACCCTGACGCTTTCATGATTTTAGTAAATCTTCTGAACCAAGCTCTTGGTGACTGTTTTAGCTCATACAGGGCTTTCTTCAACTTACATACTTTAGTTGTTGTTTCTTTCCCTTCAAAAACCCGATGGAATACTCATGTAGATTTTTTCTTCTAGGTCCCATGTAAGAAGGCATTCTTTACATCATATTGTTGAAGTTGCCAATCAAAGTGAGCAGCTAGAGATAATAGGATTCTCACCGTGTTGATCTTAGCTGCTTGTGCAAAAGTCTCCTAGTAGTCTACCCCATAAGTTTGAGTGTACCCTTTAGCCACCAACTTAGCCTTGTATCTCTCGAGTGAGCCATCAGCATTGTATTTCAGAGTAAAGACCCATTTGCAGCCGACTAAATTCTTTCCATTCGGTCTGTCAACTATCTCCTATGTCTTGTTTTTTCTCTAGTGCCCTCATTTCTTCCTTCATTGCATTGCTCCACTCTTCTTTTGACAATGCCTCAGATAGAGATTTAGGAAAAGCAATAGTATCTAAGCTCACAATAAAATTTTTATGGAATGGTGATAAACGTTGTAGTGACACATAATGAGACAATGGATAAATAGGTTGCTTTGTGCATTCTCTGGAACCTTTTCTAAGAGCAATGGGGAGATCTAAATCATTCTCATGATTATCAACAAACTGTTCAGCCAAAGGAGGAATAGAACTTACCGTGCTTTCATTGATAATGGGGAGATCTAAATCATTCTTATGATTATCAACAGACTCTTCAGCCAAAGGAGGAATAGAACTTAGTGTGCTTTTATTGATAAGGCCCGGATTGGTAGTCTAGCTTTGCTTCAGATTAGGAACAACAACTGATCTCCTTGAATATACTCAAGAAGACTTTTAGGATCATGAACAGGATCGGTTTGAGGAATAGTTATAGGTTTATGAGAAATGGGATTTGGAATAGACTCGAGTTGAGAATTTTTAGGAGCAGATTGGGAAACAAATCAATTGGGGAAGCAAATGGAGAACCAAGGGGAAATCGAGGAGTTTGAGAGACGGGTAACTCAAGATTACTAAGACTAAGATCGCCTATTTCAGGAGCATTCTTATCTTCCAATGAATTCTCCCCCTAAAGATAAGAATGGTTGAAATATGACTTATTCTCAACAAAGGTTACATCTGCAGACATATAGTATTTCCTAGAAGGAGGATGGTAGCATTTATAACCTTTTTGTGTGCTAGAATAGCCAAGGAAGATACATTTGATGGCTCGGGATCTAATTTTTCCCTTTGGTGGTTATGTATATGGACAAAAGAAGTGCAACCGAAGGCTCTTGGTGTAAGACCATTGGATATTCGGAAGTGAGGATAGAAAGTGAACAAAATTACTATGGGTGTTTTTTGGTCCCATATACGTAAGGGTAACCTATTTATCATATAAGTAGCTGTAAGAATAGCTTCCCCCCAATAAGACTTAGGAACTTTCCCATGAAATAACAAAGCTCGGGTAGTGTTAAGAAGGTGACCATTTTTCCTTTCAGTAATTCCATTCTGTTGGGGTGTATTGACATAGGATGACTCGTGTATGATTCCCTTCCTTTTGAAAATATATGGTGACAGCACTTGATTAAAATAATCTTTGGCATTATCAGAGCTAAAAACTTTAATTTTAACCCCAAACTGATTTTGAATCATGGAATAAAAGGAAGGAATAACAGTACTCACATCAAATTTTTTGTTTGATTAAGAAAGTCCATGTGACTCTAGTACAATCGTCAATTAAAGTAACAAACCAACGAGCTCCTGAGACATTTGGGATTGTAAAAGGTCCCCAAATGTCACTACGGATTAAATCAAAAAGTTTAGAACATCGTTTATTGCTAATAGGAAATGAAACCCGAGTGTGTTTAGCAAACTCACTAAACATCACAATGAAATTCTTTAATATCTAGATTCTTAAACAAAGATGGGTACATAACTTTCAAATTTTGAAAAGATGGATGGCCAAAACGAAAATGATGAAGCCAAATGGCTTCTTTATTAGAAGTTGTAAGGAAAGAAACAGATAGATTTTTTGGAAACTCCTTTAGAGGCATCTAGTGTCTCAAGAAAATATGCCCATTCCTTTCCTTAGCAAGTCCAATGCTCCTCTCCGAGCCCTTGTCCTGAA
The DNA here is from genome assembly GCA_019955255.1 of Castanospermum australe. Lineage (NCBI taxonomy): Eukaryota > Viridiplantae > Streptophyta > Magnoliopsida > Fabales > Fabaceae > Castanospermum > Castanospermum australe. The sequence continues at coordinate 26,290 of NSJW01000531.1, forward strand.
AAACACAATAAGATGGATGAAAAATCCACATTACACTGTAAATCTTTAGTGTGTTTCTGGATAAGGACAAGGTTGGCTGATAATTTTGGCACATGAAGGACATCTTTCAAGGTAAGATTTGGTGAAATACATATATTCCCAATTCCAACAACAGTAGCAAGTGACCCATTTGCTACTGTGATTTTTCTATTACTAGGACAAGGTGTATAAATGCTAAACTGTGAGGAACAGGGAGTCATATGATCAGTAGCCCCAGAGTCTATGATCCAGGAAGTATCTAAGTGCTTCCTTGAGGCATGTAAACTCAAAAAACAGGAAGATTTACCTGAGAGGGTTAGAGAGCATGAACCCGAGGGCTTATATAGAGATTCTAACAAACCTCTGATTTTCTCAATTTCAACTTGATTGAAGTTTCCTTTTTGCTATTCTTCTGGAAACTCAGTCAAATGAGCTTAAGGATGTGCTGCTTGGTTCCCCCATTCTCGGCTTGCTGGTTTTACATGCAATGTTCCAACGTTTCTGCTTTGTGTGCCTCGGCTTCTTCCAGTTAGTAATGCTGATCCCTCCAATGTCTGAGGTTCAAGCATGACACTCCTTCGGCTCTCTTCTGCTCGGACTAGGGAAATACTTTCTTCCAATGATGGTACTTCCTCCTTGCCAAGTATCTGAACTCTCACCTGGTCAAATTCTGAATTAAGGCCAGCCAGAAAATCATAAACCCTCTCCTTCTCTATGAAAATTTTCAAAGTGGCTGCATCTTCTGAACACTTCATAATGCATACTCGATAATGGTCGAGTTCCTGCCACAGATTTTGTAAAGTATTAGCGTACTCAGTGACTGTCTTGTTCCCTTGTTTTGTTCCCCTTACGTTCGCCTTGATTTCATATATTTGGGCTGTATCTTGAGCCTTTGAATATGTCCGTTTGAACAGATTTTCCAGATATCCTTTGCTGTTGTTAGAAACATGCACGTATCGCTGATGGCTGGTTCTATAGAATCCCACAGCCATGACATAATCATAGAATCAGCTTCATCCCATGCGTCAAATCCAGCTTCTCCAGGTTTAGGTCCGGTTCCGAGCAAATGGTTGAGTCGGCCCTTTCCTTTAGGTAGGTTTTGACAAATTGAAACCACTTAAATAAAGTTTTTCTCATTTAGCCTATAGGTCGCCCTAACATTTTGTAGGTCCCCAGTCATATGATTGGACATAGTTTCCTCTGATTTGACAGAGGTTTGAGAAGCAGAGGTTCCAGACATTGAAGCCGAAAAAGAAGAAATTTGTTTAAGCAAAGGTGAGAGACGAGTACAACAATGAAGGCTGTAGAACAGAATAGAGAGAAAGAAATGCAGCAATGAAAGCTACAAATAGAATCCAGAAATCAAGCCTAAAGCTCTGATACCATGTGAAATTTAGAAATAGAGAATACACTCTGTTCTCATTGATATTTCTGAATGTACAAGGCTATATTTATAGGGAAATTCTAGCAAAAAACCTAAAAAAAAATTAGGAAAACAATCAGGAAAGAATTAAATGTAATCCCTCAATTCAAGGGATTGATTTACAGCCTAAAATCTAGCCTAGAATTTTTCTAACAATATCCACATTACAACAGTAAAGATTAGATTTGATTTGGATTAATATCTAAATCACATCCTTATATTCCAACAACTATATCTGTATATTCCAAGAAATACAAATAAAGAAGTAACCAAATTCTTCCTTTAGCTTCCTTTTATGGTGAGAAGACAGATAAAAAACTTGATCATGAATGGGGTGAACAACCTACTCCATCAAACAAAGGTATATAACAATAAAAACTATGATCAATAAATTGTGAAGATATGAAACAGAACTAACATTTGAATTTGATTCCCATAAATAACATGCATAATAAGATTTTAAGACTCAAATTCAATGACAAAATCATTACCAAAAAATATTTTAAATGTACTATTTAAACAAGATGGAATTTTGGTATGTAGAGATATTGTCAATTATTAATTACACAAACCATCGAATAGAATTTTCCTTTTCTTAGTTTCAGGAGGAATTTGGCAATTCAAAAAGAACAATAAGAAAAAGACTTAATTTAAAGGAAAGAATATAATAGATTGACAATTCAAACAAGCCCACAAACCTTACCGAACAAACATAATTTTAAAAACTGTTTTTAATTACCTTCTCCACTTGAGAACAACATAGATGCCTGAATTCCCTAAAATGCTTTCTAAGGTATTCCTGAAGTTTGGGCACATCTTGTCTCCGAAAAATATCCCAGACAGCACCTCCCTTGACTAATTCTTGTCCATTACACTCGTATCCAGAAACAATACAACCCTCATCCTGCTGCAGCGCCTCACTTGTTATAGTATGCACGTTGGAGAAAACATTATCAGCTTTTTTTTGCATCCCCAACATTTTCCCCCTTCCTATCCTTTTTTTCTATTTGAAACTCAGTACTCATGGCATCTAATTGTGATTTCATATCTAAATCATACAGTGATTTGACTATCTTGTTTTCTCTCTCAACACTTATATTCTCTTCCTCTGGCTTTCTAATTTTTTCAGCTTCCTTTTCCAATGAAATTTTTGAATTTTCTACTATGCACTTCACCACCTCCGAATTGTCTTCTTGCAAAACCCCAAAAAGCTCCCTTCTGTCTTCAGCAGCATACCCTTTTTTCAACTTCTCAATTTTGGTGAGATGTTGAGACGCAAGGGTCACTTCCTCATATGCATCAAAACATTTACCTACAAAACAATAAAATCAGTTAACCAATCAAATATGTGCAGAAACTAGAATTCAATATTGGCATTTTAGCTTCCAATCAAAGCAATCAATAATATATATATATATATCCACTATCATAATATTTCCCTCCCTGTTTAGGGATCTGGATCTATTAAAATTTAGCATCAAATGAGCTTAGGTCAGTTGCATGCAATTGAGAACTGTGAACAATTATGCAATTATGAGCTTGTTATTCAATCATAATATTGAGGGAAGACCATATTATTGACTTGCATTTAGCAGATAGTACATTGTTTTTAATTTTATTTTGGTTAAAATAAATAATTAATCCTTATAATTTTACTTAATTTAAATTTTGATTATTATAATTTTTTTATTAGATATCGGTCTGTGTATTTTCACTTATTTGAATTTTAATCCCAACCGTTAAGGTGTCAGTTCTTATATTTTTTTATTTATTTGGATTTTAGTCCATATAGTTTCTATTCATCAAGGTATTGGTCTTTATTTTGCATAAATAACTGGTTTTTATAACTTGAGGGACCAAAATTTAAATAAGTGAAACTATAAGGATTGATATTTAAAGAAAAGAACTATAAGAACTAAAATTCAAATAAAATGAAACTATCGGGATTGATTGTTCATTTTAACCTTTTATTTTCTTGGAGACAGCAAAGATGAAACAAACAATATCTCTTCCACGTTGAATCCATCTTTGGCAACTTGCCTAGGCCCTTTCTTCCCGTCATCGATGGATCAAGTGTCTTTTTCTTCTTGGGTCATGCAGCCTCCAAGGATCTGCTAGGTTTCTCACCAGCTTGCTCTGTTTCCCTTGGATTAGCTTATTGCTGTGTGGGTTGCTGTATTTTTGCCTGTTTAGTACTATTTGCCCCTATTTGTCTATGTACTTGGGTAGTTTGTTGTGTTCTCTTTCAACCGCAAGCTGTTAATCAAGCAAATTCAAGCTATTTCCAAGCCTGATTCAGCTTTTCACAATCCGGATATGTTTTCCATGGTTTTTGGTTTCCTGCATTCAAATTTTATGTTGTTTCTTGCTGTCTGAAGCTTTCAAATTTTAATAAATTTGGAAAAGATTGGGCCTCAATATTGTATGATTGCGTTGCATATTTCTAGTGGAGATTTTATACTCCTGCAGTGACTGTTTCCCGCAATGCCTTTCTATTCCCGCTATGTGTCTTTTCAGCAACGTCTCTCTTTCCATAGCCATGCAACATTCCATCCAGCTCCTCTGATTATGCATCATTCCAATAATCTACTTGTTTTGTTATCTTTTCAGCAATGCTTATTTTGATATGTTTGTCTCTCTAGCAATGTTTGGGTTGTCTTCTACACTATATGGGTTTATGGATCCCATTATATTTTTATTTTCTTTGTTGAGCATATTTATTTATAACAAGCTGAGATCTTAATGAGCTTCAACTTGAAGGGGAGTGTTATAATATTAGAATTCTTATCATTTTAGGAGTTTTATTAGGTTCAGAGTGTTACTAGATTGGACTTATACTAGTTGTACTACACTAGTAATTGATCTAGAATATTAGTATAAACAGGTTTATTAGGTTAGTATTTTATATCATATAAACATACTCAACTGGTTTATGAAAGCCTTATGATTTAAGACAACGAATTGTCAACAATCACATAGCAATATAGAATATGATACTACCTTTTTTAGCTGGACTGATGTCAAAAAGCTCCATCAATCACACAGTTGACTATTCTTTCAATGGGCAGCCCGCACCTATATCTGTTATTTCATAGGATAAAAGATGCAATTCATTTGATTGCACACACAAGAAGAAACACATTAACAGATACGTCAAAAGATGACTGAGCAGAATTAATTGTTATAAGGTAGTGGAGTACATACAGTCGAAAGAACATGATTGGGTCATGGTTCACAAACAGCAAGTATTTTGTTCAAGAACTTATGGAAATTAGATTCTAGAATGGTTAAGTCTTCATGGTGAAGATAAGATTTAGGAATAAAGGACTCAGCAATAGATCTTCATTTTTAAAAATACTCACAACTAGAATTAGTATGAGTAATTGGTCTGCTTATACCAACAATTGATATGATGATGATGGAAAACTTTCGTTTTATTCACCTTTGCTAGAGATATAAAATCATTCACGAGTCTCCACCTAAAAGCTTTAACATTTGGGATAATTGGTCTTTAAAGTGCTATCAAAGATTCTAAGACCAAATGGTTAAGAATTTGATTCTTGCTGCCCAATACTTTATAATTAAGTTGAATTTCAGCACAAGATAAAACGGGCCTATGCATTGTCCATGCTTTCATGTCCAAATTGGCTCTTGCGTGAAGAGACATGTTAAAGATATAAAATCATTCATGAACCTCCATCTAACGGCTTAAGCTTTTAAGATGGTTGATCTTTGACAACCTGCAATGTTTGCCTCAGCCAACAAGCTCATGTTATATAATACATAAAGGATACAAAAAGTTCTAAGTGAAAAGGCAAGGTAAGGCCTTTATTAGAAATAAAAACCATTTCTGCGTCCACCCCTAGCAGCTTAAGATTTTAGTATAGTTTGAACCTTGCCACCTCCATTCTCCTAATTAAAATAAATTTCGCAGCTAATGCATTGTTTACACTTCAAGCCCTTTTGTGTCAGACGGTTGAAAGTTGAAACCAGTCTTAGGTTACACCTAACAACTTAAGCTTTTAAGATAGTTCCTTGATAACCTTAATGCAAAGAACTATGAGTTCCTTGATAACCTTAATGTGAAGAACTATGATTATAAGCTCATGTTTTCACTATAGTAAAAAGTCAAGTGATAGAAAGGTAAGTTACTCACTATCACTTACTTAAGTCTATTCACTTCTCTATAAATTCTGATAGGAGAATGTGGTATCTGGATCTTGAAACCTTCTAGTTTGTATTCTTGTAAATCCATTTTCCTGCTTCTCACTCTCACCCGTCACCATCAAAGGCTCCTCCTCCACAAACCCATCTGGAAGTCCAAAGCTCACCCTAAAGTTAAATCCTTTGTTTGGAAAGCAGTTCTTAACAGGATTAACACAAACAATCTGTTAATATTTTGCAGGCCTCACACTCCTCTTTCCTCGACATTTGTGTTATGTTCAAGTCCAAGTTTAGCAACAATGCAGCAATTATATATGCCCTGCAAGGTAGGCACCTTTCTTTGGAACAACCTTTAGGGATTTTTTGAACATTGGGTGTGTCCTACTTTAGAGCATTTTTAGTTGTTTCATTTTTAAAGGTTTTGGCAAAAGCAAGGAGGCCAAATTCTGTGGCAGTTGCAAGCTATGCCATTCATTGGTACATTTGGTTGGAGAAGAATGCATGCAGGGTGTCTCCTAGTCCTTAAATTTGCTTTGGGATAGGATTATGTTCTTAGCTTCTCCCTGGTATTCTGCCCATGGCTGTCTCAAGGGTGTTTCCATCTCCAGTAAGCTCTGCTGCACTCGTAGTCTTCCTCTGTTTCTTTTTTATTTCTTATAGTTTTTTAGCTCTATAAGATGCCTTATCCTTGCACCTGGTGTAATTACTTCTCTTTAATAATACATATTTTTCTATCCAAAAAGAAAGAAAAAAACTTCAGATTTTCATTAGTTCAACCAAGATAAATGTCATAATCATACAATTCATGTTATCAGCAATTCTAATTGCAGGTATAAATTGGAGCTTTGCTATGAATCTTGACAAGAATTGTTTTTTTTTTCTTTATTAATATGACAAGAATTGTTGCAACTGCTACAAATTGCAATAAATCATTGATTCTGTGAATTCTGATAATTCCCAGAACAGGTTTACAACCGTCTGGGTTGTGACACAACCAGATGTGGCCCGATGTGGCAATTTCAGAAAACCATTTTTTTTCTTATTTTGTCATCAATCTTTTCTAAGAGAATGCATCAGAAAAAGTGACAAAAATAAGGTTCTGAGTTTGTTTTAGGCTGACCAAACCCACATAAAAGGAGGAAATGACAGCCTCTTGGACTCAACTCCACAAATGGAGGTGCTACTGGGCAAAATCACTAATCACAAATGCCTACCATGCCTTGCAATGCCCTTAAGGCCACCCACCTATATATAAAAGCAAGGCTCTCTTCTATAAAGAACTGCAAACTTAATTAAAGTTGTGCACGCACTGTCAACTTCAGCTTTGGGTGCATTTGTTGTTAATATAAACCTAGAAATTATGTTTAATCAGAGTTTAACACTATTAAATGCATATTACATACCGCATCCGACATGTCACAATGAAGCTTGGTCACAGAATCTCCACGTCCAAGCTCCTCAGCAAAGCCATAGGCTATATATGCCTTTGGCCCCAAGTCAGGTTTCAAAGATTTTTTTGGCAGCTTTGTGGCCATGTTAAGAAAGCCAGAGTGGGGATGTGTATACTCTTTGTAGGGTGAGGCACTGATAAACTCCAAACCATGATGCAGTAGCCTTTGCTCAAATAAATTAGATGGGGGCCAATCTTTCAGCTTGAGCATCTCAGGCCAAGAGTCACAATGAGCACGACCCTCCGAGTATCCCTTGAAAAATTGATGGATATTTATTTCAACCTGTATGTTCACAAGGCTTAATATAAATATTGAACATCACCAGTTTAAAAGAAAATGATGAAAAAATGCACAAAATGCTTACTTGACATTTAAAAGAACTAGATATGCCGGGAAACTCAAATAATAAGAATACATTAGTAAATTCCAGGTCTAGTATGTCCTTTGTTTTGGGATAAGAGTTTATTGAAGAAACAGGAAAATACAAAAGACAAAGATACAAAATTCTCCTTAAATCAGCAGCAAAAATAAAAAAATTCTTCTAAAGCCAACAAAAAACGAGGGGGCAAAATGAATTGCTTGTAAGGGCTTTCAAATCCCCCTCCATCCATATCAGACAACAAAACCAGCCTTGACCGGAACGTACATTACTGTATATATAAATGTCTAATACAGCATGAGAGTAGCTCCAAAATAGGCCAAAAGAAGACAATCCTCGTAGATAAACATAACGGGACCCATCCATAAGATGACAAAACTTAGTTAGAATTAGCTTTATATATAATATGACTGACCTCACACCAATCTAGGCAATCAATTGCTTTCACATTCAATTGTTTGCCACCTCGGTAAGTTCTTTCACGCAATGCACGCCACGTTACCTTTGGCTCCCAGCTCAAGCCAGAGGTTAACTCAAGAACATCCCTAACAATAACTGGTTCTCCCTTAATCCAATGGGTCTGGAAATGTTCCAGATAGCCACATTTAATATCACTTGATGGAGGGCAATACAAATAGTTGTCACTGGAATCTTCTCGAGAGGCAGCTTTTCGCAACTTCTTGTTTCTGGAGTCAATTTCATCATGTGATTTGAAGCAGGAAGTACACTGCATAGAAACTGTGGGATATCTTCTAGTCTGTGTACTTTGACTAATCTTTTCACATTTTCCTTTAACTCTGAAACCAATTTTGTGGAAATATACACTTCAGCTCAAGATTTTCATGTCCACAACCACCATTATCTTTTGGTGGACAGGGAATGACACCATTTTTCGTTGCCTTCCACACATGCCACATGCTTTGGTCTCGCAGTGTCCTTGGAGCTTGACTCAAGACAAATGTCTAATGACCCTTGCTTGCATGAGTGCGAAGCTAGAGGCTCTCCACTTTGCAAGCGAGCATTAGAAACATCAACATATTGCTCAACTATCTCCTCTTGCAAGCAGTTAGCACGAATTTCCCGGCAACGAGTAAGGCAAAGATCATACGAACAATTTGCACAGCTCCTATGAAAATCTGTTATAGTGGTTTTGCAATTGTTGCTGCATATTATAGCCGATATCAGTAGGTAGTTAACAATGAGATAAGACAGGAATTCATGATCAGTAATATAAAATGATTTAGGGAAGAAACCAACCAATATAATGCGTTCATCCTTGGAACAAACAATCCGGTTTACCTCTACATCTAAAAGCAATAACCCTGCCAATAAATGATTAAATTAACAGAGAAAATGATATTGCGTGTACAAGACAACAATCAGTTACCAACCCTTTTGTAGATCAGAAAAGTGCAAAATACACCTGTGCATGTACATGTTCTAACCTTCTACATATAACTTGGCTAGTCACAGTACAAGTAATTCAGAGTTATAATACTAGTTCAAAACCATACTTAAGACACGATGAATTAACATAAGCACTACACTATCCAGCACCATCCTTGACAATGATCTCTTACATTGATCATAATACGACCAAACATTAATTACAATTAAAAACTGATTCCAGTCTCTCTCTTGTACACATTATAAGGTCAAAAGATCAATATTTCAGGTATCATCATATGCATTGTACTTCTTCCCTCCCCTGAAAAAGCATACTCACTGCACTCATATGTTTGTTTGACAATGCAGATGACTTGACTGCCACTTACTTGCACAGCCTTAGCAATTTTTAATTGATACTGCTTGGTTGGTTTCTGGCAAAGTTGTGTGGCATTAATTTTCAGTTAAATGTGACAGCATCAACTAATACTCCTCTACCTGGCATAGCATTGAACTACTACATATCATCTACAATTTGAGGAATGCGAATCAATGCATGTCATTTGTCAAAATTCTTTGGCATGACACTAATTCCACTTACTGATATGATCTCGTGGAGTTAAATTGACTTGTGCAGGAGACAATATAAAATCTGCCGGTCATTATTTACAGCTCCCCAAGCTTCAAGGTTTATTAACAGGATGACATTTCTCCTTCATTGCTTGTTGAAAATCTTGTTATTGTCAGGACATTCTCCATGAATGGCTTGCTTCATCGTTATGTAAAAAATTCTTCTATCCTGATTTGCTATTCTTGCCATTAATCAACACTTTGTCTTGGTGATATTATCCTTTACATTGCAATCGTCTCTATGATTTCTCTTGCAGGCAAAAAGTAAAATCTCTTCACCCACAGGGCAAGATCCATAGGTCAGATGAAGATATCGGAAGAGCTCATCCAGGCCCTCGGCTGGATGGAGACAGCAACTCCCAACCCAGGTCTAGAGACCGGGCGAAATGAGCAGAAAGATATCGGGAGAGCCCATCCAGGCCCTCGGTCGGATGGAGACGACAACTCCTGACCTAAATCTAAAGACTGGGCAAAACGAGAAGAAAAAATATCGGGAATGCCGCTCCAGGCCCTTGGCCGGATGGAGATGACAATTCCCGATCCAGGTCTAAAGACTGAGGCAAGACGAAGAATTACCTGTTTAGGTCCAAAGGCCAGACAAAGCCAATTCTGAAGGGAAGTCAACTAATTATTGAAATTTTCACTATTATACTTTCAAATTTTGTTTCTTTACATACATTCATTCAGCACAAAATACTTTGCTTTAATTGCCATTATTGTCTTGCAGTTATCTACTTTCAATTGTATTTGACGACTGAATATTTGTCAAAGTCACGTCCTCTAGTTCGGGCATTGAAGACAAAGCCTTGACCTATCGCTCGAGCATTAAAGGCTAGATCAGCCAAAGTCACAGTTGGAAAGTATGTTATTTGGTTCTACTTATATTTAACTCACATCATACGGAATTGGAAAAAATGTATATCTCATATCTCTTTCATCCTGCCATCGTACTTTAGCATGCATCTGAAACCTCTCTTGCTACTTGAGATCGACTGCATAGTGATGACTAGTTATCTGCAGGATATTAGTTCTCTATTTAATGTTTCCAACTATCTTGAAGGCACTTCTGTTTTATTTGTGTTGGTTCTTTAAGTTGGCATGTACACCTATATTGCTCAGTATTCCTACAAGGGAGCATAGATATGTCAGCAGTCTGTTGGCATATCAAATGTTCAAGAAGACTTATGGCCTATAATGGTGATGTTTTATCCCAGCAAATATGGATCAACATATGAAGATTTCTCTGATGCAATTGGTATCTTAATTATTTCTTATCAGTTGTTTAGATTACACGGACACCATTACAAGCATAACTGCATTGCAACTTGCTTTTTATTCATTTTATGCTAAGTTATTGACACTTCAATGGTTGCTTGCGAAAGCTATTGATCACTACTACATATCTTGTGCTACAGTCACATTTTGCTATACCTTGACTGACTATAACTCTCTGACTTTAGAACTCTGGTTTCTATTGTTGATTGTCATTTTCATTTTGAGGAGAGGCTTATGATCATTTTTGAACATGCTATGGTCTTAGTATTAGACAAGAAATGGCAACATTGGGGTATGTTGTATGATAAATTGATTATGCTACAAATGATATTAGAAATATATCAGATTATTTGGCTCAAGCTACACATGCTGGAACTAGATTTCTTGAGTTTTCAAAGGTCAACTTTTATAACTGCTGTTATGCTACTCTAGACATTCTTGGCGATTCATCCAAAAATTATAACTATGAAACATCTTCAGGCTTAGCAATAGTCCATCTGAAGCTAATTATCTATCATCTGTTCTGAAGGATATCGTCACAAATATTTATTTTGATTAAATTATATTTTATAGCTAATGTATTTCTCATTTCAGATTAATAAAGCAGATTAAATCAAACTGTATCTTAGTCTTGCAAAAGCATTGGCCTATCATGTCAAGCACTAAGGACAAGTGCCAGTAGCCTTAACACAACATAGGCACCATTAGCTTATATACCTCGGCATTCAACACGCTTTGCTCATCGATTACCTAGCTGGGGCTGTGGACTGATATGTCCTAATTGGGTCCAAGCCCATACCTTAAATCCAAGGGTCTATACCCTCTATTTAAGAACATAAGGGGTTACCGCTAGGTATGTTTAACTCTAAGCTTCCTCATTTTGTTCTAATACTAACTTGAGCGTCGGAGTGCCTTGCATGTACCCACCACCAACATGGAGGACCAGTCGGCAGGAGCTTTCCGGCATCGGTAGGAGCTTTTTGGCATCATCGGACAATCCATCGAAAACCGGTAAGAACACTTATGTATGCCTCTGATTTTGTTTTGATATTCTTCTTTTTGACTCAACAAAATTTCCGTAGTAGATGCTCTGTTTTAGAACAATGTCAAAAGGATGCTTATGTATGCCTCTGTTTTTCTGTTGATATTCTTCTTTTTGACTCAAGAAAATTTTTCTCAGATACTGTTTCAATGCCTGGACTTGGTATATGTATTCCACTCTATGGACTGATATCATTATCATAGCCAAGGCTGATGCAGTTCTACTAAAGGTATGCCATAACTCACCTCTCACATTCATTAGCTAATTCAATTCATGGACCACGAAAGGCAAATTACATAAAGTTTAATTATAAGAAAAGTTCTAATCCTCGATCTTTTTTTTTTTTTTTATCTGTAGTGTATTTTATGTAATTGGAGTGATGGGGACTGCAAAAAGATATTGGGAAAATGTAGAGATGCTATTTCAAGTGAAGGCAAGAGAGGAAAAGTGATTATCATAGATACTGTGATAAATGAAAATCGAGATGCCCATGAAATTACCCAAATAAAGCTCCTTCTTGATATAGCCATGGCAGCAGTTAATGAAAAAGAGAGAAACGAAGAAGATTGGAAGAAACTCTTCTCGAAAGCAGGCTTTCAACACTACACAAAATATCTCCCATACCAGGATTTATGTTTGTTATTGAGGTCTATCCTTACACATTATTGTCATCCATTTAATAGCTTTCAAGTCACGAAATGAATGAAGTTTAAATATATGCATTTAATCGTTTTAGATGTTGTGAATTGAATAAAGTCATATGTCGCTTGGAAGAATTGCTGGAGTTGTTTCATTGGTCTCCCAGAATCGCTTCTAAAGGTGAATTAACCTGGGTTAAGGTCATTTGTCTCTTACACTCAGATGCAGCCAGTGTACTTTGCTTAGGTTTCAGTTTTTTGGCTGGATAAGCTATGCATGAAGTTTCAAAACTTTTTTTTTTCATGATGGTAGCACATGCATTGTGAAGACTGATGGACTCAAGAGGAGCTTACCTATCATTGAACCTGATTATCCAAAAGAAGGACCTACTAGAACATATTGCCATTTACAATCTTTGGAATTTCTATTGTTATTTTCAAATTTTATTTCTTTCTTACACTTAAGAACCTGTTTTCTAATTTCATATTTTCTTAACTGTGAATGTTTAAATTTTAATTTTTTTGCCCAATCAAATTATTGGTTCTGGTAAGGAAATTACTTTTCAACTTTGTTGCCTTGCAGGAAGTATTTAAAATAAGAGTGGAACTCCCTGATAATATTCAGGCCATATTAATGGGTTGAGTGAAAGGACAATTAAAAGTAATAAGAGCAATTGTGCTGGTTTTTGAAGAGTGTCAAGTTGATCTTCAGACTTTCTACAATCTATAATTTAGTTAGCTGCAATCCTATTGAGGCATTAATAAAAGACATTGATCTGGAGGCATTAATAGAAACCATTGGTAAATGAGGATGTTTGAATGTAGCTTTAAGGAATGTTATTTCTTCATTCTATGTCGTTTATTGACTCTTGTTAGCGAAAACAATACCTATTATATTTTTTCCATCTAATTTCTAATGTTTAGAACCTTTACTAGCTTGAATTGTTTGGTTTAGGCATCTTATGATCAACCTCTAATGGAGATATGTTTTGAGTTGTTTATGTAGGCAATGCTCCTTGCCTAAGTTGCACTTGTTGTGTTCTTCATGTGTGACATTTTTTTTTTTGGTCACGGGGATGGGGAGAGGGTGGATCGTATCCCATCATAGGGATCGATCCTTGGTGCAGTGGCGTCAAGGCCACTGCCTTGGCCATCGTATCAAGGCCTGAATCGCTCTTCATGTCTGACATTGACATGTTAGATTATCTAATGGATATGTTAGAGGTGTTAGGTTTTACTTTCACGCTAGACTTAAAATGTACTGATGTATAGTGAATTTTGACATTTTCAAAATGCCTCTAAGCCCATTAAGGAGCATAAGACGAGAAAAACAAACTAGACAAACGGGACCATGAGACGAAATGACATATTCTAATTTTCCTTCAATTCATCAGCTGGAATGCATGTAATTCTGTGCTCAAAAGAAAATCAAGTAAGCATCTCTCTATTTTGCTTTTTATTTTTGAGTGGACAACTGAATTATGAGTGGGATTAAATTGAATGGTTTTGCGGTGATTTTCTAGGTTTTATTTTGTGTTTATTAGTAGGTTTTGGTTAGTTGAATGGTTATGACATGTTCTAGCATAAATTAAAGTAAATCGAGAAGCTGTGTTAATTTGATTTTTATTGCAGAATTATGTTTCTATTTTAGTGGGGGCTGTTTTGGAGGAGAGAGATAGAACACTTTAAACTTGATACTACATAATAATAAACTATATGCCTGAAAGTAGTCTTGGTTACATTCTCTCTTCTCTATAGCCTGAGGTGCAACGTATAAATGTATCACAAATAATTCTTCTCTTATTATTTTTTACAGATTTTAGTGAATTATTTATTTTTGCATCAGAATTTCTCTCATTTTAATTTTTTTTTCTATTTAAATCTTTTTATTTTGGGTTTATTCATTGTCTCATTCTCTTAGTTAATAGATACTAAATTTTTTTTTTTGTAGTTCTTTTTATGAATAGTTGAATACTATATATATATTTTTAGGGACTTTCTTAACATATGGGACATTTTTAACATACTATTTATTTATCATTTAACATACGGGATCTTTTTTTTATCATTGAACATATGGGACTTCGATTTCACTTATTTTATTTTGACTTTTGTCTTATTTTCTAATATTATTTTTTATTTTGATCTAGCACATCTTGAGATGTTTTAAAAATGAGGTGTTATAAGAGAGATATGGCATGCAAAGCCTGGGTGAGCTTTTTTCCCATGCTATTTTTGCTTGATATATTTACTTATTTTGATCTTTATATCTTCTTAAATATTAATTTGTCAATATCATATGGGTAGGAAAGTTCTGAACAGTTCAACCAAATTTTATAACCAAAATTTTTTCTTTGAAATTTTTTCAATATTATTCAACCAATTCAACATATAATAAAATTCTTTAAAATTAATTAATCATGCAGATTAGCTTTTTTAAAACTTTACATAATAAAGTTAATTGAACTCTAAAGCATGGTTAAAAAAAATGAAATGTGTAACTAAACTTGCCTTCTTAGTAGCAAATTTCCATTGGAGTTGAAAGTTCTTGATTAAATCTCATGTTATTTCAATGCTACATGTGGGACTTTTTTTTTTTTTATCATTTTACATGTGGGATTTTAATTTAACTTATTTGGTTTTGACTTTTGTCTTATTTTCTGACATTCATTTTGATTTAACACATCTTAAGTAGCTTTAAAAATCATATGTTATAAGAGGGATATGATATGGAAAATTTGAGTGAGCTTTTTTTCATGCTCTTTTTGCTTGATTTATTTACTTATTTTGATCTTTTTATCTTCTTAAATATTAATTTGTCAATATCATATTAGTGGGAAAGATTTGAAAAGAAACACAAAATATGGCATGACAATTGTTATTAGATTTTGTACAATTCAACAAAATTTTATAATTAATTTTTAATATTATTCAAACTATTCAACATATAATAAAATTCTTTAAAATTAATTAATCATGGAGATTAGCCTTTTCCAAATTAGATTTGTTTTCAATTTTTTTTTATGCTTTGACAAAAGAAGGAAAGTTGTTACTAAGACATATAGTTAAAAGTATAGTTTTAAATTACGGTTACAGTTACGGATGCAGTTACACTGTAATTATAAAAATTGTGAACAATTACAAGAAAATACGGTCGATACGGCCGCAATTGCAGTCGCGTTACAATTGCAGACGTTCCTGCAATAGTAATATTGCAGCTGCAATTGCAGTTATAGATCACAATTTAGAACCATGATTAGAAATAAATTGGAGATTTTTAGTTTTACATATTCCACAAATAAAGGAGAATTGTTATGAAGCCATTCATTTCGAAGCAAATTGGCGATTTGCAATTGTATAATTTGTATCAATAAATTGATTGTCAAACTATACTTTCAATTGTCTTCAAATAATGCTTTCAATATATTCAATCATTTATATCAGATTATATCATTAGTTTCCATTACTCTTTCTTTATTAATAAAATATTTTACAATGTTGCTCAACTAATTAAAACCGTGCAGCGCATGGGTTACCACACTAATTTAATACATTTCAAAATTGGCCCTCGAATGATAATTAAAAAAAAATAAATTAAATTAAATAAATAAATAATGAAAAACAGGGTAGGGTGTAGTTTTCTATTGTGCTAAACCTAAAGGTATTTAGTATTCGACGGCCTTGGCCAATGACGTTTTGCCACTTCATTGTTGTCGAAGCATCTTGATTGGCAGCATGTTTTGTTTTAAGTCGGACAAATATAAAAAACATCATAAATTAGTACGAGGTTTTTCAAATATCTTTTTGTAAGGACACTAGTCTCCTTTCACAATTAGATTTAACTTTTTTAAAGTGAGAAATTTACTTTAACAAAAAAGAGTGACAAGTATTAATTGTTGAGATCATAATAAAATATATATACAGGTATGAAGAAACTGGTGATTGGACATGCTTAGGTCCTAATACATTGTTATTTGATATATGCTACGGTGCAAGAACAATTGGCCTGACATTAGCACATCGAGGTGGTATGGTGATTGCAATTGACATGAATGCTTCTGCAGTATATGACACTCATAGGAACGCTGAAATTAACGGCATAAGAAAGTTTAGATTTATATGTGCAAAGGCAGAGGACGTGATGGGATATCTGTCAAAGGAGTATCTTGCTCCTGACATTATTTCTTATTTTGTAATGCATCGGACAAGTGTGGCTACAATTGTAAGCATTTGATAACAATTCTAAAGAAAAAAAATGGGGTGACACAGGTTGCCGAGAAATTGGGAACTTATTATGCTTCAACAACGAGACCCCGGTGGACACCTTCACCTTGAGGACAAGGTGAAAGTTTTGGGAGGAAGTATTAACAGACCTCCACTACTGAGGTTTATGAGAGGTGGGATAGCAAAAAGGGGAGCTAGAGCATTCCTCGTGAGAAGGATAATATGGGAATTGTGGGGAATATACATGTTGTGGCTGAGGAAAACAACAAGGCTAGTGTGGCAGAGAGAGAGGGGCCGGGGATTCGGTTAGTAGGGGTGATTAAAGAGAAAACTGACAGTTTGTTAATAGAAAAAAATGCAGTTTTGATAGCCTCAGTTGGAGTATTTGGGCCATATAATTTCTGTAAAGGGTGTTGCAGCTGACCCAAAGAAGCTGGAAGCCATGGTAACTTGGCCTACCCCCACAGATGTGAAGAGTCTCAGGATTTTTAGGCCTCACAGCGTACTTCAGGAAGTTTGTTAAAGATTATGGGAAGATTGTAAAACCCCCGACCTACCAATTAAAGAAAGACAACTTTGCTTGGAACAACAAAGCACAAGCAGCCTTTGAAGCCCATTAGTCAGCCATGACCACTGTACCGATGCTAGCAGGACCTGATTCTTCCCAGACCTTTACTATTGAGATTGATGCCTTGGGTAAAGGTTTAGGTGCAGTATTATTGCAGAATGGCAGACCAGTAGCTTACTTAAGTCAGGGCTTATCTGATAGAGCTCAATCTAAGTCTGTATATGAGAAGGAACTCATGGCTTTTCTCATGGCAGTGCAGAGGTGGCGGCATTATCTAATGGGTAGGCACTTTATCATCTACACATATCAGTGAAGTCTAAAGTATTTGACTGAACAAAGCTTCCTAGAAGAGGAACAACATAAATGGATATCAAAATTGATGGGATTTAATTTTGAGATTAGATATAAACTTGGAAGTGACAATCGAGTGGCTGATGCCTTGTCTAGAAGGATGAATTTTGCTGCTATTTCTACTATTTAGCTTACTGAATTTGATAATCTGTTAGAAGAAGTGCAGAATGATGAAAAGTTGAGCAGCATTATGAAGGACTTGGTGGTTGCTCCCGATTCCCATCCAGGATATCAAATTTATGGAGGAAAATTGATATACAAAGAGAGATTGGTGTAGCATAGATGTTCCACTATGATTCCTATCCTTTTGAAAAAATTCCATGATTCATCTATAGGAGGCCATTCTAGTTTTTTTAGAACTTATAAAAAAATTTCAGGTCTAGTTTATTGGGTAGGAATGAAAAGAAATATCCAAAATTATGTGTCAGCTTATGATACTTGCCAAAGAAACAAGTACCAGACCTTGTCACTAGCTGGGCTAGCTATTGCAGCCTCTACCGGTTCCCACCCAAATATGGTCAGAAATCTTAGTGGATTTCATAAGGGATTTACCTAAGCCTAAGGAATGGACACTATAATGGTCATTGTGGACAGACTTACTAAGTATGCCCATTTTTTGCCTCTTTCCCATCCTTTTACAGTAAAGGATTTAGCTAAGACATTTATCAAAGAGGTTGTCAAATTACATGGATTCCCCACCTTAATAGTTTCAGACCAGGACACGGTTTTTCTCAGTCATTTATGGACTGAGTTGTTCAAACAGACGTGAAGCAAGCTCAGATTCAGCTTCGCATACCATCCCCAAACCGATGGTCAGACAGAGGTGATTAATAGATGTTTAGAGACGTATCTAAGATGCTTAACTGGAGCCAAACCAAAATAGTGGCCCAATGGTTGAGTGGGCAGAGTTTCGGTACAATACTAACTACAACAATGCTACCAAGTCAACCCTTTTTAAGGCTCTTTATGGGAGAGATCCACTCATTCTTTTTAAAGGGGCTGTAGGAACTCTTCAGTAGAAGCCGTTAACATCCTTCTAGCTGAGAGGGATCACATGCTGGATGAGCTCAAGAAAAACTTGGACCAAGCCCAAAACCACATGAGAACCCAAGCAAATAAACATAGAAGAGAGGCAGACTATCAAACTGCTGATCTAGTATATCTAAAAATCCAACCTTACAAATTCAGATCTCTAACTAAAAAAGTGAACGAGAAACTCAGTCCGAGATTTTATGGTCCTTATGAAATAATAGCTAAAGTGGGGCAACTTGCATATAAGCTGAAGTTACCAGAGGACAGCCGAAATCACCCTGTCTTTCATGTCTCTCCGTTAACAGAAATCAGTTGCCACACATGCAGTCCCTCAACCACTACCCTCCTCTCTAACAGAGGACATGGAACTGTAGGTCCAACCAGCTGAAGTTTTGAACTTAAGAACCAATCTTGAAGGAGCTACAGAAGTGCTCGTTCAATGGCAAAACCTGCCACCCTGTGAGAACTCTTGGGAGTTAATGACTATTATTCAGGACCATTTCCCTACTTTTCACCTTGAGGATAAGGTGAAACTTTTGAGGAAAAGTATTGTTAGCCGTCCCACTATTAAAAAGGTGTATGTTAGGAAGAGATAATGGGCTAAAAGGGGATTACAACTCCAAACTGACACAACAAGTGGAACAAGTGGGCATAACTTCCATCCTACGTCGCAAGGAGCAAAGGAGACAACAACGGGAAATCAATTGGAGAATGAGGAGACTAAAGGGACTGAAGTAAATATATAGGAAAGGGGAGGGAATAAGAGGATTAGGAAAGGACTTAGTCAGGGAAATGGGTGTGAGAGTCCAAGCCTCTCGAAAGCCTGGGACTATTTGTATTTTCCTTGTCTTCTGGTAGAGTTGTATTTTCTTGAGACTCGATTCATTGTTTTCTAGATATCTTACTGATATCAGTCATTTGGTTAAGAGTAATATGATACCTATTCATTTTCTTCGAGTAATTTGATTCCAGTTCTTATCAGGTCTTCTGTAGCATGTAGAAACTATTTTGGTGGAGATGTGCTTGGGTGTTTTACTGCATAATTTTTGTAAATGTTATGGCCAGAAGTGACACAGAGAGAGAGAGAGAGGGACAAAGGACACATAGAGTTACACAAACAAACACAATGAGAGTTATGAGTGAAAAAAGGAAAGAAGAAGAAAAAAGAAGAAAGTGTCATCCTCCATTTACAGTATGTAGACATAAAACTGAGTGACAACTATTTACAATAAAGGCATCAATGTAGAGAGAAATAGATTAGATTATTTTGATATCATGTTAATGTTGACAATTTAAAAGCAACATTTTCATTTTTCTTCGAGTAATTTGATTCCAGTTCTTATCAGGTCTTCTGTAGCATGTAGAAACTATTTTGGTGGAGATGTGCTTGGGTGTTTTACTGCATAATTTTTTGTAAATGTTATGGCTAGAAGTGACACAGAGAGAGAGAGGGACAAAGGACACACAGAGTTACACACACAAACACAATGAGAGTTATGAGTGAAAAAAGGAAAGAAGAAGAAAAAGAAGAAAGTGTCATCCTCCATTTACAGTATATAGACATAAAACTGAGTGACAACTATTTACAATAAAGGCATCAATGTAGAGAGAAATAGATTAGATTATTTTGATATCATGTTAATGTTGACAATTTAAAGCAACATTTTCATTTTCTTCGAGTAATTTGATTCCAGTTCTTATCAGGTCTTCTGTAGCATGTAGAAACTATTTTGGTGGAGATGTGCTTGGGTGTTTTACTGCATAATTTTTGTAAATGTTATGGCCAGAAGTGACACAGAGAGAGAGAGGGACAAAGGACACATAGAGTTACACACACAAACACAATGAGAGTTATGAGTGAAAAAAGGAAAGAAGAAGAAAAAGAAGAAAGTGTCATCCTCCATTTACAGTATATAGACATAAAACTGAGTGACAACTATTTACAATAAAGGCATCAATGTAGAGAGAAATAGATTAGATTATTTTGATATCATGTTAATGTTGACAATTTAAAGCAACATTTTCATTTTCTTCGAGTAATTTGATTCCAGTTCTTATCAGGTCTTCTGTAGCATGTAGAAACTATTTTGGTGGAGATGTGCTTGGGTGTTTTACTGCATAATTTTTTGTAAATGTTATTGGCCAGAAGTGACAGAGAGAGAGAGAGGGACAAAGGACACATAGAGTTACACACAACAAACACAATGAGAGTTATGAGTGAAGAAAGGAAAGAAGAAGAAAAAGAAGAAAGTGTCATCCTCCATTTACAGTATATAGACATAAAACTGAGTGACAACTATTTACAATAAAGGCATCAATGTAGAGAGAAATAGATTAGATTATTTTTGATATCATGTTAATGTTGACAATTTAAAGCAACATGCACACACATAATATTTGAAAAGATATCATTTCCTCTCACTCATTGCATATATTCAATTCAGTTGGTGGAGGCCAAACCTGAATGTAGGGGAAATAGATGTCCTTCAGGTGCCAGTGGAGTTTATATCTATCCATATCTTTTACTTTTGGTACACAAATCTCGACCTACAATTGTATCATGCATATGTTCAAGAATATAATTGATGTGACGGTTATTGAACCGTGTACTATAACATATATAGAAAAGGAATGCATTTGGCTGATTATGCACCACTGTACCATCTCTTGATGCATTTATAAATGGTATGCAGAGGGCCATAAAGATAATCTATACAAACAAATAACTATGCTTCCATCCATACCAGATCATACATAAAATTATAACAGAGAATATGTCTTTACAATAAATATCCTTGAAAATGTTGACCAGACAAGTTAAGAATCCTCCGGCGATAATCTTGTAATATTTTATGAGTCTTAGAAGCTCTCTGTATAACAAAGCAGTACAAGGATAGTAATTCGATTGTCAAGAAACACACAAGGAACCAAAAGGGTACAGAGGCTGAGAAATGATGAATTTCATTAATTACTGAAAACTGATTACAAGTACAATAACATATATAGAGAATGTGTTCCTCAATAAATGGAGATATACAGGGATTAAGTTTGGATATATACAAGTGATCTTTGGAAGATAAATATCCTAATCTACGACTTCTTTAGATAAATTGGGGTTTATCCAAGTGATTCCAACTTTGATGTATTGAATTCACAAAAGAAACACCATAAGAAAAAAAATTGAAGTAACAAAATCTAATGTCAACAACATAGAAAGAATCATGGGAAACGGGTACTGCACCTCGGGAGGAGGTTGACGGTGACGGCGACGGCACCACAGTGTGCAGATGCATAAGTAAAGTGCTGCTCCAGAAACCCATCTTCAGGATACAACATATTCATAGAATCATGGGGAATGGGTATTGCACTTTGGGAGGAGGTTGACGGTGACGGCGCCAGAAACCAATCTTTAGGATACAGAGACAAATGGAATCATGTTTGTCGGTTGGTGGTGCGGATTGTGGCGCCATCCACTTGGCCTTCGTCAATGCCATCCACGAGCACGTACCTGTCAAGCAAAGAACCTCATAGGCAGGAGTCTGAGAAAAAAGAAAATGTAACAATTTGAATTTAAGGAATGGGGATAGCAAAATGTAGAGACTTTCCAAAACAGTACAGGAATTCCAAGAGTTTAAGTCCGCCTCTTCAAGACAGTCATATTGAAGTTAATATTTTGAATTTATTTCAGAATTGAGTTCATCACAATAAAAATGATTAAAAATATTTATATTATTCAAATAATAAATATTTATATCAATTGATTATTAAAAAATACAATTATACTTTATATGTTATTTGTAGTATATTATTTAAATTTTATAAGTATTTTAAATTATTAGACAAATTTGTGATACAGAAACAATCAAAAAAAATAATTAAAATTTTTAACAAAATTTAGTTAGATTTAAAAATAACTGTCGGATGAAATAAAGTGTTAGAAATTACTCATTATTTAAAAATCAACAAGCATGCAAAATTTTTGTATCAAATATTCTGGCTATATAGCAATATAACATTTTTCTTGTGGCATGTAATGCTAAATTTTAGTCATTTTATGTCTTTAATTTATAATTTTATCTTTTTATTTTAAATTATTAGATATATGCAGATATTTACTGGTAAATAGATACTCGCAACGGGAATTAGAGAAGGGAGTACTCTGGCATCCTTGTAGGGTCCGTTGACATTCATACTTGGATCACTAGAAAAATCTACTATTCTTCTTTTTCCAAATATATTATGACAATGAATCCAATATTGTTAAAACAATTGTAAGTATGTGATCAACTGGTAAATATTTTAATCTTTGTTAAAAAATGCTATATATATTTTTTTGGAACATTGGAAAAAAATGATATATATTAATTTTTAATACCAATTGATGCATTGTAAAATAATTCTAAATTGATATTTTGTGATTGGGTTATATATGATGCACACTTTTAATCCATTTTGCATTTTTTCCAAATTTTATCCCATAAAAAACATTTATTATTATAAAATTGATTTCGATTCACATTTGATATTCGAATCTTGACATATAAACATATGTGAGGATAAATTGTTGACTGTGTTATATAACTAAATAATTCTTTACAAAAAATTACTTGCATTAATTCAACCTTTGAAATATAATTAATTATATCATATTCATCTACATGTTAAATTTTAAAAATTTTAAATATGAATAAGGGTGTGATCAAGTGATTAATATTTTTTATGTTTGAAAATTTTGTTAATGTTAATAATTTTACATTAGTGTAAATTTTTTGAGCTTGATATATAGAAATTTTTAATTTGAGAAATTTTATAAAATATTCATTCCATGCATGCACAAAAGTAATCTGCATCATTCTATTAAAAGTTTATAATTCTTAAATTTTAAATGATTAACAAGCAATTGAACCATATTAAAAATTTTAAAAATAAAAATCAAGTAAAAAACCTCTCACTTTAAAAATTTATTTAATATTAAGTTGATACACAAATATCAAGTTTTCATAAAAAAAACACTTGAGAGTCAAAATCAGAACTATTGTCGAACCATAATTTTGTACATCCACATATATTCTATAAACATATAACTCATTTGTTATTTATATCATCCTTAATACATGAATCATCTTGAACATATTTTTATTTTATTTACATCTCCAAGTCTTGAACATTTGTTAAATATTAAAATTATAATTTCTTGATAAATACATCTTTTTTTTTCTTTTTCGGTACATTAAAATTTAGGTTAAGAGGAAGGTTTGTCCCAATCTATCTAGGGTTAATGCATGCTCCCTAGCTCATTAAGCACTTATAGGAGTACTTACAGATGACTCACTAGAGAATTTGGAATCGAACCCAAGTCATATTGAAGCACGGATGGAAGGTTGATTAAGTGAGCTAACCCCCGTTAGCTTGATAAATATATCTTACATTAAATTTACTTATTTAAATTTAATATACTAAAATATCTTTCTCTTTTTGGATGAAATGTAGGACTTAAAAATCACTAATTTACTAGCAAAATGATATTTTGTAATGCCAAAGAATGAAAGTTTGATTCTTGGCAAATGCACTTTTTATATTTTTCTTTTGCATGTAAATTAAGACTCACGTTTATAGTATATAATAATGCTGATTCTTGGTTAGTACATATAATGCAATAGCAAGAGCAATTTCAAAAGACTTAGGGATCCTAATTCTTGATGAAGCTAATGTTGAATTAGAGAAAGGAGGCATTAAACAAAAAAATGATAAATCGAACTCTCATTGTAGTGGCTACTATATAAGGAATTTTGTCATCAAGGAAAAATATTAAAAAGAGGCAAACATTATCATTGGTGATGCTAGTGTTTGTCACGTCGTTCTCTTTCCATCGATGATCATTCCGATGGTGACATCTTTTCCCACTGATGAGTATATACCAGTGGTGACTTCTTTTTAACACTAGTTTCAGTCATGTTGTTCTCTTCTTATTGACGATCATTTTGATGATAACTTCTTTCTCACTAATGAATCATAGCAGTGGTAACTTTTCTTCAGTACTAGTGTTTGTCATGTTGTTGTCTTTCAATCGATAATTGTTTCAATGGTAACTTCTTTTTCCATTGATGATTCATACCAGTGATGACTTCTCTTCTCATTGATGATCATTCTAATAGTGACTTATGTTGACCATGAGTCACACTAACTCCAAATTTAATTCCTATTATGAGTCATACTAGTAGTGACTTTTCTTCTTATCGATGATCATTCCGATAGTGACTTATGTTGGTTATGTATCACACCAGTCCTATATTTAATTCTCGGATTCGATTTCCTAGTTTTATATTGGGCCTCTTAAGTTTTCTTGCAGTTTGAAGCTTCCAAATGCTACTCTTAATGAATTTGGAGAAGTTCAAGTTCTTGGTGTGTATAGCTTGCTAGGAAATATCTGCTGAGAATCTTTTCAGCAAAGTCTCTTTTTCTTTGGCCATGCAATATTCCAACCAGCTCTTCAGGCTGACGATCATTTTAGTGTCTTGCTAAGTTATTTTCCTATCAATGCTTATCTCTTTGATGTCTCTAGCATCCTTGAGTTATCTTTCCAACCATGTTTTGAATGAAGCCCAGCTAGTATTTATGTTATTTTTCTTTTTAAAGAGTTTATTTGTGATAAGGTTAAAGCTTAGTAAGTTTTAGCTCGAGATGGAATGTTAAAATATATTTAGAATGTCTTTAAAATATTTTAGAAGATCCATAAAATATATTATAGAATTAATTAGTCTTTTAGTTGAGGAAGCAATTTTAAGAGTCATTTTCTAATTTTATTATGTTTTTTAATTTATTTTCTTATTTGATTAGGGTTAGTAAAATATAAAATATAGGTTTGTGCTTTGTCTTTTGTAAGACATTCGATAATTCAACACATTTATCACAACATTCTTATATTAATCAAATACTATTAGTTAATCTCTATTTTCTTTTCTTTCTTCTCCTTACCTAAGCCCTATTATTTCAATAGTGGGTTAAAACCAAAAGAAACTGAAAGATGAAAACATAGTAGAGACTCGAAATAGAGAAGAGATGGAAGCATGCGAACCGAGAGAAAGGGGCACTATAGATAGAGTGAGACAACAAGTAAGCCGGAGATAGGGAGGGAAGCAAGATAGCTAGAGACAGGGAGTGATGGTTGGCTAGAGATATAGAATGAAGAGGACGTCTAAAAAACAAAGACAAGTATGAAATTTTTGGCTTGCAACCCTTGAATGAGGACTATCTCCTTACCTTCCAGGAAAGACTGGCCAAAAGATTGAAGTTACCTTCTAAAGGGTGTTATCTAAATGATAGAGATGAGGGCAGATGTGACATTTCTCATCTGCCCTTTGCCGTGTCACCCCTGGTGGCACCACATAGGGATGGCAAAAAATCCCCAATTTTGGGGATCCCTATGGGGATTGCCAAATTCGAGGACTCAAATTCGAGGAATTTTTCCCTACAGGAATAGGGATGAGGGTAAAAATCCCTTTAAGGCTTATTTAGGGATAGGGACAAGGATCATATCCCCTGCCCCGTGGGGTCCCCGTCCCTATAAAATTACATAAATATCCTTGATATATATTAATACATAAATAATTTCTGTTCTTTTTAATAATTTTACACCTTATATTTATTTATATTATTTAAAATAAAAAACTAAAAAAATCCTAACTTGTCTTCCCTTCCCTTTTAGATTTGAATCTTATCCCACATTGCTGCATCTCATCTATAGCAGCAAATATTATCCACTTCTCAAATATCTAGACTTCTTAAATAGCAAACGTGGTATGAATCTCATCTACACCTTATATTGCTGCATCTCATGCTCCACTACCACTGCCGCCACCGTTCTAGTTTGTGGCATGTCCAACTTCGTCTCCTCTATGGCATCGCCAGTTCGTGAGAGGGAGAGGCTCCACTACAACACCTCTTGTTCTTGCTGTTCATGCAAGGCAGAGTCCTACTGCATCGCTGTTGTTCATGCTCTACTGTGCCGCCCACTGCCCCACTGTTCAAATCTCGTTCTACTGTTACTGTCTATTGAATTTTATTTTATAATTTTGTGGTCCCTGCAGAGATTTGTGGGGATTTAGGGAATGGAGACAAGGTAAAAAACTCCCCTGTGGTGGGGATTAGGGATGGGGATGGGGAAAAGAATGGGTGACAGGGACGGGGGCCTCACGTGGGTGCCATCCCTAGCACCTTAACACCATAGCGCCATAACACTATGTGAAAGCTGCTAGGCCATGCGATTTTGGTGGTGGTTTTCTCTAAATTTGCCACATGACCACCATCTAACAAAACTACTTGAGCCTACACCTGACATCTTAACATTTTAGAATAATTGGTCTTTGACATAGTATCAAAATTTCTATAACCAAATGGTCAGTACTTCGATTCTTATTACCCTTATTTTTCATAATTAAGTTAAATTTCAGCACAAGGTAAAATAGGTTGGTGCATTGTCCATGCTTCAAGTTCAAAGGGATATTGAGTAAGGGAGCATGTTAGTGATATAAAATAATTATTGGGCTTTTGCCTAATAGCTTAAACTTTTAAGAGAGTTAGTTTTTGACATAGTATCAAAGCAGTACCATCTACCATAACTTATGTCCATGGCTGCTTCCACTATCTGAGTTTCCATTCAACTCCTATATTTTTCTCTTCATTCATAATAAAATCTTTACCTCTTCTTGGTTCACTCAACTTGGCCATGTACTCATTCTAGCCTACAACGGTCTTGTTTCTTCACTAACCACTACCCATTCTTGTAACTACTACCTTCACAAGCAACCCATTGCCACTCAGCACACATGTCAAGCGTCCTCCAGTGTTTGGCCAAACCATCTAAGATGGTACTGGCCACTTGATATTTAGCCTTAGATCCTTTTGTTTCAGCCTCTTTCCCTTGATTTGAACTCCCTTATTTTCTATAATCAAGTTCCTCCTTTTAGTAAATTGAAGGCATTTCCAGCCACTCAACTGGGCTTTGGTTCACACCAATCACCCCAAAGGCATCCTCAGCTACATACTTCATACCCTTTCCTGTAAATACACCTTATAAATAATTTCCATTCCATGTTTTTCCAATGATGTCTGTTCCTCTTTGGCAATACAACATTCCAACCAGCTCTTATAGCTTTGTCTCGTTCTAGCTATCTTCTCATGGTGTTATCGTTTAAGCAATGTTCATTTTGTGTTTTGCTTTTAGCATCTTTCTAGTAGTATTTGTAATGCCTCAATTTCTTGAGTTATCTTCCTAACTATGATTTATAGAGCCCACATTATAATTTTTCATTATTTTTTTGTTTATTTATTTGATGCTTTGTATTTGTTCTTTGTTTTTCTTTGTTTTCTTTAGACTTTTGAGTATGGGTTTGTCTTTGGGGGATTGTTAAGAGTATTGGCAACTATTAAGGAAAGTCTTAAGTAAGAAAATGATAAGCCTAAAATAAGGGTGATTAATTAGGAATTGATTCTAGGTGGATTGATAGGAGCTTCATTGATGGCTGATTAATTGATTATAATATGCTTGTAATATTCCTCCAGCAATTAGTGTAAATTAATGTGTAGGGTCAGGGTAATTCACACATTGTGTTTCAACATACAACCTTTTCATATAGTTGTCTTCATGTCACTCTCACAGTAATCCTCTTTATTCGTATTTTATCTATGTAAGAATTCTCTAATTTCAATTAGGTGGAGGTCCAAAAATGGTTTTATATCTCCTAACGCATCCCCTTACACAACGTTTCTTTGTACTTGAAGAGTGTACAATGCACAAACCCATTTTACTTGCTCAAAAATTTGATTTAATTATGAAGAATGAAAGCAACAAGGATCGAATTCCTAACAACTTGGTCATGGAAGCTCCATATCAAAGACCAACTCTTCAAAAAGCATAAACTGTTAGGTGAAGGCCCAAAAATGATTTTATATCTCTAACATGTTAAGATAACAGTGGATGAAGATGCTAATCCTTACGCTTAAAACTATATGTTGAGCAAACTTATCATTAGTTATGTTGGTAGTTTTTATTATGATTATTTTGTTTGTGGAGTGCACTTACACAATGTTAGTCTTCCTTTATTATAAATTGCCTCGTTCCATGCCCAAGGCATGCTATAAGTTTTGGCAAGGACTTAGATTGGTACTTACAAATTGCCTACCAATGAAGGATTACAACAAGAATTGAACCCAAAACCTTTGGGTTTAGGTTGATGCATCTTAACCTGCAAATTAAGCCAACCCTTATTGGCATGTATATTTATATATAATAGGTAGGGTATAGTTAAAGTATAGATTATTGTATAAATAGGTGTTATTAGTTTGTATCTAACACACACATCAATCATATATCAAATCTAATATTATTCATAATATCTTCTCTTTTCCTCATTTTCCATATAATCCTTGTGATTTCAAAAAGGTATCAAAGCGGTACAATCCTTCATGACATAATCCCGTCACAATTTCATTATCATGTTTCCAAATTATGCAATGGCATAGCACTGCCATAACCATGACTTGGCGGCTACCATGACCTAATCCTGCCGCTATTTCATTGTCGAGTTTCCAAATTATCCAATCACTTAGTAGCTTTCTCATGGTGGCTACCATGACCATGGCTTGCCAGCTTTCTGAAGAAGCCACCATAACCGTGGCGCTATGGCACTACTTAAGTTGAAATTGTGGAGGTCAGATGAGAATTGTCTCATCTACCTTCATCTCCATCTAATGGTCTCAATAAGTTTAAGGATTTTTTGATCTGATTCAATCCCTGTGGATTCATATTCATTTGTATTTCCACATAAGCAAGTCAAGTATATGATAACATTAACTGAAATGGTAGCCAATTTGCAGTGTAAAGATGCCGCTAAGCAAACTAAATGAACAAACTGAGAGCTTTAACTTCCTAAATATTATTTACATCATAAAACTAGGTCAACTTTTAGTCATGTAACAAGAAATTCTTTTCTTTTGTCTTTGAAACAAGCTGCATTATTAACACATCATATTATTGGTTTGAAAGATTATATGCACTCATATGGCCTACATAGAATTTAAATGCTCAAGTGAAAAATGCTTACCAAACAAACAACAAAAGAAAAAATGCTTGCATTGTAATATAGTTATAATAATAAACATTTTTCATATACTTGAACTATAAGGATAGCACGTCATTGTCCAATTGTTGGTTTGAGCAAAGAATTTAAGATCATATGATGTGTATGGTCTATCTATCAACCCTCTAGCTCTAATATGCATTTAAATATGCCATGTGAGGAGACTTTGATAATATAAGATACATATAATCCCAGTCTAAGTTCCCCACCTATTTGTTGAGAAAGTATCAACAGCAAGTGTGAAACATGAAAAATTTCCATCTTACTTGATTATGATATATGGAAGGCCAGAACTCTAAAGCAACTTCTCTCCCATCTTCTTATATTTTAGGACATCAAAAGGTTCATAATGTTTCATGACTCAAAACTAGATGGAGCCAAACATCCATGGTGGGTGTGTAAACCAAGATGACAGTGGCTGGGCTTGGACCAAAAACAATGAATATGGCAAGAGACACATCGAAGATGGGCGATGTGTGGAGGAGCATGGTTGGGAATTTATACAATGAAACCTTGGGTCTGGACAAATCGTCACCTTCAGATTCTAATGGTATGATCAATTTGTTGAATTGAGACTGATAAGGTGGAGAATTGAATATGGGCAGTCATAGAGGAAAGGAAACATGATCAAAGGAAAAATAAAGTAACCAAACATACTGAGGAGTAGAGAGAAATGGGCTTAATAATCGTGGGCGTAATGAAAAATCAAGGTTTTAGTGACCAAAATCAATACACATCCATCGAGAAAAAATGTCATAGGAAAACGAGACTAGAACAGTAGAATGGTGAAGGGACTAAATCACATAAAATGATACCTTTATGATATTATGATGAAAGTATAGGATTTTAAGGAGAGAAGGACGAAAAGAGAAAAAGGATAGTCTTAATGATATTATGAATATCTGATTGACGAGGTACATAAAACACTAACCTCCTAACATTAAGTCAAATACTAGTGTAATTCTACTAATACAAGCAAAAACCCACTAAAATTAAACTGCTAACTTAACAAGATTCAATATAATAAGAATCATAATATTCTAACATCCAATAACATAATAACTAATATTCTAATAAGACCCAGAAGAAAAACTCCTACTTAGTAAGATTTTCATACGATAGCCAAACTACTTGTTCCAATGACCAAATTTTATTTTATTTTTTTTTCTTACTGGTAATTGAAGGTAATATATTCAACTATATGGACCTCGGATATAATTTTCCTAAGAATAAATAATAGAGCATGTACTCCTATATAACAAACATCAATCAACATTGTTATTCAATACGTTGACCATTTTGTATAAAATGGAACATAATGTTGTTGCATAGCATTAGGTAATCGTTAATTAGGAAAGTCAATGGACCAAAGTGAAAGGGGCCAGGAGAGGGTAGATAGAAAGGTTTGAGGAAGAGATGAGTAAAAGAGGTACAAATAAAATTTCATAGCTCATTCAAGTGAGTACAATTACAACCAAACTTTATCTCGTCCCACTGGGTGGCTATGTGGAATCAAATAATGTAATGACCTATGAAAGTGTAGTGGAATATTTAAGTGATGAAATCAATTAGACAAAAATCACTAGTCAGATTTCTAACATGATGAATGACCAATCAAAGTTTTCTACATACAACAAACAAACCCAATTTAAGAATTTAAAAATGGACATGATTAGGAGTTGTTGTAATGTAAGTGATGGCCAAGAAGTCAAATTTTTTATCTTGTGCTTATCTCCCAAAGAAGAAATGAATAGTCATAAATGGATGGATACAAAAGATAAGATAAAGCATATCATAAAATTAGGTTCCACAGATGACATAGCAGTAGAGTAGATCATGCTTTGAGATGTCCACTACTTTGATCCTTTGAGAAAAACATGTCTGTTGAATCATCCAAGTCACTAAACTGTGTGGCACAAACTCTTCAGCAAATAGGCAGTAGAGATCACAACTTCAATACAGATTGAAGAGAATGACTGAGTACATCATATCGAGCTCACTAGCAACAAAATGTCAGTAAAAAACTACTTTATTCTGTTGGTTTTTGATGAATATTTTGCTTATCAGCCACCCTGTGATGGAACAACTTAGATATGTATCTCCTCTCACAGTCCTATGTAAAAAAAAAAAACCAATAAAAATCGTGAAATTTACAACCCTATTACTTTTCCTTCCCACCACTAACAACTATTGTCAAACAAGTTTCTTCACCTTGAACATATTAAGATGAAAAGGTTTGTCAGGATTCAACCTCAGCTTCTGATAAGTATATGCAAAACTCAGTTGATCATGAGGAGTAAACCGATCAACTTCATTGAACCAAAGACAAGAAAACCAATTTGACATTGGGGTGTGTGCCCTAATAATAAAAGAACCTTCAGGTACATCTATTAAAGAAGAAAACAAGTTATGTCTAAAGTCAGTCAGAGGCAGAACATTTGAGCAACAATTTTGAAGAATTGAAAGAAAGAAATCCTTAAAAGAACATACTGTTGGGGAGCAGCTTGTTTGGATTTGATGCATTAAATTTGTCCAGTCCATTAGCCTGGTAAAATGCAAATTGTTGATCTATAATAGTATGATTGTACTTGTTCAATTTCTTGTTTTGTTCTACCTTTTCCCACACACAATGCTAATCATAGTGATTGGATATTACAAATTTATAACCTTTTTGCCACAAGAAGTACTCTAAGTTAAGTAAAGGATCAAGCTGCAGACGTAATTTGCTATCCAACCAAATTGAATACCTGAAGCAAAGTTTGCAAGAAAACCAAAAGCATAAATTATTGAATGCATAAGAAAACTATCAATGCAAAAAATAATGACTAACCTGACAAGCAACTAATAATAGAAAATTTACCATGTGAGTATGATTTGTCTTGGCTTTTTGAATATTGGAACACTTATGGATGTAGTTGACAAAATGATTAGGAGGATTAACTTATGTGCTTTCAAGAAATCAAGTGGGTTGGAGAAGAAAACCCTAAGCAATTAGACACTTCAGGATTCAATGTGGTCAATGTTAGAAGGATTGGAGATAGGATCATAGCCTTAAAAATTTATTGTCAAACAAAAACATATAAGTGTATGCAACAAAATTAGGACTATAGAATCAACAAAAGATAAAACTTTGGGATGTTTTGGAAGTGATAGTTCAGGAAAATCCCAAAGGAAGAAAATATTTTCCTCAGAGAGGATCTAAATGGTCTTGTTGGAAGAGACACAAGTTTCATCGTGGAATTGGTTTAGGTGTATCAAATGATGAGGAGAATTCTATTCTTGACTTTATGGAGGCATATGGTTCCACGATAGCTAACACTTGAATTGATAAGTCGAGAAGGAATAAATTCTAAACTTGAGTTATGGAAAGAGGCTTTATAATCAAAGGGCTTTGGGTTCAATAGGAGTAGGATAGAGTATATGGTATGCAAGTTCAGTGAGACACGATTTAGCAATATTTTGTAGGTGAAAAATTAGGGATCACATCATACCATAAGTTGCATGATTTAGGCATCTTGGATCTATCTTACAATACGAAGTGCCACTGATGTAGATGTCACACATAGGATTCAAGTTGGGTAGATGAAATAGAGAAAGACTTCAGGCATAATTTGTGATTGCAAAGTGCCAATCAAACTTAGAGGAAAATTGTACCGGGCAACTATAAAACAAGCAATGCTCTATGGTAGTGAATGTTACAAAGTGAAATGCCAATAAGAGTAAAAAATAAGTCTAGTAGAGATGAGAATACTGAGGTGCATAAGTGGACATATGAGAAAAGATAAGATTAGGAACACACGTTTCAGGAGAAAGTTGGAGTTACATCTTCTGAGAAGATGATGGAAACTCGTCTGAGGTGGTTTGGTCATTATGGAAAGAAGACCAATAGAGGCTCTAGAGAGAAAAATGGATCAAATGAAAGATAGTTCAATTTAAAGTTATAGAAGAAGACCTACGAAAATATTAGGAGAAACTAGCAGAGTGGCTCTTGGCCATTCTTGAATACTTGTGACAACATTTTAATATTGGAGTTTGGAGCACTGCACTAGCAGGCTGTTGCAGGATAATATAGCTGCCACTATTTTGTAAGGAGCCAAATTAACCTATTTTAACCTCACTAAAACCCACCTTCATCCAATTGGCTATACAAAACTAGGGAATTTTAGGTCCGTCAACACCCACAAACTAGTTTAGGGATAAAAAATCACTTTGATAATCAAAATCACATGAAGTCACACAGAGCAAATTGTTCTGTAACTCTTTTTTCTCTCTGTGTTTGTGGGTCACTGTGTTGTTTTCTTTGTAGTTTGTGTATGTAATAACTATTGCTAAATATATTTTTACTGCTATACTCATAACAAATTAGTTAATCTTGATATTTTTTTCTAATATTCTGTTGTGTAATTCTTGTCCTTGTTTTTCCTCTCTTCCATCACTTCCCTGTCACTAAATTTTATTCTTCCAATTTCTTAAAGAGACCCAGGCCTTAGACGTGTTTAGAATTTGCTACTGTAATTTTTATTTGATCATGCTGGTTAGACTTGTTATTGCCTTATTGTTACTTTAAGTTCTTTCTAATTGACACTTAGACTAAGATGAATGATGAATGCGCCTTAAGTTTTCTCCAGTAGCTAAAATTGCTTCTGTTCGTCTTTCTCACTAGTGTAGCCATCGGTCATTGGCCATTATACCAGTTAGATATTAAAAATGTTTTCCTTCATGGTGATCCTGTTGAGGAAATGTACTTAGAGCAACCGCTTGATTTATTGCTCAAAGGGAGTTTGGGTTACTTGGCAAGCTACGACGATCTTTTTATAGGCTGAAACAATCACCACGAGAACAAAATAGTGTAAACTAGTTAAGTAACTACAAGACTAGTAGCAAGATGACCCATATGGATAAATCAGGAACTCTACCAAAACCGTAATAAAGAAGACAAATACTAACATACTCCAAAGGTGAAGGAAGATGAATAGTTACACAAAACAAACTCATATGTGAGATTTAATGTATAACAAACTTGGATTAAAAATGTTTGTTCATTCCTAAAAGTTCATATCCTCCATATGATGTAGGCTAGTCTCAAATAGCACTTATTAATTACACTTTGGTTGTGCTCCACAAGTAGGCTTTGCCAATGATGTAAGGCATTCTTTGATTTCCCATACAGTGAGAAGTTAATATCCTCCTCTTGAGCTTAAAGATGTGTCTTTTTGTTTCACCTATAACTCAAAGATAATCTGGGGAAGGGTAGTCTTTCGACAAAATTTTCTAAGTATTTAGATATCAGAGAGGGTATTGTTCATTCTGCTATCCAAACACTTAATATCCCTTGTCCACACTTTTGGAGCCTAAAAGGTTTTTTTCGACCCCATGCAAATCATACCCGAAGATCAAAGGGAATCAATACACATAAAAAATGGTCTCTATTTGCCAAGTGATAATGAAGTTTTCTTGGAATGAAAGAAAAAATATGAAAAAGAAAAAAAGGAAAAATTAAAGAACTGAACAAAAGAAAAAGAAAGAGAAAAGAAAGCTCATCTTCAAAGAAAGAGAGTGGAGAAAAGATGAAAAGATGCAATAAGGAAGTGTTGAAGAAAACTAGTTTCCATTGAAAACATCATGAACAAATGGTGATAGGTCATAGAGCCATAAGCAAATATGAAGAAAGATTATCATTGAACCTCAATATCATTTTTTTTTAGCCGTTAAATCCTTTCTTTAGTAGCTGCATATCAACCCTTAACCCCATTACAACCTATGAAAATCCTCTTGATAAAGGAATGCTAGTACAAAATTGGTCAGAAAGTAGGAATAGAAGATTAAAGGAAAGAAGAGAAATAAGGGTTACAGATGAATGTTTAAGCCTTTCATCCATTTTTTGAAAAACCTTTTACCCGAGCCTCATTACAAGCTTGTGAAGTCTTTATTAAGGTTGGGTCTGCTTGGAAAGTACTAGGGCAATTATGTTTAAAAAAAAAAAAGGAGAAAAGCCTAGCAAAAAAATAATAATTGGGGGAAAAATAAAAAAAAATAAAAATTAACTCAAATGAATTTTGCTAAATTCACGAGTGAATCTGGAAAAGGAATACCTAGAGATCTATGACAAAAAAAAAAAAAACAAACAAGAAAAGAGCAAAAAGAAGGAAAGGAAAAAAATAACATTATGTCTTTGAGTCTTACATGATCTTCCTGGATGATTAGTTTCATTTGGCATTAGCCTATGTTTTCTCCAAATTTTACCAAATAACTACCACTTCCTTTGAGGAGCCAAAGTGTCATCCACTAAAAGCCATCATCTCTATTCATGATCATTGCATTAAAATTGTTGTTTAAAAAGGAAATTGGTCTAATACTTAGACAAGACAAACATTTATTTTTAAGGAGAAAAGTGAAAAAAAAAAATTAAACTGCAAGTGAGAATGGAATCTTTTGAAAAAGACTTGAAACGATGAGTACAAAAATTCAGAATGTTCATAAGGTAATAACAAGCATTTGTACAAATGCTGGGGCAATTTAAAATCCTTCTTGGGAAAAGCTTAGCTTGATAATGGAATATTCATTTCCTATTATTTGTTCTAGAGAACCTAAACCCTACAAGGCAATCAATATCACATTTAAAAAAAAATGGATTAATGATTTTAGGGCCTAAATAAGGGTAATTTGCAAGTATGGAAAAAAATCTTTGAGTTGCAATAGGTTAAAGAACAAGTGACCATGTATCAACATGTAAAACAATCCAATGGCATGACACAGAGTGAAGCTAATCACTCAGTTTTCTATCATCACACTTCACCTAATCGAAGTCTTTATCTGGTAGTTTATGGGAATGATATAGTCATCACTGGTAATGATCATAAGAAAATATCTCAGTTGAAGAAACATTTGTTCAGTCACTTTTAAACTAAGGACTTGGGCAAACTCAAGTACTTTCTTGGCAATGAGGTAGCTTAGTCTCAAAATGGTATTGCTATTTCACAAAGGAAGTATGCTTTGGATATATTGAAAAAAAATTGGTTTGTTAAATAGTAAGCCCGTTGACAGTCCTGTAGATCCAAACAGTAAGTTATTACCAGATCAAGGAGAGCTTTATTCAGACCTTGGTATATATTGAAGGTTGTAGGAAAACTGAACTATCTCACTATTACTAGACAGATATCTCCTTTGTAGTCAGTTTGGTAAGTCAGTTCATGCAATCTCCACATAATGATCGTTGGGATGCTATTATACGAATTTTAAAGTATATTAAAAGGGCATCATGCCAAGGGTTATTATATAAAGACAAAGGAAACACTCAAGTTGTAGGGTATACCATGCAGATTGGGCTAGCTCACCTATTGATAGACGATCTACTTCATATTACTGTGTCTTTGTTGGTGGTAACCTTGTGTCCTAGAAAAGAAAGAATCAGAATGTTATTGCATGTCAAGTGCAGCGACTGAATATCGAGATATGGCAACAACTATCTGTGAACTTATATAGGTAAAACAATTACTTAAAGAGTTGAAGTTTGGGAATGTAGGAGAAATGAAGTTATATTGTGATAATCTAATAGCTTTGCATATTGCCTAAAATCTAATTTTTCATGATAGGACTAAGCATATAGAAATTGATTGTTACTTTGTTTGAGGGAAAGTACTTTCCAAGGAGTTAGTCAATGAGTATGTCAACTCAAGTGATCAATTGGCATATATCTTCACAAAATCTCTCAGAGGTCCTCGAAGCCAATATATTCGTAACAAGCTTTGTGCATTCGATCTATATGCTCCAGCTTAAGAAGGAGTGTTGTAAATATCTGTATTTATTAGAATTAGATATCTGTATATATTTAGTATTGCCATTAATCAAGGATTAGCCATTAGTTAGGGATTTGATTGCTTTTTTTTCCTTTTTCATTTACGAAATGTAATTTTTCCTCTCAAGCAATTCACAAAATACCTCTAAAATCATATTCTCAAGTGCAAGTTTAGTAAGATGCAAGTTAGTAATATTTCAGAGGTGAAAATTAGGGTCACATCATACTACAAATTGTGCAATTTAGATGTCTGAGATCCATCTTACAAAGTGAGGGGAATGTTATACATAGGATTTAAGCTGGGTGGATGAATAGAAAAATGTTTAAGGTGTAATTTGTGATCATAGAGGTCCTATCAAAGTCACATATAAGACTAGTGATGCTTTGTAATAGTGAACATTAGGTAGTTAAGTGTAGCAGAGAAGAGAATGTTGAAATGTAAGGGTGAATATACAAGAGAAAATACGATTAAAAATGAATATATTTAGGCAAATTGGAGTAACACCTATTGAAGAGGAAGTTAGTCATATAAGAAGAAGACCAACGGAGGCTCCAGTGACAAAAATGGATCATATGGAAGATAGTCCAATTAAAAGGAGTAGAGGAATGATAATTGCTTGACTTGGGTTCAAATCCAAGGATCTCCATTGATAGGAGATCTATAATCCCATCGTAAATCCTCGTTGAGGTTGTTGGTTTGCCTTGGTCTTGGAATGGCAAGAGTCTCTTCTCATCCTAAACTTTTTATAACCCGAAAAAAGAAGGGGTAGAGGAAGACTGAAAAAAACTATAGGAGAAAAAATGGAACAAGACCTTACTCTAAATGATTTTATTGAAAACTAGTCGTTCTTTTGTCCCCTTCTCTTAATTATAGGCACTCCAATCTCATCCCCTTCTTGTTATACTTTGCAATAATTGAAAAATATTTTAGTCACAAAATCAATCATAAATTTCATATAATTGATAGCATGATAATTTGTCAAATATAATATCATCAATAATTTAAAACAAAATGATCACATGAGAGAAAGAATTTACCCATCTTCAAATGAAATCAAGAAATAACAACAATCATGTGAACAAAAATCATCTTCCAAGAGTTATACTTCTTAAATAAGTGATATCAACAAAAGGCTTAGTTAAAAGTTTAGTCAATTGATATTTAAATATGAGCAACTAACAAATGTAATTTGAAAATAACAACAGAAATTCTAAAAAATTTAAATGGCTTTTTAAAATACATAAGCAAGTTTACCTTTTCAACATAATGATATATACAAACACAAAGAATTATCAATCCTATCCAATAACCCTATGTTAGGATGGGGAGAAAGAAAATAGAAAGGAATGAAAAATTTCAAAATTTGAAGTTTTTTCTTGTTTGAATAAGGAGAAAACATGGAGAAGAAAGAAAATGGTAGACACAAAACATTCTCCTCAAGATTTCCCTCCATTCCAAAATTTAAAATTTTCTCTCCTCTTTCATTTTCTTTCCTCTCATCTAAACAAAAGATAAGTAAGAAAGAAAGAAGTTTAAGTTTTTAAATAAAAAAAATGATAGTCAGAAAAAGAAAGAAAAGAGAAAGCATAATTTTCAAGAAAGTTTGATCTAATGGTCAAGAATGCAAGCATTAATAGAATCCAAGGGTGGTAAAATCTTCCCACCGAAAACCAAGGCAAAAAGGATGCCAAGATTATTGAATTATATGATTTTTTTTTAATAGAGCCCAAAGGCATCCAATGATCCATGTAGCTAATCCCACCACGTGAGATAAAGCTTGGTTGTTGTTGTTGTTGTTTGATACATAGTTTACTTCCATCTAGGGATTATGACTTAAACAAAGCTATAGTTAATGGCAAAAGTGAAAAGAAAAGTGGATAGCCATATCATATGCAAATCTTATAGATCAAAATAAGTGCATGTGGAGATTAGCTTATTTTGTTCTTAGAAAAACTTACAATCAAAATGTTGCAGAAAGAACTTTTGGCTGAAAAGCTGTTTTTGTATAAAAATTAAGCAAAACTAAACATGTGCTACATGTGCAACTATCTGGACTGCGGTACACATCTTTCATGAAAATTTAACAAATTATTAAATCAATGAAATTCATGATGAGATCAGAAACGACTTAATCATTTTATTGTATAGCATGCTGCAGTAATGAGGACTTAACTGTTCCAAAATCCAAGATTTTAATGTTAGAAATCATACAAAGAGATTCATTTTGTATGTTAATAGACTAGAAAGGACAAGGAATCTTAAAATTGAAGGCACTAGTCCCAATAGCCATCAAAAGTGCTCCAAGAAGACACAGCTTGCATAGACACAACTAACAAGTCCAACTTCTAAGCCATTTGAATTCACATTAGTGTCATCAAGTATAACGAAGCTTTAATCATGAATATCTTGATAACCTCGGTTAATTAAAATTGATATGCTACTCGACATAAATTATCTTTCATCATTCAACTCTAACAAGGATTCATCCTGCAGTAACCATTGTACAACCATATTGTTCTTTATCAGTAGTATGTGTCATTCTTATATTACTCTTACACTCTTTTAGTTTTTACTTTACCTTCCTAGTTTCAATTCCAACACTAATGTTTTTGTCTATTATGCTTTTTTAAAAGAATAAAGACCAGCTTTAACAAATTTTCAACACTTATCATAAATTTAAGTGATACTATCATCAACATATGTGTCTGGAACAAAATTGCATCCAAATGAATACTATCAAAAACAAAAGAACACAAATATTGTCTACTCAGACTCAGTCTCACCTTGCAGAAGGAAAAAGCCGATGTGGCAACTACTTCGGTATTTTCCCCACTCTCCGCATATCATCATAAGGTAGATTCTCCACTACCACTAGTTTCCAAAAGCCAATGAAACCCATTCTATCGGGCAATTGACCTTCAGCAGAAAGTGTTTGCACTGTAACTTCATCAGTAAACATAACCAAGCAGACATTCTTCCTCGACAAATGAGTGACCTGAAATCACAATGACTCATTGTCATAAAAAAAACAAGCTTTATGAAAAATGAATTGACAGTTGATGTTTGAACACACACAACAAGCTGCGACCTGTCCTTAAGATTAAGATGGGTACAACTAGTCACTTTCAAAGCTAGAACATTCAATACTTATAGGAAGTGCAATTTTCAAAAAGATAAAAAATGATTAAAGGAGCATCTATTTCTCCCCATCTGTGGTGCCAAACATCTGATATCCAACTCTTATGGGGAAACTTATTCTCTTATTGTGCATGTTAATGTTGTGTGCTTTTCAATTGCTGAAAACAATGATAGTAATCCAATCAATTTGCAAATCTCAACTTGTTATCTCATTGTGAAGCATCCTGTGTTTCTGCTTGCCTCTTACAGTTTAACCAAAATATATAAATTTAAGCAGGTTGTAGTATCTTCAGAAGTCCATCCTCAAAATGGGGTAAAATCTCAGACCAGAAACTAAGGACACAATCAACTAAAGCACACACCTATAATCTCAGATAACAAAACCCGGGAAACTCCTTGGAGAGGAATAGTCCATACATGCATACCTATGCTAACAAAAATGTCAAAACACAAACAATCAGCATCCACATCAAATAACTAGTCAGACTTTTTGCCAATATGAAAATCAAAATTCATGAGCAGATTTCGACCAGAATAATTGTGGATGCAACACATAAGTAAAAGGAACCATTGTTTGATTTGTTTCTTCAAAATAAGATATTATTTTACTGGAAAATCACACCAAGTGATTTGTTACCTCTAAAACACCTCTCCAACACCACAAACTGAAATAACAAATAAAGTATTAACCATCACCGTTTTACTAGCTGGGGTCCTCAAGCGATCAGAATTTCCAAATATGCAAGAAATCACAGCAATGTGGCATCTACCAATGTAACTAGCATCATCTTCTGCCAAGTCAAATCCAATGCTAGGGGACCCTTCAGGACCTTTAACTAAATCGCAGTTTATTTTCTGATCACGTGTCAAAAATGAGTATTCCCTCTCTTCCAAGCTTGATGGCCTGCAAATCTAGGCACGCATCGTTCTTCTCCCAGGGGCTTCTCTTCGGTTTCTGTGTACTGTAAGTTAAATCTTGCAAATTTTCGACTTTCTAGTGGCTCAACAAGCTGGGAAGTGGAATTTAACAACTTCATCTCACAAGTTCCTGGAGAATACAAAACATGTCAAGCAGGTTATAGAGCATACTTTTTCTTTTATTTTGTTTCTTTTGGATCAAAATAAAGAAAATATTACCATTCACCAATACTTGAAAGTTAAACACAGTTCTAGAAGGGCGTTTGATAAAATCTAATAGTAGCACTTAAATAGTTCAAAATAAAACTAATTAAATATATTACATATCTATAGAAACTTGAACTAGTTTTGAACTAGATTGTGTTTTGTCTGAAAACTGGTTATTGTCAGACTTGAACCGATGAGAAACAGCTGGAGGTGAATTGTAAAAATAGGATCAAAGGATAAAAACTGATCATATATAAAAAAAAATGTATATAGGTTTCTTTTGAACCAGTTTAAATAAGAAAAATTATTTTGAGAGATTACTGAATATTTAAAAATTTAAAACCATCTCCGTCATACCTATTTATTTTCTCTTTTGAATGTGGTAAACCCCTCCCCCCCTTCCAAAAAAACAATACTGCAGCATATCTCAAGTGATTTCACCTATACTTTCATATCTACCAAGAGAGTGGATCACCTCGACATCAAAATGGAAGGAAAGAAGTTCTCAATTCCATAAACCTCTCAAAATGGCAAACAAATAGAGAATTCATACCTCTTGTGCTTCTAATTAAAAAAACAAAGAAACAAAAACTGAAACTTGCCATTTTTCTACCGATACTGCACGGTTATCAGCCTGAAAATATTTGGCTCCTGTGTTCCAATGAAGTCATCATCTAATTGATCAGAACCACTACATTTTTAGACCATAAGCAGATCAATTTAATACATCATAAGATGGAGGACGGACAAATAGACA
Source organism: Castanospermum australe (assembly GCA_019955255.1). Classification (NCBI taxonomy): domain Eukaryota; kingdom Viridiplantae; phylum Streptophyta; class Magnoliopsida; order Fabales; family Fabaceae; genus Castanospermum; species Castanospermum australe. Next base: position 68,825 of record NSJW01000531.1, read on the forward strand.
ATGGACCAGTATTCTCTATAGCCCAGCAATGGTATAAAACAGGTAATCAACACCAACAGTTACATCTTTCTTTCACTTCATTTTGCTAGGTTAAGTTATAAAGAAAGCAGAAGAAAAAAATTTGTGGAAGCACAATACAAACTCATCTCAAGGCAACAGCAACAATAATCACAAATTTTCCAAGTATTGATCCAAATAATAAGAACTCAAAACAAACTGAAGAATAAAACTTACTATATGCAGCAGGGTGAAGAGAAGCATTTTCTAGCTAAATCCCCCATTCCCCAAAAACAAAAGGAGGTGAAGAAAGGAAAGGGAAGATTGAAAAAGGAAAAAGGAAAAAAAAAATAGCTGTATTCAAAGAATGAGTTAGAAATTAGAAAAACGAGTTGCACGAAAACATCCAGAAGGATCAAGAGACCAAATCCTTTTATCATAATTAGAAGACAAATGAACAAAATGAATGAGACCCAAAAGAGACTCCAATTCTGAAAATTCCCCAGCATTTAAGTTACGAAAAAAGTGGAAAAAGCAAAATCATTCTTATTATTTTTCAAAAGTAAAAATGTACAACTTTTCAAATACTTGCTTAGTAAAAATGTTATATATCTTTAATCAACTGTTGTTAAAATTATATTGTTTGAATTATAAAGAAATAATATAAGAAATACATGTAATAAAAAATATTAACTATAAAAAATAAAAAAAATCTATAAATTTCACATAAATATAAGCTCATTTTGACCTAAATATATAAAGATTTTAATTTTCATTTACTATCAATGTATAGCTTTTTTATATTATTACTCTATCATATGCTAGCAAATTGTTAAAAGAGTTTGACTTTGCTTATAATTATTGTCATAGTCAAATTCTTGTAATAATATATCAATTCATGATCAAGTAATAGTATAAAAAAAATTTACATTAATAATAAATCAAAATTAAATATTACATAAAGTATGTATAAGTAGGTGACTAGTTATCATACTTGAGCATTGCACAGGTTTGTAATACATGTATTATTTTATTTATGTAAAATTTAATTTATAAAATAACTGAATTTAATTTGTTTGAATATAAGAAAGTATTATTATATATATTATAATTATATAAAAATTAATAAAACATTTTTTCTAAAAATTTCTTTTAAACATTCATTTAAACATATTTTTGTGAATTATTATTTTTCTATTAAATTGTTTTATTATATTGATATGTGAAAATATTATTTAATTAATAAATATATACTTAAATAATTTGTTTTTTATAAATTTGTTTTACATTTTGTAATTAATATAGTTCTATTTGTGAGAGAATTTTGTTATTCTTATTCTTAATTTTTACACCAATCTCTCTATACCTTTTTTATTGGAAAAAAGAAAAAGAGATAGTAAACATTGAAAAGTATGTTTAAACATTGAAAAGTGTGTTTTTTTCTAAATAAAGAAAGTGTAAGGATTTAGTGTAAAAATTAAATGTAGGAATATCTTTTCCTGTTTGGTGCATCGTAACAATTTTTTGTTCAAGAGAATTCTGTTTGATACACACAAAGATAGATATATGTGTGTGTGTGACTCGATACCTTAAATAATATTGATAAGCCACTTTAATTTTGACTCGATAGAGTATTTTTTTTTTAAAAGCGACTCGATAGAGTATTAATCCTTAGTAAAGGCATATTCATTAAATAAGATTAAAAACCAAATGAGTTCGAACGTTTATTTTATGTTTTAAGTTTTTAACATTTTGTTGTGCTATCACAAACAACGCATGATATGAGACTAACCTTGTCATGACACTTCCCTCTTCACTATCACAAACAACGTTAATGATTAAATAGAGTTAATTTGCATTTACATGAATGAACGTAGCACCACTGGTAATGGTTTTGTCTACTAAATCAAATACGTTGATAATGCGCTTCATTATTCAACAAAATAAAAAACACCCATTTCAGCCATTATGAAATTTTTTCGAATTGATAGAAATACATTAGACACACAAAGAGGTGATATTTTAATTGATCAGGACAAAATCAAAATTAAACTTGAATTAATAATAGAAGTCTAATATCTTTTAAAAACATAATATCTTTATGCTAAAAAGCTGAAATTTACTAATGTCTTATATATATATATATATATATATATATGTATGTATGTATGTATTCTTCCCTTAACTTTTAAAGAAAAATGTCAATTCGATTATATTTTTACGTTTAAAAATGCTTGATATTTTCCTTTACAATAGCTTCCACATTTTCTTTTGTGGCGCATCATGAGTTCTAAGAGTCAAATCCTCCCATTTGAAGACGTTTCTTACTAATTTTTCTAGGAGATATTAATAGAATTTCATGAACATCTTCTTTCTCAACCTACAAGCAAAAAAGATAAAAATTGTAAATAAGTGGGACTCTTTATTTGTTCTAACACATAATGCATAATTAGACTTTTTTTTTTAATCTTAACATGATTAGGATACACTTTATTTAATGTAAAGCTTTGCCATCCACGGCTTTGAAAGAATGAACTTAATTTTATTTGAAAACTATGTGTGGTGACAATAATTTTAAGAAGTTGTGGAAGTAGGCTACAATCATTATCATTTCCTTCGAATGAGTTATTTAGTTGTGTTAGTATGGTTTTTCCGCTTTTCACAAATATATATTGTATATTTTGAGAGAATGTAAAGCATATATAAAGAAAGTAAATACATATACTTACAATTCCAAATGCAATAGTGAAATCATTTAATTTAATTAACTTAGGTAACCTGTTCAGCTATTTCATAAGAGAACCAATATAATTGAATCATTAGAATCTTTCATCTCTGGCTCTAATCGAAACCTAACATTTTAATAATGGAAATAAAGTGAAAAAGCACATGATATAATTGTGAAAATAAATAAAAAATATATATTCTTTTTTTGAAAAGAGTGTTGGCTTTATTACCTTGAGATTGGGTAATCAATATATTTATGATAGGCTTCACAATTAAATTTGGTACCGGAAGTGTTAGCCATTTTTTATAATGAGAGCAAGAAACATAATGTAAATATTGTATTTTGTCTCTTAATACAAAATAATATTTACAAATAGTAAAAATCATAAAATAAAAATAAACTAATTCAAAAACTCAAATTTAGAACATTTTTAGGTTAGTTTGCTCAATAATTAAATCTTTATAAATAAAAGGTAAAAATCATTAAAAAAGAGAAAAATGACAAAAATAAAATATTAAGATAAAAGACAAAAATTGAATCTTATATTCAATCTTGAGTCACTTAATCTTATTTTTATTAATCCATAATTAATTAATTTAGTCCATAAATTCTAGCCTTGAATCCATTAGCCCTTACGTATTATCATTTTCTTTTTTTATATTTTATTTTCCCGATTATTTTCTCTATCCATGTGGTCATGTTTCTATACAATTCCACCATTACCTGCTATCATAACATGAGCCTAATGGTTTTTGATTGAGGACCAAAAAAAAAAAATTCTTTTGACTATAAGGAGGGAGAGCGCGTACAAAAGGGAACCATTCTCGCCTCACTGGTCATTCTCACCTGACCACACCCAGCACACACATACACAGGAAAAAGGGGTGAGGCGGTGAGCTGAGACAGAGAAAAGGAGGGGAATTTCTCTTTTTCTGGAGTACACACTCCATAAAAAAAAACCCATAACATTCATCAATGGGGGGCTGAGAAATTAGGGCTCAGAAGAAAATAGAGTTGAGAGGAAGAGTGGGTTTCTTGGACGATCCTCATTTGCCGGTAAATATTTCTACAATCTTTTTGAAACTCCATTTCCTCCTATAGATTATGAATGTTGCAATTGTTTCTGATTATTTTCTTCTGCAACAACATTCACTCACACACAGGAGCACACACTCATAGCATCTGCATTTCATCCACGAACCACACCCTTCACTCACGCTCCATAGCAAAGCACCGCACCCAACACAGCATCGGCAACACACAACCCACCGCAGTTCCTCACTCACCTTCCTCCATACCCGCTGCCCGTTTCAGTTCCACAGCATTCTCACCCACATTTCCCCTTGATTTTAGAAACCCAAAACAGAGCACCCTCACCTCACGGCACTTTCCCCTCCTCACCGTCCCTGCACACAACAGAGCACATCTCACACACACTCTGTTTCTTCACTTCCACCACCACAAGCAACGCCTTCATTCACCATGCGCAGCACCTACAGCATCCGTACTTCACCTCTGCTGTCACACACAGAGCACTCATCCTCACGGCACTCACACCGGCCAAGCACCCTCCAGCAACCTCACGCACAGAACTCTCAGGCTTCCGCTCACAGCACTGTTGCCCACTGCAACCTCACCCACTCCATTGCACAACCCACGGTTCTGCACTTCACAGAGTACCCTCACTCATCAAGCACCAGCACGACACACCACCGACACCTACAACCCCTGCACACCTCTGCACCGTCCCACAGAACAGCAGCGCACCAACATCCACCCAGCACTCTCACTTCCAACACCCACACTTACTCAGGTCACGGCACTCTCACACACGCCTCACTCACGCACATGCATGTTCTCTCACAGTTTTCTTTTTTTATTATTATTATTTTTATTTGATTTTATTTTTAATTCTAATTGTATATCATTTAGTTTGTTATGTGATTTGTGATGGAAAATTTGTTATGATTTGGGTTGTTTGAGCTGAATGTTTGGACTTGTTAATATGTTTATTTTAGTTAAGAATTTTGGAACTAAATGATAATGTATGGTTTGGGTGTTAATCTCATAAAATTTAATGGGGTCTAGTGATGTTAAAGTATAATCAAATTGGATTTAAGGATCTAATGGGCTAAGAGTTGTTCTTTTAAAAATAAAATGTAAGTGATAGTAACAATAAAATAAAATAGATAATGATAGATAAATTATAATAAATATAATTCAATAATTAATTTGAGTCATCTGAGTTATAACAATTCATTGATTCAGAAAATATTCTAATCGGAGCCCTGGTGTCGTAACAACACTTCAGTTTTAAAATTAAATTAAAAATTATTTCAAAATTCTTTAATAATTAATTTTACATCTTTAATCAAACTAAGGACGTTATTATCGTGACGACTTTTCTATCCTAAAAATATTTTAAGGTCAGTAATAGTCATTGTTGTTGTGATGAATCTTTGACTTTAAAGTGATATAAAATTTTAATTAATTATTAATTACTTATTAGAAATTACTAATTTAAAATTATTAATTAACTAAGGTCGATGTTATTATGACGAATCTTCCATCTCAGAAATAATATAAGATCATAATGGTCATTATTGTCATGACGACTCTTTAACTCATACATGATATAGATTTTAATTAATTACTAATCAATATGGAAAAAATAAAATTTTAATTAATTAGAGATGTTGTTGTCAAGAAGACTCTTCCATTTCAAAAATATTTTAATATCACTAATGATCATTGTTGTTGTAACGACTCTTTGACTCATAGGTGATATAGATTTTAATCAATCATTAATTTTTAATTAAAATTCTACAACGCACAATCATTTTCTGTAAGAATTACGTGGATTTGATTTTCCATTGCGCGTAAGGATATATAGGCACACAGTGTAAGTCAAAATTGTAAATATTTTCATTTAATTCTTTGATTATTCATCGTTAATTTTTTTATTTATTTTTTTTTGAGGTAAATTAAATACATTTTAAGATTATGATAATTTTTGCACAATTAGTTTTAGGATAATTATCTTAGGACAAATGTATCAAGGGTACAATAAGATTAAGTTCTTGTCTTTCCTTATGCATAATTAGACCTCTAAATTTAATTTCTTTTCAAAGACCAGTTTCTAAATAAAAGGGTTTTTTCTAATTACTTTTTTTTGTTAAAATAAAAATTGGTGGCAACTCCTAAGTTTTTTTTTACAAATTTAGTTACCTTTTGTCATGACACCCTCCGAGTATATTGTGACACATAATATCAACCATTTTTAAGTAAAATGTCCTTAACGGTCGTAACACAACAATATACTTCATTATATATATGGATAATAAGATGAACATTATTTAGTTTCTTTTTCTTAATTTGTTTTACAATGAGAGGGAGAAAAGATGCCAATAACATGATAAAAGAATATTACCTTATCATTGTTTGTTCTTGCAAGTGTTAATATCTGAGATATAGTTCGAATATTAGCCAGTTGAGGGCGTGTACCAGCCTTATTGAGTGATAGGAAGATAGTAAGTAGGACAATTAATTTGCCAATAGAAGCGGCCATGGTATCACCTCTCACCACAGTACAACATACATTATTGTATAACTGTTTGTAGCACTTGTTGATTTTTTTTTCAATCCATGTTAAGCGATCTTCTTCCATAGCAGTGTAAGCATCTGCAATATATTGCTGGAATAATCGTCCTGCAAAGATTAGTGTCTTCGCTTTATATGTGTGTTGTTGAATTATGTAGGAAGAATACTCTCTCATAGTCAAATTGTCTGTTTTCGTCTTATTTTTCCAACAGTTTTGGGAGTAAGAAATTTCCAAGTGAAACCCATCTTCTCCATAAGGAAATGAGAGGGGATATTACCTTGCCATAAATGATGGATGCAACTCAGAAATTTTCTAAAGCCCATTTGACTTGTGTTCTATTATTATGTCTCATTGACCAAAGATAATCCAATATCTTCGACAATAAGAACAGCAATTTTAGATTCAGTTAGTTGGTTATATTGTCGTGATTCACTCAATTTTTGCTCTTGATTAGTCGAACTTGGATGTTTAGCATGTCGGACTCTAAGAATGTATCTCTTGTCATTCTAAATACCTGAATTACATAAATTGTAAATTGTTCTTGGATTTTTAGATAGATATTTTTTTGGTAATAAATTAAGCTATAACTTATTTTCCAAAGATAAAGGGAAAAGAATACTTTTGCAATGGCATTGTAGCTGTCTAACATTTCTTTTAAGCCTTCAACGATGCACTCATTAAGATTTTCAACTGTTTGTCCATTGTTCAAATATTGCATTCTGTTTTGGACTTCATTTGACACATCATGTACATAGAGTTGCGAGAACTTGGATTGTTCTCCATCTGTCGGAAGCAATGACCCAAGTTTATGGTAATTCTCACCACTTATTTTGAAAATATATGGATTAGTTCGATGATTGACTGTGTTGTCTATTTTGGGTCCCATAGAAGTGAAAGCAAACATGGAGCTGTATGTTTGTGAACACCGCATTTTGTTCAAATAAAAAAAATTATGAAATAAAAAAAGTAATACAAGTTTTCATTTAAAATATAAAAAATAGAAGAACAGAAAATAAAAAAAATTCAATTAAAATAAAATAGAAAAATTGGACCCAAACCAAAATCCCGTCCATGACCCTTCTTCCATTCTCTCCATTTAAACAACAGGTTTCCATGCACTCAAGACTCATATTACATATTGGCTTTCAAAAACAAAGTAGTGCATATGGACAAAAGAGAAATACAAGAAAAGCAAGAATAAAAGAAAAGCAAGAGTCAGAGGCCATAGGAAAGAAAATTTGGGGGAAGCAAAATTGTAGATTATAACTTATATAATCATCATTTCATGCAAATGGTCCCATATATGGATCAAAATAGATATACTGATTATGAGAAGTATATTACAAGAGAACATACCCATGAATCCACAGATTGAATGCATAGAAGCAGAGTTTGAGTCCCAAATACGTGAAGAGAATCAGAGAGCAAGAGTGAGAGAAAGATTTCGGAATTCTTTCTCAACCAAAATATTATCTCCTCTATGTTTTGGGTTTGCAGATTATATATATACTGCATTCATGTATGGGGCTGCGCTTGGCCCATTTTGGGCGGCCCAGTCATCGATTCCTTCATCTCTCACTTGTCCATGATGGGTCAAGTTCTCTACTCTGCAGTTCATACAGGCAAACAATCCGTGCGACCAGCATACTCATAGAGCTCGTTGCTATATATCTGTTAGGAGTAAATAGCAGCTCACAATGGGACTTTGAGTAGATCTTGTATGCTGTACCCTAGATCAATCAGTCACATTCACAACTCTCTTGATCTCATTTTAAACTTTATTTGTTCATTGTATTCACAACTATGACTAACCATAATATAGTCATAATTGGTCGACCTGTGAATACAAGTCAATGTGACAGATATCTCAAATTGATCTTCCTCTTTACTTAGATCTCTTAATCTGTGTTTAATTCGCTTTTCTAGGAATGTTCTATCCGATCGAATCGTTCATGACCATTGGCAACATCCTAAGATAGCAAACATCAAACACAATCTTGAAAACAAGGTAAGAGTCTTAAGGGTACTATAATGAGGTGTTTTTTTTTAACCTCAGAGTCTCACACGACTTAAATAATGAGATCATAAATTTAGTCATCTCTTTTGTCGCATGTATAATGCATACGTAGCATGAAATACATATTACAGTATTTTTTTTTTTCCTTTCCCATGGAGTGTATGCCTTCATATTTAAATACTGTACAGATAGTAGTTCAGACATTTCCAATGTCTAACCTGAGTTCACAAATCTACTCTGTTATAAATCAACAGAACTCTCATCTGGCATAAGACAGATAAAGTGAAATTGTGAGTTATTTTCACTTTCGGATATAACAAATAATATATTCTCATCTTAACATTTAGTTAAGGCGACCATTATATTTCAAGCCCGAGCTTTTAATTATCTCTTAGATAATTTAGCTTGAAATAGTCTCATCTCTATTTTACACACAGAAAATAGAGGTGATTACCCGTGTAAGTAGGCTAATTTAAGATCTGTCCGACATACCTTTTAATAAAGAAAATGTACATAACATTAAATATATATGTATATGCATAAATGTTCAACAAATGTGAGCATTAAATTGGGAAATAATATAGTACATCAAGTTCTACGCAATCCTAGAGTTTTTACTTACCATTCCAATAGCAAAACAAATATCAGGCCTTGTACACATCATAGCGTACATTAAACTTCCAACGGCACTTGCATATGGAACACGTTCCATTTGCTTTTGCCCTTGTGGAGTCTGAGGACACAGCCTTCTGCTCAAGCCTATGCCTTTTACAATAGGAGTATCAATGGGTTTGCAGTCTCTCATGTTGAAACGTTCAAGTATTTTGTTATATATATGTTTCTTGTGAAAGAGATAAAAGTTTTCTTGAACAATCTCTTGAAATCTTGACTCCAAGGATATATACTGCTTCACCCATATCTTTCATTTCAAAATTGGTATTTAACCAACTTTTGACAGTGTTAACTAACTCCTTACTACTCCCAGCTATCAGTATATCATCAACATATAATAATAAGATCACAAACTGATCTTTGGATCTTTTAATATATACGCAATAATCTTCATCAATTTTGACAAAATTATATTTTATTACTGCTTCGTGAAAGCGTATATACCACTGTCTTGAAGACTGCTTAAGGTCATATATCAATCTTAAAAGTCGACATACCTTTTGTTTTTGGCCTTCTATTATGAAACCAACTGGTTGTTTCATATAAATTTCTTCTTCTAATTCTCCATTTAGAAATGCAGTCTTTACATCCATTTGATGTAATTCAAGATCCATACTTGCTACTATAGTTTAAGATAAGACGAATCGAGGTAAATCTCACTACAGGAGAAAATGTTTCTTCATAGTCAATTCCTTCCTGTTGAGTATACCCCTTTGCTACTAGGCGAACCTTATACTTTTTCAATTGATCCATCAGCATTTCGCTTTATTTTGAGGACCCATTTGTTCCCGATGGCTTTGCGTCCTTCTGGGAGATCAACCAATTCCCAAACTTGGTTCAATCTCATAGACTCCATCTCTTCTTCCATTGCTTTCATCTATTTTTCCTTTGCAGGGCATGATAGAGCTTCTTCTATGTTCTTTGGTTCTTCCTCATCTAGTGGAGCAACTATGAAAGCCTCCCCTTGTATGTCAAAACGTTTTCGGGGAACGCTTTTACAATTTGATCGTCGTATTAAAAGTTGTTCATCTTGAGCTTCGTTATGCTCATTGGTGCTCCCACTCGGATCAAATGGCTTATCAAGTGGTTACGATTGAGACTGGTTCGTATTTAATTCCCCACTTCTCACATTGCTCCCACTTGGATGTGATGGTATCTCAACGTGTACAGTTGAGGTATTGCTAGTACTTTGATCCAGTGTTTCAAAGAGGAATTGGTTTTCACCAATTTCACCCCATTTAGGAAACTCTGTTTCCATGAATGTGACATCCCTCGATTCAAATTCAGTTTTACTCCCACTTTCCTGCTCACCTATAAACACGTATCCTTTAGAGTGTTCAGAGTATCGTATGAAAATACTCTTCATACCTCGTGCACCTAATTTTTCATATTTGTACGAAGGAACATGAGTATAGGCAGCACACCCCCAGGGTTTTAGAAATTCCAAGTTTGGCCGTCTGCCTGTCCATAACTCATATGGTGTGGTAGTTACTGATTTTGAAGGGACTCGGTTAAGTACATAGGCAGCAGTTAACAATGCATCTCCCCAAAAAGAGAGTGACAAATTTGCAGGTGCCATCATTGACCTAACCATCTCAAGCAGGGTTCTGTTCTGTCTCTCCGCAACACCATTTTATTGAGGAGTATAAGGAATAGTTAATTATCTATCTATCCCTTTTTCATCACATAGTTCTCTGAATTGAGCAGATCAATATTCACGACCTCGATTAGTCATTAATGCCTTAATTTTTCTTGTCTAATTGATTTTCAGCCAAACTCATATATCTTTTGAAGCAACTTAATGGCTCTGATTTATGAGTTATCAAATAGACATGACTGAATCGAGTATAATCATTTATAAATGTGATGAAATGTACAGCCCCGTGCCTTGCTCTCACATTCATTGGATCATAGATATCTGAATGGACTAATTGCAAAGGAATTTCAGCTCTAATTCCTTTTCCAAATGGTTTTCTAGATGTTTTTCCTATTAGGCAATGCTCATACGTAGGTAAATCGATTCTTTCGATATTACCCAATAAGCCTTCCTTGGCCAGTCTACTCATTCTATGTTGACCAATACGACCAAGGCTAGCATGCCATAAATTAACATCAACATTGTAAGTACTAGAAGATATAACTAGGGAATAACAAATATTCGCAGAATGTAAGTCATAATCTAATACAATGAAACCATTTAAAAAATATCCTGAATCGTAAAATGTTGTTCCTAAGAACACATTTACACTGCTTGAATGGAAGTTTATTGAAAAACCAAGTCTAACCAACACTATTACAGAAACTAAATTCTGTCGTATGTCAGGTGCATAGAGGACATCATGTAAGAATAGGGTGCACCCGTTGCGCATATTCAATTAACATGTGCCAATCCCTTTGACAGCTACTCGCGTGTTGTTTCCTACATAGATCCACTCTGCTCCATGTAGAATACACCGGAATTCCACGAAGGCATTCCTGTCCTTTGCTACATGGTTGATGGCTCCTAAGTCTACAGTCCACAAAGGATGTGATTCAGATAAGAAAACAGAACTTGAGACAAACACATTATTCTCAAGTGGATTAAGGGTGTTTACCTTCTTTGACTCGCGACAATCGCGAGCGAAGTGACCCTTCTTGCCACAATTGTAGCATTTCACCTTTGACATATTTTTCTTGAAAGGACGCCTTCCTTTCCCAGGTTGGTTATTCCTTGGCCTTTTGCCATACGAAGATGGACCATTGCCTTTCCTTTTCTGAGAATCACCACCATGATGCTTGCGCTTGGAACCCGAAGCTCCTTGTGAGCTAGAACCTGCAAAGTAGATATCACTTTCAGGTTTAGCCGCCTGTAGGCAGTCCTCTTCCAACTCAATATGACGCATAGCATCCTCAAATGTCTTGATGTTGTCATTGTGGGTGAGATGGATTTTCATTTGTTCCCAGTTGTTTGGCAAAGAACAAATCACCGCTTGCACTTGTTACTCATCAGTGAGGACGTGGCCAGTATCTCGCAGCTCACTTATCATATTTGCCATATGCCTCAGATGTTGTTTCATTGTCTGGGCATGTGGCTTCTTATATGAATCAAATTTCACGGTGAGCTATCTCAGTCTCGTAACTGAAGTGCTACCAAACCTAGCAGCCAATGCCATCCACATATCCCCGGCGTTGTCAAAACGTACAAACTCTTGCATGATATCATTCTCCATGCTGCTCAGCAACGTAATGCGAGCCAGAGAGTTTTTCTTCTTCCATGCAACATATGCATCTTTGTCACGCTTGTGCTGTGCAATGGTTCCATCTTCAGGTTCTGGCATAACCTGATTCAGTGTCTCAAGAACCTCTTGTTCTTCAAGCACATACTGGATTTTTAATTTCCAGATTTCATAATTGTTGCCATTGAGTTTCTCACCCTTATTCAACTCAGCAATAGTGTTCTTTGATGCGGAAACCATTGTATTTGACAAATTAATTCTACATATACATGTACATAATTAATGCCCAACATTTATGCAATATCATATCCAATTATCAATTGCATTAATAAATTCCTCATCAGATTTCGAAGCCAAAAGTTCACTTTGTTCCCAATCAAACTTCGAAGGTCTAATTTGAAATTAATATTAATACAATTGATTTAAAATGATAATCTTATAAAGTCACTAAAACTTTAAGATTCCCCACTCAAATAAATATGGATAACACATATGTATTTAGCATAAATCAAAAAACATATATATTAATGTATCCATAATATAGAAACAGAGAACAAATAGAGCATGTTCAATAATACTAGTCTACTTAAGATAGATACATGAAGTAATCCAAAGATAACGTGTAGGTAGAACATATTTATCTTTATCACCTAATCCATGTTCTTTTCTTAGGAATAGACTGATAACAGTCTTTAGGTAGCTTGACAGTCATTGTCTGTAACCAAGGGAAAAAACTTAACGGATTTCAAAGATCTACGCAACGTGGGATTCATGGATAATACTAAACTTCTCTTAGATCCCTTCTTAATATAAGTTTTCATAAAAGTTACAACTAGCTCCTTATAATATACGAAAGGTCTAATTTTTCCTTCTGGTTCCCAAAGGTTATCAATCTCCTTTTGCCATTGTTCAGTAAGAGTGTTCCTTAATGCTATCATCCTTTCATATTGAGATAAGGTATAACCGCTGTTTATAACCTTTTGCATCATCAAGTTAACAGTTTTAACATGATCCATCATGTTAACATCATCTTTCCATCGATACTCATTTAATTTTCTTTTCCTTTTCGCAAGTTTTCTTACTTCCCTCCTTATGGGAGTTCTTCTGAACCTGACCATTGTAACTGATACAATGAAAGAACAAGGAGTTATCGATGGATTTAAGCAAAAAGTTAACAAGTTTTTCTGTAAGACATACAAAAATAAGAATTTCTTCAAATTTAAGATGCAATTATCTCATTAGAAAGGCCTAATTAATTCATAATTTATTACGCAAAAATCGTGAGAAAGAAAAAAAATTTAAAATTTTTTTTTCTCCTTTTCTAAAGAATTTTAACTAAAATAAATTCAAAATAAATATTTTTGATCCTCAAAAAATTATATAAAAATCACAAAAACATCATAAATTTATTTCTGAGTCCAACAGTGAAAATCGTATTTCAAAATGAGGCTTCACGTGCCCTCACGCACCGCCAGGACGCTTCCCACGCGCCTCCACGCGTCCCACGTGCTTCCACATGCCGTCTAACGAGAGGTGACCGCATGGTCGCGTGTGTAACACGCGCCACCAGACGCCCCTCACGTGCAGCCGAAATGCGATGCGTGAACTATACCCGGCACATCAACGCTTACACGCAACGCGATGCTCGACACATGTCACCGTGTGATGTTGACACGTGGCGTGGTGGTTGACGGCGGTTATTACTGTTGTCAAAAACGACGCATCATTTATATGTAAAATGATGAGTCGTTTACTGTGGAATCAAAATAACGTGTCGTTTACTCTGGAATCAAAACGACCTGTCGTTTGGGTCGTCTTCTTCCTCCAGACGGGTCGCATCGACCCATTACTAAACGGACGCTATTTTTTACGTTTTTGAGGCCCTTCTTGAGCCAAAATTGATGATTTTTGTGCCCAGATCTCTTGTTTACTAAATTCCAAATTTTTTTATTGCATAAAACGTAATTGAAAACGCTTAAAACACCATTTTCTGGGGAAATGAAAAACGGTTTCATTTCTGGGAAAAATGGTGAACCCGACATGTTTGAAGGCCTATATCTCCCTCGTTTCTCATCCAAATAATGCAAATTATATGTCAATGGAAAACTTGAAATGTCTAGTTTTCATTCATATAATTATTTCATAATAATTCGCAACGTATTGGACAGAAAATTTGGACGAACAGGGCACATGAACACGTTAATGAACAGTTTTCAAAAATCTAAAAATTCACAGAATTCACCAAAACACACACATTTTCATCATATTTCAACTACGAAAATAATGTTCAGATATCTATAACCCTATGCTCTGATACCAATGTAGATTATAACTTGTATAATCATCATTTCATGCAAATGGTCCCATATATGGATCAAAATAGATATATTGATTATGTCAAGTATATTACAAGACAACATACCCGTGAATCCACAGATTGAATGCCTAGAAGCAGAGTTTGAGTCCCAAATACATGGAGAGAATCAGAGAACAATAGTGAGAGAAAGATTTCGGAATTCTTTCTCAACCAAAATGTTATCTCCTCTATGTTTTGGGTTTGCAGATTATATATATACTGCATTCATGCATGGGGCTGGGCTTGGCCCATCTTGGACAACCCAGTTATCCATTCCTTCAAAAATGAAACAAGAAAAGATAACTTATAAAGAAGATCACCCATAGCACATTGCTGCAAACACTGCTTCTATACAATACCACACAAGGCTTCATTTAATACCAAAATTGTGTTAGTGCAGGGCTGTGACTTAGTGGCCAAAGAAAAGAAAGAAAAGTAGAATAGAAAGGAGGAAAGAGTTGAGCTGCTCGCAAAAGGCAATCACCAATTGGTATTGTGCTCCTTGGTTGACCATCTTTGATTTTCACTTTAAAATCGAGAGATGGAAACAGAGAAAGGGGACAGTAATCAATATTTCACAATCATCGACCCTCTCCATCTCCCTCTAACTTTAACAATGTAGCCAAATGCCCCAAGTTACCTAATACTGGAGCACAATGATAATGGATGATTGGGATATCACAATTGCATCTGCAATCATAATTGCGCCTGCAACATTGCTATTATGGAAGTTTCTACAACTATATAATGTGACCGTAATTATAGCCGCATCAAACGTATTTTTTTTGTAATTATTTACAATTTTTAAAACGTAACGTAACCGCAACCGTGACTACAATCGTAATTTAAAAACATGACACTTATATTTATATTCTAATGTTATTTTATGTTTAAGATGTACATTAGGCACATGTTAAATTAGCTAACTTAATGACTTCTAGTTAGTTTTATGGTAAGTTTGTTGTAACAGACCTTAGCTACTTGTACTTGTATAAATACTCCACCTTGAACTTCAATAGTAACTTTTACATTTGTCTGAAATTAGTTTCTTTGATATGCTATCAGAGCTTTCACTGGAGCTCGGCTTTTATTGCGTTCCTTCCTCCCTCTTCTTTCTTGTGTTTCTGAATCTAGATTTTCTTCGAGCGTTTCTTGGTGTTTGAAGCTCATTCATGGCGAAAAACAAAGCAATTGAATCTTGCTAGAAATTCGTCTGTGAACGAATCACAGAATCCTTCAACTCCATATTACCTCCACCCCAGTGAAAATCCAGCCGTGGTGTTAGTTTCTCCAGTTTGTACAAGTTCAAATTATCATTCATGGCATAGAGCTATGAATATGGCACTTTCTTCACAAAATAAACTAAAATTCATCAATGACAGCATCAAAGAACCAAAAGTAACAGAATCCTCTCTATTCCGCATGGGAGTGATGTAATACAATGATTTTATCTTGGATCAATCACTCTTTAGATCCTACTATAGCTGGCAGCATCTTATGGATAGACTCCTAGACCTCGAGGATAAGTTTGTTAAATTTAATGTGCTCAAACAATTGACAATTCACTAGATAAAGCCATAAACTTTAACCCTAAAAATTATGAAATGTATAATTGAAATAATGAAAATTAAGGTTTCGAATTATCTAAATAGGAAGAGGAAGGCGAATCCATTGAAGCCATGTGCATCTAAGTGGAGTAGAATTCAAATCACTGGGGAGACAGAGAATTACTCTTATCCCTTTGAAGTTTGCTATATATCAGTATCAATGGGGTTATTGCACACCCTCAGTGGTTAAAAGTAGGGGCCTCTCCCCTTGAGCATACTAAATAGGCTAAGCCTACTCATTATAACTTAACCCACAACAAAGCTCAATACCAACAAAGTTCACATATGTGAGTGTTTAATAACAAAAGCTCAATATCAAAATTAATCACTTACTTGAGTTAAACAAAATAATAATATATGCTCTAATTATTTTGACATCCGATTAATCTGGGTTTTATTAAATGTGTATTGATTTATACTAATTCATAAAAAAATCTTTCAAGGTTTTCCCAAGGAGACATCTTCAAGATTTCTGATGTAGAAGAAGAAATTTACTGTTTTAAACAAGGTGAACTCTTAGTTACTCAATATTTTACTCAGCTCAAGCTTTTGTGGGATGAGCTTGAAAATTTTAGGCCACTTCCTACTTCATGTTCTTGTGAGGCCAAGAAGTATAGGCAGAACAATTATGTAATAAGGTTCTTGAAAGGTTTGGGAGATCAATTTGCAGGGGTGAAGCCTCAGATCATGTTGAAGTAGTGTTATTATGGTAATACAACAAGAGAGGTAATTGACTAGTGTTCTTCCAATTGAACTAGTGGTGGAGCCACATTGTCTTGAGGGTAGGCACAGGCCCACCCTGAGTTCAAAAAAAAATAATAATAATACTTTTACTTGTAAAATGTTCACTTTAATAATTAAAAGGTGACCCACTAATATTCTTGATTGAGTATAAAGATTTTATTTAAACTTATCATATCAAAATTATATATCATATATCCTACTTTTTTTCTCTCACTCCCTTTCTTTCTCCCTTACCCTTTTTAATTGAGGTTATCTATAATTTATAGGACTTTGCTATCTAATAATTCTCATCTCACCTATTATCAACAACACCAAGCTTTCTTTCTTTTTCCTTCTTAAATATTGGTAGTGGCTCATGAGGTTATTCAAAATTTTTAATTATCAACTCACAATTTCATCAAACAAAAGTTAGTGCATTTCTCTTTCTAATTGTATTTTTTTTCTTAATTTTACTTGTATTTGTGATTTTTTTTAATAGGGTATGGATAAATTCCTTAAAAGAAAATTAATTTCTCATGATAAGCACCAACTTTCTTCTCATTCCAATAAATTAATCTTCATGATGGTGCATCAAATTCTTTAAAGCAGCACAGAATGAAATATACATGGATGAATAATTATTTGGGCACTGACATTGAGCATGATGTATTTAATGACATAGACAATAAATTTATTATTCAACGATTTCAAAATATGAAATCACCGCAGAGAACAATTATAAAAGATACTTTTTTTTAATTACAATTACAATAGTTAATTATTTCCTGTTTTTATATATGTTAAGATATTCTTAGTAAATTGCTATTATAAATTTTATGATTAATATTTTTATTACATATTTAAAAATTTTAAATATATTTAGTGTCTCCATTAACCTTATGGTCTTGGTTCCACCATTGAATTGAACCAAAGGTTCTTGTAGCTATTGTGGAGGCTGGTGGATTCAAAAGACCACCACAAAGTAGAGGATATGGGAGAGGATCTAGTCAATATGGAAGAAGAATGGGAGGTAGAAGACAATCCTCAAATCCATCCAAGTTCTGTACCTACTACAAAATACGGGTCAACCTAATTTGACCCACCACAGGACAGGTGAAATTGGGGTGAGACTGGTTGATCTGTTTTTATTTAGCGAGTTAAAAAAATTAACTCACACTATTTTTTTGTGGGATGACGGGTCAACTGGCCTAAAATAAAAAAAAATAAAAAAAAATGACAAGTTAACAAGTCAAACCGTCAAAAATTAAGTCAAAAAAATGACGGGTTAGTCGGTCAACCCGCCTAAAAACTAAAAAAAAAAGATAGGTTAGGCGAATCAACTTGCATGGATTAATCCATTAACCTACCACCAACAATCGAAAAAAAATAAAAAAATTAAACTTAACCCAATAGGCCAACCCGCCTTGCCCGCCACAACCCGCAGGTTAAAAAAATATGATTCAGGAAAATAGGTTACATGTTGGAACCCAACCCGTCATTTTTGGGGGGTTAAATAGGTCAACCCATGGGGTTGGATTCGTTTTGTCATCTCTAGCAAAAGAACAAACCACACTGTTGAAACTTCCTACAAAAAGCATGGTCTTCAACCTAGTTTTAAGTTTCAAAAATCCCATGGTCTCACTAAATAATGTCACCTCTAATTAACATCAAGAACAAGGTGATAATGGTCAATCCTAGATGGTGAATCATATGGCTCCAGATCTGAATTTTACTCGAGAGCAGTATCAGCACCTGATATCCTTTATTCAACAATCAAACTAGCAACAAAACCCTTAACCTATTCATGTTTCTAACCAAGTCAGTACCTCTACTTCAAATAACCAAGGTATAACTCTTACCTTAGCCTACATAAAGAAACCAGATCAGCAGATCTTGACATAGGAGCCACTAATCATATTTCTTTCTCATTAAGCAATTTTACCAATTATAATAAAATAAAACTAATTTTGGTTAACTTACCCAATGATCAATCAATTCTTGCTTGTTATAGGGACCAAAATCTAAATTAGGTGACACTATAGATATTAATTGTTTATTTTAACCTTGTTTTTATTTGAGTGGATTTAATTATTCTTTTCAAAATTATTTTCATTTAATAGATTTTATTTATCTATTTATATTTAATTTAAGATAAATCATGTCCTTTATCTCTTTAATCACCTTTTTGGAAGCCTTGTCAGGTGAGGATAGCTTTTGCAATGTATGTTTAAGTGTTAGAATTGTAAAGGACTTTTTATTATTATAAATTGTTTTTATTTGAGTGGATTTCGTTATTCTTTTTTAAATTATTTTTATTTAATAGATTTTATTTATCTATTTATATTTAATTTAAGATAAATCACATCTTTTATCTCTTTAACTACCTTTATTGGAAGCCTTATTAAGTGATGCGCAGAGTAAGTATTTAAAATATTGAAGATATCAATACAAGTATCATAAATTATATATAATAAAATAATTTTAAAAATATCAAATGATAAATGATTATTTTCATTTAGAAAATAGAAGGACTAGAGCTGAGTTTTAAATGTTGTTATTGACCTATAAATGGTAGGAATTTTCAATCAAGCAATCGTTATAAACACATTTTTATATATTATTTGCAATATCAACGAGTGCGTATGATAAACAATTTGTGTAAATGGAATTGGATATGTATTATTTTATTTATGTAAAATTTAATTTAATAAATAACCGAATTTAATTGTTTGAATATAAAAAAAGTATTATTGTATGTATTCTAATTATAAAAAATTAATAAATAAATTTTTTAAAATTTCTTTTAAACTTATTCATTTAAACGTATTTTCGAGATTTATTATTTTTCAAAATATTTTAATATATTGATATGTAAAATTATTATTTAATTAATGAATATATATTTGAATAATTTTTTGGTTATAAAATTTGTTTTACATTTTGTAATTAGTATAGTTCCATTTGTGAGCTGCATCGTAATAATTATTCGCTCAAGAGAATTGTGTTTTTTACGTGTGGTGTATGTGATTATGATAAAGAGACCTTAAATAACATAGATGAGTTACTTTAATTTTGACTGGATGGAGTATTAATCCTTACTAAAGAGTTTCAAACGTTTATATTATGTTTTAAGCTTATGTTTTGTTATGCTATCACCTTTTATAGTTTTGTTATGTTATCACAAAAAGCACATGATGTGAGACTAATCTTGCCATGACACTTCCCTCTTTAATATCTAATTCTCTAATTCTATTGAAAATGTTAATGAATAAATAGAGTTAATTTCCAATCGCATGAATGAACGTTGCACCACTGATAATGATTTTGTCTACAAAATCAAATATGTTGATAATGTGCTTCATTATTCAAGAAAATAAAAAACACTTATTTTTGCCATTATGATATTATGAAGAATTTTCATTTGATGGAAATAAATTAGACACACAAAGAGGCGGATTTTAATTGATCGGGACAAAATTAAAATCAAACTTGAATTAATAATAGGAGTCTAATATCCTTTTAAAACATAACATTTAAATCTATATATAATTATAAATATTTAAATTTATATATTTTTTTGTATTATCATATTTTTTAAAATTTGTATAAAACTATATCAAATTTTAAATTTATATAAAGCTCAAGTGGATAGATATTAGCACTTGGAAAACAATTTTTAAAATTTTTTATTTGAATTTTGGTCCCTATAACCTTTTTTTCTTGAATATTGCTCTACGGTTTCACTAATTTAGTTTTTGCTCTATATTGCATGAATCAATTTCGACGTTAAGCCCCCCAATTGTATTCGTGGCTTAACATTCTCTGCGCTTGAATATCCCAATCAGGCGAAAGGGAGTCAAGGGTGATAATCCCATAACGAGACCCGGTCGTTCCTCAGTCTTTCTCCTGAGTTCGAAGTACTGCATACCCCTAAAGATTGACAAAAGATTTTTTTTATAGAGCCTTTTCGTTTCTTCTAACCTTTCACAGGTTAGGCCCCACGACATTTGCACTTTTTTGAAATTCGTGGTCATTAAATTCTAGCCGCTTTCTCTAAGGACTCATCATTTACCTTTTTAGATGGTGACATTTGATTTCGCACCTGGTCCCTTGGGTTGATCTAATGGCTAGAAGGTGTTCCTTAACTTCAACCCAAAAGGATTGTCTTTAACCTTTCATCTGAATATAGTTTTCTCCCTAGAGCATTTGCACAGATTTCCCTACTCTTTATTCTTGCTTCCCTTTGCCCCAAAGCATCTTCTTGTGTTTGGCCATAATCGTTTTCAAGACCTAATTGCCACTGTTAAGTGTTAGAAACTGCTTCTCGACTATGCTAATCCCTTTGGATCGCTTTTCGCATCCTCTCATAATAATTTATTGTCAGGTATTTCAAACATTTTCTTTGCCATGGTCACTTATTTTTGCCTAGGTATAGCCATTTGCTTCTTCTTTCTTTACTTATGATTTGTATATCCATTTTAAGACTAGGAATGGATATGGGTAGAGACGAAAGAGACAATTTTATGGAGATTGTCGGCGAGTTTCCCCCTCGCACTTCCATAAGGGCTACTCCACTTTTGGATTCCAATTTCTGGGCTACCTTTAAGGTCCAGAAAAGGCGGCCCATACTGAGATTGATCGTTCAATCTTGAGACATTCTCATCGCATTTTTGGCAAAATCTCCCTTCATCTACTAACCGTTTTTTACTCTCAAGATAGTGTAGGTTCGTCAAAGCCCTCTCCTTTGATGGCTGGCGAGGCATTCTCAAGAGTGAGGTAGTTGCCCGACACCAGTGAGTCGTGCAGTTCCACTAGTAATCTTAACTAGGCCATCGACAAGGTACGGGGAAATTCAGTTTATCTACACTTCTTGGGTTACTCTACAAACTCTTTGTGACCAGTGGCAGATCGCTCGAGATGGTGTGGAGGAGAATTACAAATGTCAATCATGCCATTCTAATGAGCGTGTGTGCTCTAGGCCTCGCTCGGGCGTTGTCCATGAGGGTTTCATGATGTATGAAACCTTTTTCTCTCAGTTGTTGTGACACTCCCCTTCAATGAGTTTGAGAGGGGGATCTTGAATGTTTTGGATATTGCTCTGACCTAACTATATCCTAATAACTGAGTTTTTGTATGTAGCTTTGATTTAATGTGCCAACACATAGGGATTCTTCCTACCCCTGCTAAATTTTTTTACCTTTTTCACTCCACCATCAACCGGCCTAAAAAAGAAAAAGAAAAAGATAAGAAGAAAATCGTTTGTAACGCTAAGGATGGGTGGATTTCTTTGGCTTGCGTTCGCAGGTGGAAGTTACTGGAGATATTAGACAGTTCCTACAAACGCTTTAGGGCCGATTATTTCCAGTTGACTCCAAGTGACAACATTTGCTTTGCCTTTCTTAACGATGATAGCTATCCACTTTTTCCTTTTGACTAGGTCCTTAGTTCAAGAATCTCACTTATTGTCAAGGAGGGTAGCGTCTATAAGGAAGATTGGGTTGATATTAGTAAACTGAAGCAAGTCGGTCCATACAAATGTTCTCAATTTTATAAGTTTATCAATGATTCGATGGCTCTAGTTAAGTATATTCGTGGGTATTCCTATTCTTCTTCTTCTTTTTCTTCTTTTTTTTAATACAATGTCTTCATTTGGTGCAGGTTCTATGGCTCCTTTGAAGTTTGATATTCTGGATTTGGTGGCCGAGAAACAATCTTAAAAGCCTGTTGAAAACTCAGCTACTAAGCGCAAACAGCCAGTCTTAGTCTTGGCCCTTGGTGGGAAAGCATAATTGGTGATCCTTGCTGCTGAGACCAAGCAATCTTCTGAAGGCACTCAGGCTAGGCTGCTGACCAGCAAACGCCAACAAGTACATGAGGAGTGGGGCGTCACATCATCCAAGCCTCCCCGAGGTGCCAGTAACCTCAGTCTCTGAGGGGAGCATGTTATAACTAACCTGACCATGCTCCCTTGTTCTCTTGCTGAAGACACAAACCGTTCGCTCTTTGACAGACGATTTTTGTTTGAGAGATTCATTGACCAGAACTTGTCTTATCCTGCCAACCTAGAGCATTATGAAGCTATTGGCGACGAAGTTATGTTTTGTGGATTGGGGCAGAGTCTTTTAAGATGGCAAGCGTAACTCAAGGCGGGCAAGTGGCATTTCAAAAGTTGAAGAAATGGGTCCAAGTTATGGAGGTTGACCATAAAAATGTCCTGGATTCCCTAGCGGCTTCTCATGTAGAAGAGATTGATGCATTAAAGAAAAAGCTTCCTGCAACTGAGGAGTTAGTTAGGAAGGCCTGAACCGATAACAAGGCCTTGGAGTTGGCTTTGGTCAAGTCTAAGGAGCAGGTGGAATCTCTTGAACCATACTTGGTCGATAAGCATGAGGAGGTCTGTCTTGCTGACTTAAAGATAGCAGAGAAGGATGCCCAGCTAAAGAAATGCCAACAATCTATTGATTCCTTAATGAGTTTGCCAGTTTTCTAAAAAACGATTTAATTTTTCAATATATTGTTGGCTTTCGATAGGGAATTGAGCAGGCAAGCTTTCTTTACCACTAGGTGACCTTTCTTCAGCAGGTCCGTTAAAGAGGATTGTTGATAGTGTGTTAGCTGGTCGGGAATATGTCGATCCCCTTGCTCCCAAAGCTGGCCAAAATGAAGGAGCAAAGACTAACAATCCTCTAGTGGAAGTTGAGCCAATTTCAAAGGAAACTTTCGAAAGTACTAAGACTTCTCTTGATGCCACAACTATGGGGTTGAATGCAGATGAGGTGGAAGCTGATCAAGAAAAATGAACAAAAAGATGACTTCTAAAGGTTAGGGGATGCCCTTGGTTGTATTTTGTTATTTTAGTGTCTTACCTGAGCTGCTTGCACTTAAGGTGTTTTTTGATTTTTGTTTCAAAATTATTAAGTGATTTGCTTGAATGCGTAAAATATTTACTTCTTGAGTATCGATCATGCTTGACATAGATTGAGAACCAGTTTCATGTATGTTTTACTTTTGCTCTAGATAGTTTATCGGTCACGTCTGCCTTATGGCTCGGATGAGTGTCCAACTATAGGCCGGTTATTGTTTCTTTATTTTATTCGATCTTTGGCCAGGATAAGTGTCTAACTTATAGGTTGGACATCATTTCCTTACTCTATCCAACCTATGGCCTGGATAGGTGTCTGACTTAGAGCCTGGACATTATTTCTTTACTCCATTCAACCTATAGCTTGTATAGGCGTGAGGATATTTGAATTTAAGATTGATAACAAACATACTGCACATAACATAGTACAATAGATAATTTTGTACTTTGATCCAGTAGAACATGTTGTGCCTCGTTAAAAACTTTCTAAGTAAAACCCAATGGGATAAAAACTTGGTAAGGGAAAAAGTGTACATAGTGCTATACGGGCTGGTTTACATTGCAAAGCATAAGATAAACACAAATTCAACTTTAACTATAATATTGCCTTAAGTTAGCTGCATTCCAAGTCCTAGGTATTGATCGGTTGTTTAACTTAGAGAGCTTGTATACTCCTTTGCCTACTACAACCAATATTTGGCAAGGGCCTTCCCAATTTGCTTCAAGTTTACTTTCTCCAGGGGGTTTTCCACCAATATGCGCTCTTTTAAGTACCCAGTCGTTCGTTTTGAATCTCCTTGGGATTACCTTGGCATTGTACTTCCAAACAGCTCTATGTTTTGCTGCTGCTTTATGTATATGAGCCATCTTCCTCTTTTTTTCTAGTAGATCTAGGTTTTCACCTAAGGCCTGGTCATTGTTTTTTGGATTGAAGTGTTCTCTTCTCCAAATCAGTTCTCTAACCTCTACTGGAATCAAGGCATTTACTTAGAATATGAGGCCAAAGGGAGTTTCTTGGGTTGAAGTTTGTTTTATAGTATGATACGCCCACAACATGCTTGGTAGCTCTTCTGACTGTCTGCCTTTTGCCTGGTTGAGCCTCTTCTTTAACCCGCTCAAGATTACTTTGTTTGCTGCTTCAACTTGATTGCTTGATTGAGGGTGTTTGACCGAGGTGAATGCCTGTTTGATGTCGAGCTCCTGGCAGAATTCCTTGAATCTCCTGTCGGCAAATTGGATGCCATTATCAGCAACCAACTTGTATGGCAACCTGTACTTGCAGATAATGTTTCTCTAGAATTTTTTTTTTAACTTTCTTAACTGTGATTTTAGCAAGCGGCTCAACCTCAATCCATTTGGTGAAATAATCAACAGCGACGATTAAAAATTTTAATTGGCCTGGAGTGACAAGAAAGGGGCTCAACAAATCCATCCCCTATTTACAAAACGACTATAAGAAATCAGTTGCGTACAGCACTTCGAGGGGTCCATGATGGACAGTTGAAAACAATTGGCACTTGTTACACCCTTTAACATAGCTATTCTTCTAAGCTTCTGAGTTTGCACTTTGTCGATGGGCAATGCTCCTTCTAACAAATACTTGACTATCAATTGCTTCCACAATTCTCGATTTTCTTCAACGGCCATAACAGGGCACATCTCTATGCTCGAAATGTCTATGCTTTTGTGAAAAACAGACCTGTTATTCCCTGGCCCTTTGGTACTGGCCCATTTTGAGAGTAAGACTACTTGTTAATTTTGATCTCACGAGATATGCTTGACCGGAAAGCTGTTAAAGAAGTTGGACAGTACCTTACCTTGACCAGGTATTTAGCTAACAATACATCTTTTGCCTGGTCTTCGTCTTTTATCTTGACGAATAGTTCCTTGGCTAGCACTAAACCTGCTATTAAGGCCTCACATTCAACCTAATTATTGCTAGCCTTAAAGCTGAACTTGAGGGATTATTCAATGATTATTTTTTTCAGGCCTTCTAAAATGACACCTACACCATTGCCCTTAATGTTGGATGCCCCATCTGCATACAGAGTCCACCTAGCCGATACTATCGAGCTTGAGCCTCTGGATAGTTCGGCTACAAAGTCTGCTAGTGCTTGTGATTTGATAGCACTCGTTGGTTGATACAAGATCGCAAATTCTGACAACTCAACTGACCAAGCTACCATCATCTTGGCCAATTTTTGTGTGCAAAGTACCTACCTGATAGGGTAATCGGTTCGCACCACTACCTGGTGACTCTAAAAATAAGGTCGCAAATGCCTAGATGATATCACCAAAGCCAGGGCCAACTTCTCAATTTTTTGATATTAGATCTCTGTGCCTTGAAAAGTCCAGCTAACAAAGTAAGCTAGCTATTGATCCTTATCACTTTCCCTTACTAGGGCCAAGCTGAACGCTTGGTCAGTGACTGAAAGATACAAGAACAAAATTTCCCTGATTTTCTGGCCAGTTAATATTATGGGGATGATAGAAAGCTCTTTAGTTCTTGAAAGGACTTTTCACATTCATCATCCTAGTGAAACAATGTTTCTTTTTTAAACACTGGAAGAACAGGGTTGCATGGCCAACTGAGCGAGATAAGAATTTGGACAAGGCTGCAACACAGCCGATCAACCTTTGTACTTCTTTGACAGTGCTCAGGCTTGCCATCTTAGGATTACCCAACATTTTTTGGGGTTAGCTTCTATTCCCCTTTCAGTTAGAATAAAGCCTAAAAATTTCCCCGCGCCAACTCCAAATGCACATTCTTAGCTAATTGAAAACCTCTAGAAGATCGTCATAATGGTCTCCTTCCACTGGGGTTTTCATGACCATGTCATCTACATAAACTTCAATATTCCTATCGATTTGACTGTGGAAGACTTTATCCATAAGTCATTGGTAGGTTTTCTCTGCTTTTTTTAATCCAAAAGCCATCACTTTGTAACAATAGTTGGCATCTTTAGTTATGAAAGTTGTTTTCTCTTCATCCTCTAGGTCCATCCTAATTTGATTATACCTTGAATAAGCATCCATAAAGCTGAGCAGCTTGCATCCCGAGACACTATCGACCAACCTATCAATGTTAGGAAGGGGGTAAGAGTCTTTAGGGCAGGCTTTATTTAGATTTGTGAAATCTGTGCACATCCTCCATTTTTTATTCGGTTTCATGACCATCACAACATTGGACAACCAAGTCATATATTGAACCTTTCTAATAAAATCGGCCTCTAAGAGCTTTCTTGTCTCCTCTTAAGTAGCTTTTTGTCTTTTTTCCCCTATGTTCCTCTTCTTTTAGGTGACTGGCCAGACTCTTGGATCTAAAGATAATCAATGGCATAGGAATACAAGATCTATTTCGAGCATATCGGATGTCACCTAGGCGAATAAATCGGCATTGTCAGCAAATAGCTATTGCATTGGGCATGATACTTCGGGTGGGAGATGCATTCCAATCTTAGTAACTTGTCCAAGTTTTGGGCCGAGCGAGATATCCACAAAATACCTGCTGACTACGACTATTTTTGGCTAAAGTCCTCCCTTGGATCTCATTCTATAAAATTCACCCTATGTTTCTTACCTAGTACCTTGTCCGATCTGTTGTCCTTGTCAATAGCACACAAGTTGTCGATGTAGCACTATTGTGCATCGACTTGGTCGGTGTGAACAACACCAATTTTTCCCTCTAAACTGGGAAACTTTATTATCACATGAGGGGTTGAGACTATGGCTCCTAAAGCATTTAAAGATGGCTAGCCTAGGATTATATTGTATGGGCTCTGCCCTTCAACTACCAAATATTTGATAAAGACTATTTGCTAGAGGGGGCCACCCCGAATGTAGTCATAAGATCAATATACCCTTTGGCTTGTACTTGTTCGCCCAAGAATCTGACTAAATTGCCTTGGAAAGATTTAAGGTCCTTCCCCATTAACAAAAAGCTTTTTAAATGTATCCAAATACAGGATATTTGTAGAGCTTCCTTGGTCAACAAGCACTCTTATAACAACAAAATTGGCCATGAAAGTAGAAATAACCATACGGTGTTTGACCTTATATGCTTATTTGATTCCCCAATAGTTTTTCCTATTGCCATGACTATCTTAGTAGTTCTCAAATGCTTTTCTCCTTGTAGAAGAGAACTGACCTCCTCTAGCAAAGCTTCCAACAATTGTACTAATAACCTTGCTAACCTGGTTCTGTCTCTCACGATGAGGCTTGTCTTTATGCGACTGATTTTCTTGCCTATCTCTATATCTGTCTGAGGTATCCTATCTATGGTCCCAGGCATGATATCTGGGAGAGTTTTCTTACCTTCACTTTGCATCATTTGGGTGACGTACATACTTACCCAGGCGACCCTATCAAATTAGTACTTCAATCTTGTTTTTGAGAGTCTAACATTTGTTAGTGGTATGTCCATAACATCAATGATACTTGCAACATTTGTTGCGATCAAAACTTTGGTTATCCAGCAAAGGAGGGGAAGGTGAATTAGCCTGGTGTTGTAAATGTCTCGTAGTATTTGTTCTCAGGTTTGATTCAAAGGAGTATAATTGTCAAATTTATGCTTTTAGAGCCGAAAATCTCTTTCTTTCTGTGTTCCTGGTGATTGCGTCTTCTCTGCTTTTTGTCATCCTAATATTCATCGGTGTTGACGTTGTCTGGCATAGCACTAATTTTGGAGGCCATTCTCAAGCTCCCAGTTGTAGCCTCTTAGGCCGAGCCACCTCTTCCATATTAATGTATCCTGTTGATCATCAACACAGCTCATCAAGATCAAATGGAGGTTTCTTAGCTAAGGAGCCAGCAAATGGTCTGGGTTTTAAGCCCATTAAACTAGAATGCAGTGAGACAACTGGGCTCAAGTCTATGATTTGGATGGCTTTAACATTAAATCGAGCAAAAAATTCCTTCAAGCTTTCGGTATGTAGTTGCGTCAAGTTAATCAATTTGGCTGAAGTCTTTTGAAAGGCTCTACTAGTGGAAAAATGAATTAGAAACTTGTCAAAAAGTTCAATAAAATCATTGATGGATCATGGCTCAAGGAAAGAAAACCATAGTTGCCCCGCTTTTTTCAGAGTTCTAGAAAATGCTCTGCATTTGATGGGATTAGAATCTCTGCTAACAGCATCGCATAATAGCATCGCATAGTTAAGCGTTCTTGAAGGTTTGTTAAGCCGTCATATTTTTCTGACAGGGCTAGAGGTCAAAAGTTTTGAGGAAGAAGTACTGACATTATGACATTAAAGAACATATGTCTAGGGTTTGGTTGTGTATAATTAGTTTGGTTGGAATATTCTTTCATTTTGCTCTACATTTGGCGGCTGTGAATTACCCTAGAATGGTCATTCACTAGTACTGATGATGCTGTTGTTGTGTTGTGTTCTGTTTTCTTTTAGCAGAATGTTCATCAGTTTAAACTATCCTAACAAGTGGGGGTTGAGCAGTATGAGCTCTCGCAAAGTTGTTTACCTGTTGCTACATTTGAGTCATCACTTGGAACAAGTCCTGGATGTTGGGTTGCTATACCAGAGGTTGCTATTCATTGTTGGCTTCTACAGTAGTGGCTTATAGTGCCATTTGGCTTCTAGTTTGTACCATGACTGAAACATAAATGGGTTAAAAGTGATGAAAGTTGTTGCAATTCCCATAGATGTGCCAAAATGTTCCTGGTGGAACTCACAACTCCTTAACGAAACTCCGATATCTCGCCGGATCTTGCAAGCTCTTAGGGCTCCAGTGACATGGTTGGAGTACCTGCAATATACTCTAAAGATTAAGTCGGTGAGGGAACTTAGTTAAGAGGGGTAGAAAAAGAATGAAGATGATTCAATGAGAAAATAAGAAACATATATATATATATATATATATATAAAGGGAAAAGGACAATGGCTCTATGGTCCTTGGCACCATAGGAATCATCCCAACAAATCCAAAAATCATGGGTTTTCGCATTGACCTAGGACGATTTTCCTTCCAGTCTACTAGGTCTTATGGCCAAATGTTTACCCCCGTCCTCCCTTGTCCTTTTCTAAGGGTTCTCTATAAAACTAATTTAGGATCATGTACGGCATAAGGCCCAATGGGCTATTGGCACAATTCAATATATATATATATAATTTAATAAGTTTAACTATAATAATAATTAATCAAATATATTAGTCAAATATTTGTAATAATATATCAATAATCAATATATAATTAGATAATAATGTAAAAAATAAAAATGAATCAAAATTAAATTCTATAAATATAGAGGTGTTTGATAAATTTTCTTAGATTATACTACTTAATGTGTGATATATTATATACAGATATAATACTAAATAATGCTAATGTATAAATAGTAAAATATAATTTTATTACAAAATAATTTTAATATGTAAGATAATTATCTTACGATTAATATATTTTATATTTCTCAAATTAGACTGAATTTCCCATTTCATTTTGTTTGAATATGAGATAGGAAATATTCTAAAATTATGGTGGGTATTGTGTCTATTAAACAAAATCATATTCCCAATTTCATTTCATTTTGCAATTGCACATGAAAAGGTTTGTCTTTTTAAAGAATAATTTTGTATACTCTTAACACATCTCTTTAATTAGTAATGAAAAAAATATTAAATATATTTTAAGTTTTAAAAATAATAAACATTTTATTTTTTATTCAATATTTTTATTAAATATTAAGAAGAAATTTTTAAAAAAATGATTTAAGAAGATATAATATTATTTTTTAAAAAATCATATAAAAAATATATCTTTTTTAGTTTTGGAGAAAAGTTTCTTAGTCTATTAAATGCTTCATAAGTTGAATTTGGAAAGGACATCATTCACAATAAATGAAACTAGTGGGTGCCAATGAACTTCATGCCAAATTGCCAATAGTAATGTCGCCTCGTTGTCTTTCATTTTCACTGAAAAATAGACAAAATAATTTTTTTTGGGTTAAATTTAATGCACAACAAGTTTTATGTGAACTTGTGAATTGACTTGTTGTAGAATGCACATAAATTTATCTATTTTTTATAGGAAATTTTTTTAAAATTTTTCGCAAATCAATTTGTAAATATAAAATTCAATTATTAAGGATAAAAAATACAATTAATAGAATAACATTTAGTAATTGTAACACTATTTTATACATGTTAAATTTAGAAGGCGTAAACTGCAAGAAAGTGCTAAACTAGATATTTGATATGATAATTATTTTCTCATTTTATAAATAACTAGTCTATGCCATCCGTGATTTTAAAGAATTATTTATTTATAATCTATATATATATATATATATATATATATAATCCAAGTGATATAATTTTAACTTATTATTTTGTCGTTAGATAATTCTATTCTCTTTTAGTTTTTTGTATTATATGTAAATTTTTTGTGTACTTGGCTTTGAATTTGAATTAAGAAAGTGAGAATACTCACTTTTTTTTTGGTAGATTAAATGGTGGGAAAGTGTCTCACCACTCCATAAATTAGAGCTGTTTACGGTTTCTCCCCTCCCCAAATAGGCGACTCCGGTATCGAACCTCCCACACATTGGTAGGGGTCCGTCTACCACTTTGGGGCCTAGCCAGCTTCCACTAGACCAACCCATGTTGGGTGAGAATACTCACTTTATTACTAAGTGATTGATGTCCATATCAACGTTTATAACGTTTTTAATATTTTTTTGTCTTATAACATTTTCAACACTAAAAACATTAACATATGACTTGTTAACTTATAATATGAAAAATGGATAAATAAATACTGTTATTAAAGAAATAAATACCAAATAAATTATAATAGTGTGCTTCATAAAATTTCACAATGTTGTTTACAATGTAGCTAGAATCATATATTTTGTAATTTAATACATAAAATAATCAGTGTTTTTTATAAGATTTATTTATATTTTTAACAAATTTGCATAAAATAAATACAATTTAGAAAAAAATAAAAATTTTTTATTACAAAGTAACAATATTTTTGAAAGCAGCATATTGATAGTAAAAGAGGACTTGAAAAGGGAGTTTGAATCAAGTGATGTCCAAATAAAATTTTTTGCAAAATTTAAAATAGTCAGATCAAATGCAAAGTTGAGATTGCTCACATAATAAGACAAGTAGACCAATCCCAATTCAAACTCAAAAACTAGAATACAAAATCTTGCGCATTCAAAGTTTAAAGCACATGTAGTAAAATAATATAATCAACTAAGATAATGTAAAAGATAAGGGATAGAAAAGCTTGCACAAAATATTTACACTAGTTTAGTTTCTTAACAATGGAGCCTACATCTAGTCCTCAGCAACACTGAGATTTTTACTATTTTTTAGTATTCTTTTTTTAACCCTAACTTTCCCAAACTAGTACACGAGTAATTTTCTTTAGCTTTAACCTCTCAAAGCTAGAATAAGTAATTTAAAGCTAGCCTCTCCAAATTAGAACAAGTAGCCCTTTCCAAGCTCTGACAAACACAATCACATGGGTTTTACAAATGGTATGGAAAATAACTCTATAACAAAGTATATGTACAAGTTTAAGCTCAGCTCAGTGAATATTCTTCAATAGAAGCACAAAACATAAATTTCTTGGTATTCACGTCTCTAGGTTTTGAAGTGAGTTTGGAATATAAAAATTTCTTCCTTTTGACCGTTGTAGACTCCTAGCATTCTTTTTCAGAAGGTTATGTTCCCTTTTCAGCTTTTTGCAATGGTGGAAGGCTTTTTCAAGACTTTGTCTCCAAGTTGTTGCTTCTTGTACAATTTTTGTTAGTTGGAATCAGTCAGCTATCTCTAACATTCACATTTGTCAACTTTTAACCGTTTTCATGTAGAGCATAGATGTACAGAGTAAAAAGGTAGGAACATCAGCATACTCATCTTCAATTTATGAGCAAGGTCATCTTTCATTTTCCAGAAATATGACTGACGGACAACAATAGATTTATCTTCTTTCATGAAATGGCTGATCATTCACAGCTGAAATCTTCCTATCTTGGACAGCAGGCTTATTTTTCTTCATAAGTAGGTTTCTAGCTGGTCTCTTCAATTACTTTTGGAAGATTTCTTCATGAATCATATTACAACAATCTTCTTCTTTTTCAAATGATGTTCAATGCCTTCTATCTTCACATGATGTACTTGAGGCATCATAGTAGCTAGTTTGCTTATATTTGTAACTTCCACAAAAGATTCATATGATCTTTCAATAATCTGCAAATTATAGTCCTTTGACTAAGATTAAGCATGAGTAAACAATGTTAAATGATCAAATAATGTTTGTAATTATTACTAAATTAATGCCAATATGAAAGGTTGGGCTAACAATCTGCCTCTTGATGATGAAAAATATATTTCATATTAAGAATGCAAATTTTCAAAAGAAATATCAAAGCGAAAATAAAAAACAGAGTAGTATGTTTCAGAATAAGCAAAATCAAAGCGATATTAGTATAAAAGGTTGCAAAAGAATGTACTCCCCCTAAACCACTATAAGAAAATTTGGAATTTGTTATGGAATTTAGCTACAGAAAATTTCAATAGTTAATTAACTATGATTAGTTACGAAAAAAATTCTGTAGCTAAAATAACAAAAGAATAGTTGGGAATTCTATTGGATAATTAGCGAGGGAATAACTATGGATTAGTTATGGAAATTCCCTTGATAGATTAATTTCCGTAGTTAAATCAATTAACCAGGAAAATTTTCATAACAAAAAGTTTCAAAGATTAACTAGGGATTTAGCTAGAGAAATCCCTCGCTAATCTGTAGCTAATTTTTACATTACAGTTTAAAAAAAAAATCTGACCAACCCATTTAAATGTGATAAACATAACAATTAAACCCAAATAAGAACCTAGCCCCTCCTCTCTCCCTCTCACTCAACCACACCTCCCTGACTGCGATGACCAAATGGCGACGCACCATTTAGACGACGCTCCACCCAGACATTGGTTGACCATAGTTGTTCCTATGCTCTTCACTGTTTTAGGTAAGTTATGCTCTGAGTGTGTTTTTTCTTCTGAAAATTAACAAAATGTGTTAAAAAAAAATTTTGGAAGTATTTATTGTTCATTATTTGGAAGAGCTCATCTTTGTTAAATCGCAATGCATCACATTCACAATGATAATGCCCAAACAATTTTCTTAGGTTACTATAGTTGAGGTTCAATTGTTCAAATATTTGGTTTAAAATTCTATTTTCAAAATTGCTTAAATTTCGATTCTCCTTTTTGAGTTTTGCATTCTTACCCCTCCCATACTATTTAATTTATCACATATCTAGTTTTCTTAGTTTTTGAATATAGGACTAATTCACAATAAAGTATGTTGATTTGAAAAACAATTTGATAATATAGCAAGACCAGTAAGTGATTTGATGGCTGTGTGGCACCCACATCTTTAATCCACCATGTGTCACTTTAAAAAAATATATCAGTGTATCCCATCATCCACTTTTTTTGCCAATATCAAACCGAAAGGTAAACACTTAAGTTCTCTGGCCTTTTCAGCAACAAGGGTATACTCATCAAATTTCGTTGGACATATGAGACTATTTTATTGTTTAACGTTATTGAAACTTTTTAGTGATAAAATAGTTGCCCTAAAACTCAAGTTGTCATATAGCTTTTAGTATTACTTATTCGAATAAACACATTATAAAATTATAATTACACAAATATTTTGAAATTAATGAAATAACCATTATTCACATAATGTGATGCTCTTTGTTTTCTCCTTTTATAATCTTTTTCCACAATCAAATACCAAAAAGATAAATAAATAAATTGAGGAAGTTTATAGCATATTTACTTGTCTTGATTATTAGTTGCCTCCTTGTGTTTTTTGATAGAAACAGTCAACTACTTAGCATCGTATAGCATACTAAAACTATATAAAATGAAAATGACAAATTTGCACAAACAAAAACTCATAACTTAATTCACGAGTACAATAAGAAGAAAGGGACCAGAAATCTTATTAAGATACGTCACACGCTAAGACGCACATCAAACATACAAGCTTTAATTAATTGATAGTGTAACATCCTCTAAAATCAAGAAAGATACTTTTGTGCATAAATTATTCTTGTGATTGTGTTGCTTTATGTGTTTTATATTTTTATAAGCTTATTAAAATTTTAGAAAGAGTCCAATTCCTATAATACAAGTTAAAATAAAGTGATAAATTTAAACTTTAATTATTTAAGGTTTTAGTTTAATAATTTAAACCCAAAGATTAACCCGAGAGTTTAAAACCCTATGAATTAGATATAACACAATATATGTGAGAACCAAAAGTAGGCTAGTCCAAGACCCAAAGACCCAAAGACCCAAGTCTAACCTAAGAAGTAACCTAAAAGGAGACAAAAGACTTGTCTTCCAAGCCAAACACACGTGAGAGAACAGAGAAAGAAGAAAGAATGAGGAAAAAGAAAGGAATATACCTAAGAATAAGCCTAGAACATTAATTAACAAGAAGACAAAGGAGTCTTTTTGCAAGGAAGCTCACGTAAGGAGCTTTAGGGAGACAAGGTGGTCTTCTCAAGTAACTTTAGTCAAGGATAGGGCTTATAATTATAAAGTAATGATGGTTAGATTAGGAAGTAAGGAATCTAGTTAGAAACGAATAGGAAAGTTAGAAAGTAATCAAGTTAACCCTAAGTCAATTAAGGAAATCTAGTTATAAAGTAATCAAATTAAGCAAACTTAGTTACTTTATGTAACTAAGCCATGATGAGCTAGAGATAGGAAGCTACTTGGAGGCATTTGAGTGGTTAGAAGAAAAGCTAGTTATCATTAGAAGGCAATTAAGTCAAGACATGTGGTTAAATTCACCTAGAAGGAACTAATGGTCTCCCAAGACCCAATCCACATGTGAAGGAAGGAGGAGATGATTTGAAGCTCATGTAAATAATTGAAGGATGGCTAGTTACACAAAAAGCAAGTGAGGGACATGTCTCTAGGAGGGGAACTAAGTGAGGCACCAAGTTACTCTAACTAAATTAAATAATCATTACCTAGGAGATAAGAGGCCATGTGTCATAACCCTATGAAAAGACATGTCTTAATTTAAGAAGATTCTTCCATTAGTCAAAAAGATCACTTCTCCTTGAATCATCTAGGTGCATGGCCATGCACTAATTTAAGAGTAACTTAGTTACTCAAGTAAGCTAAGCCATTATTACATGCTATTTGGAGATTTTTGAGTGGGCCAACTCAAAAGCTAGTCATTACGACTAAGCTTGTTAGCTAAGAGATATTAACCACGGCCATGCACCATAGATTGTCTAGAAATAGCATGCAAACCTCTCCATGCACACACACACTAAGCCAAAAACCTTGCAACTTTCTAAGAAGCTTCTACACATGAATATCAAGGAGGAAGACAACCAAAAACTAGTTAACTTCATGTAGGGAATAATGGCCCTTTTCTACTTTACCCTTGTTAAATATGTTTCTATTTTGATGCACTTTGATTATTTGATGGACTTTCTATTCTTTGTTTCCATGGTTCATGATATTTTTCTTTTACTCTTTTCTATTTCTCATGCTTATGACATTTTCATTTTTAAAGATTAAGACCATGGACTTTGAAATTCAATAAGGTTATATTTTATTACCAATAGTTAGAAATAATCCTCAAAAGAGGTTATCTAGATGATTTTAATATATGATCCTTATGGGGGTGATCTCACAAGTTTGGAAATAATTCTCAAAGGAGGTGATCCCTCATGATTATGGCCACTTCAGTTGTAAGGCCACTTAAGTAGTAATGGCGAGGAGGCATCCTTGCAAGCAGAAAGAGCTCTATTCTTATGTTTAAATCATGATGTAAGGTTTTGATAGTTAAATAAAAGATTGGTAATATGATATATCAATGTTAAGAAACTTATTGAATGAGAGTAAGATGAATAGAGAAGCTATTGTTTGTAGTAACTTACAGCTAAAAATATCATAATTTTGAAATTAAATATTATTATTTCCTATTGAGATTTTTATCTCACCCTTATTTGTAATGTTTTCATATTAAGTCATCATGCCTTTCGTCCATGTTGTGATTGAGATGAGTTCTTTTGGGTGGACATTTTGGGAAATTGCAGAGCATAACCATCATCTGCTGTGCGACTATCTCTGTCTGAAAAGGGTAGCCATGGGATGGGTTGGCTGAGTCTACGGCATCCCAAACAAAAATGCCAGGGAGTGATTTGTTTCTCAGGAGATTATGACAGCCCTAAAGGAATACCTCTCGCGATATGTTAGCGGCATCATTTGGATCGCTACTGAAACCCCACCAAGAGATTTCGATCTCAGTCGACTGTCAGCAGATCAAGATAGATGTTTTCAAAGTCGTCACTGCCGGGGACCTTCTGATCATAGAGCTGGTAGTCAAACCCAGTCAATAATATCATGGTGAATCTGGTACAAGGTCCTCTATTGGTCTTGGACAGCGTCTGAAGGAGCAATGGAAACCACTTTGATCAATCTATCATTCTTCGGGCTCCTTAAAAGCTCCCCTATGGTCCCCGCAAAGTCCTGTGCACTGGACTGGATGTTCCCATAGTTAACATCAATGTCATCAATTAAATTGCTCCATATATGCACCTTGTGCTGCTCCACCCAAGAAACAAATCGCATAATAAATATATATTAAATTTGAAAACCTCGGACACTAGGATGCTCCATTCATTTTGGTCATCTTTTTTGTGTTTGTTATGGATTATAATACTTGGTTAATCTTGACCCACCATTATTCTTTTGTGAGCAACTATAGGTGGGTTACGTCACCCTGTTTTTGTCACGCAAATCAACAAGATGAAGGATGTGGAGAAAATTGCCGACAAGCATAATTAAATTATTTGGTCACACTCAGATTAGATTTATTTTTATGCACAGCTATCGACATTGCCACTCTTGTTTAATTGCTTTTTTTTAAAAGATTTTCTTCACACGTCTAATATATATATATATATATATATATATATGGTTTCACTGTATGGAGGTCCTCGCCAACTGGAATTTCACACTGTTGCTCGCATATTCTTTAAGAGTACAATTTGTCTATTTTTGTACGTAATTTCACGTGACTTTCAAGAACTTGTTATGAAATTAGCTTTATCAGTTTTAAAAAATTATTATCTAACTCCATTACTTTTTTTATTAAAAAAATACATACTATTTTATGTTATCTTGATCAATTTATTAGTCACATCTGATTCTCCTCGAGCCATCATGGGACTTTCTGGCAAAACTTGTCTTTATTGTCTTGGCAAAAAAAAATTAAATGAGATACTCAGCTCACGTGGAGTTATTTCCATGACCAAGTAGATAGCTTTTGAAGCTCATTTGCATACATAAGCTTTATGAAACTTTTTTTATAATGTAATAATAAGGTGATTTTATTGTGAAATCTGAAACTATACCCGCTTCCATTAGAGTTGATTTGATGGCATAAAAATCCGCTTACAAAGTCTCTTATCAATTATTACCCTACTTTTACACTTTCTTATATTGTTAGGTTTCTTTCTTGATATCATGAAGTTTGCGTCTGGTTTAGGACGATGCACAACTTTTCAATTCGGATTTAATCCAGCCTTCTTGGTTTGTCTTTCATCTTTAATCAAAATTCTGAATTTCATTTTTGTTTGATACCACGGCAGAATCTTGGGCATTTGTGTTTGAACTATGAATTTTGTTTCTTTCATCTTTAGGATTAGAAGAATGCTTGATGTTTAAGGAATTTGGATCCTTCCTTGAGGAAATTCTACATGTCTAATGTTGCTCCCTCAAGGCTATCCAATTATTGTGTAAGTA
The DNA here is from genome assembly GCA_019955255.1 of Castanospermum australe. Taxonomy (NCBI): domain Eukaryota; kingdom Viridiplantae; phylum Streptophyta; class Magnoliopsida; order Fabales; family Fabaceae; genus Castanospermum; species Castanospermum australe. The sequence continues at coordinate 107,422 of NSJW01000531.1, forward strand.
TAGCAAAGGTGGTTGAACACTTAGAATAATAATAATAATTATAAGTATAGCAACTACATGATGATGATAGAATAATAATAATAATTATAAGTATAGCAACTACATGATGATGATGATGATGCTTAATGTTGTATGAATTCGGTAGTATGGAAAGAGTTTGGGGTTAGAATGAAAACTTAACTATTGTTTATGAATGTGAATCCAAGTTCCATTTTATCCAATTATGTAGTTGCTCAGTCTCTACTTTTTGCAAAGCATAAACTCCCGCACATCACAATAGAGCTAGGTAAATGGTATCTCTCTCTCTCTCTCTCTCTCTCTCTCTATATATATATATATATATATATATATATATATATATATATTGTTACATTATGTAAACAAAAATGTGAACTAATTAATTTTACATTCTAAAAGGTGGACCACAATAGTTAACATGATATTCAAGCTTTAGCTAAACAAAGTCAATATAAAATAGCCTTGCACGTAGGCAGAAAGCAAAAGGACATGTCCAAACATAAACACCAAAAAGGTGCACCACAAATAGTTAATGGCCATTCCAATCAGATGGTATATCCTACATATTAAATGGTTATCACTGTTATTGGATTGCAATATTCACTTATTCTTGGCTAGCCTGTACTTTTCTCCCCAGCACAGCAGCTTGAATCCGCCCCCTCGTGATACATGGATTCCCTCTCTACCTGTAGTTTGCTCTATTGCATCATTTTCATACTAGCATATGCATGGTTCAAGTCTGCTTTCTTTGAATCATATTCTGCTTGGTTCTATTTGAAAATGTGGGAAATTTCTTTCTAGTTAGAAGCATCAATGTTTGATGTTTCTTATCAGGGCTGAAAATAAGTGCCATGGCACTAATTGTGGTCTGCAACTGCAATTGTAGTCGCAATATTATTGTTGCAAGAGCCTCTCTAATTGCAATTGTGGCCATATCAACCATATTTTTCTGTAATTGTTCATAATTTTTACAATTACAACGTAACCGCATCCACAATCACAATTTAAAACCATGATAAATGAACATTTCATTTATGGTTAGAATTTGGTGTCTTTTTCTGCAGGCCAGCCCAAAAGGCATCTACTTACAACAGGATGGAGTGTCTTTGTGAGTGCTAAAAGACTAGCTGCCAGTGATTCAGTGTTTTCTTTCTGGTAAGTAACTTTCTAGCATCCTGCTCATCTTCCTTGGCTCATCAAAGAGGCGTAGTGCTTGTCTTAAGTGCATTAATAGTATTCTACTCCTCCTACTTTAATTATCTAATAATATATATTTGAAATTTGGCCTTTGGCTTTTAGTTGGCTGATTGACTTGTCTCCCTAAACCAAGCCATGTAAGGGTACCTATGGGTTAGGTTAAGTTAGGTTGAGTTTGGAGTATTTTTACATTCAACCTGCTCATCAAAGTAGTGGGTTGGGTTGGGTTGGATTAGAAAAATATTTTTTCTAAAACTTGAAGGAGTTGAGTTAAACCCGTAGGTCAGACATACATTAAAAAAAATTTCATCTACTAAAATAAATAATAAAATAAATACGAAATCAAAAATTCATCACACATCATATAAATAACTTAATAAGTTTTAACAAAATATGACATACAAATTATCAAATAAACTAAAAGTCAAATACAGTAAGTCACAAGTTATAAACATAACATAACAAGTTTTAATCTTAAACATAAGAAGTATTAAAACAAGTCTCAAAAGTCAAATATAATAAGTCATATAAGATTTAAGAGATGACAAAAGAAGAAACATTAAATTTAGTATGCTGACTATTAAAAAATAACATAATTTTTTATTAAAAAAGATGGGTTGGTTGGGTTGAGTAAGTTGAAAATTTTTCAACCTGCAATCCAACTCATCATTATCGGGATAGAAATTTTTAAACCCAACCCGAGTCGTGAACTCAATTTAACTCGTTAATTATGAGTTGATTTGGGTCAAAACCCGCAGGTTCGCAAATTGACCTAATCCAATAAACACCCCTAAAGCCACGTGACTTGTATGTCAATTGGTAATTTAGAAGGACATAGTGAAACATTATTTTTCACAAGTTTAAGTCATATCCATATATTGTATTTACTTTTATTACTTTATGTTGAGTCAGGGAACCTTAATGGGATTGCTGTTGGAAATATAGTCTTCCTGTTTAACGTGTTGTCCATATGGTTCAGGCTTTCAGAGAGGTTGTTTTTTTATTTCTCCCGAGTGCTTGCCCTTTTTTTTTTTAATATCTAGGCTTTTATGATATTATGTTGAGCATTGTTAATTTCATCCACCCTTATCTATTAAAATTGAGATCTCTTCCCTGCGAGTGCGGCCTTTTTTCACTTACACTCGCTCTACTTTTATGCAACGTATGACGTATCTCAATGAGAGAGCTTCATGTTGCCATTTTGTCTTTCTCCTACATTTTGAAATTTGAATTTCCAGCGCTTTCTATTTCTATTCACTTCTGAAAGACTAAATCTCTATTTCTCTCTCTTAATTACCAAATTAAACCAACTCAGAGACCTATGGCCTCAAAACTCTATTCGTAAGATTTGTGATTTTGTTCTTTGCAACTTGTGTGTTTTTCTGGTTTTGATTCTACCGGCCGTCAAGGGTTTCTAATTTTGGTATTTTAGATTTTGGTTAGGGATGGCAAGATGGATAAGTTAGATGGGTTTTGGATTTGATTATAATGCATGTGTCAACAATAAACCATTAATCTATCAATGATCCATTAAAAATTTACTAAAAAAGTCAAATCCATCCATAACCTATTGATTAAATATTATACAAACCATCCATTAATCTATCTTAATGAATGGATATCCAACCCATCTATTTAAAACCTCTCCCTCTTCCAAACTTTTTTTGTTTTCCAGTAACACTCATAGTTTCTTTTTGGGTCTACGATAATGGCATAATGCTCATTGTTTATACATATATACTACACCATGCAATGGGTGGCTGTGACGTTATATCACAAATGAAAATGAAAAGTGCCGAAAAAAATTGGATATAAATAAATATGAATATAAATAAAAAAAAAGTTGATATAAACATGTTTTTTTAAATTTGATTTTTAAAATGAGAGGATTTAAATATTTAATACCTCATGATAATTTCAAAAAATAAAAAAGAATTAAATAAATCATTCAATAATAAAATAATAATGGATTATAAGCACATTAATTATTTATATTTATTCTTCAACTGAACAAATTAAAAAATAAATTAATACTAATTTTAATTATATCTAAAGTCAAATGATATACTGAATTCAAATGGAAATAGTAATATTAAACTCCACTGTTAATCCATAAACTATATATTCCTTTTTTACTGTACTAAACTCCACTATCAATCCATAAATTAAAAGAAAATAACTAAAAGACAATTTTCATAGCAAAACAACCATAAAATCACATAAAACCTCTTTAAGTAAAAGGTGAAAATTCAATTCTTTTTTCCAGTCTTGGCAGCATGAAAAGCCATGGTCTGCACAAACAACAAATGCAGTATTGGACTAAACCCCAGTAGAACAGAGACAAAACAAAAATCCTATTTTATTTAAGCAAGGAACCAAAACAAAACTAGCACCCACCAATGTAGTTACAGTTTCACAATTTAATCTTAAATCTCAGCCATGTGAGATTTTCACATCTGCAAGAGGAACCAGCATATTGGAGATAACCAATTAAAATTGAAAGTGGGTGATTAAATGTCTTCATCAAGCTTTTAAAACAAAAAATTAAATTTAAAGATCATGAAAAGCAGAAAGCAGTCCAGCACACAGCCAAAGTCTGTTAATAGAAAATTCATCCATTTAGCATACTGGCAAGTGCTAACTTCGTATACAATCTTACTGCCATTAAGTAGCCATCAAGAAATTGATCAAAGATGATGTGAATTCCTTGTTCTCGATAAAGAAAAAGTTGCAAAGTCCTTAACAAGTTCATCATCATCAAGATCTAACGGAGCTACATGAGAAATAAAATAGCAAGCAATTAAACACACATAACAATGAAATATGTATAAATAAGAAAGAAAATTTTAAAATTGGAAATTAACCTGGAGTTCCACAAAGCCAGTCATTTGTACATAATAAATAATGCTTCAACATTTTCAGGCAAGAGGCAACTGTAATACTCGTAAAGTATACGTCCACCATTGCTAAATGCTGATTCTGAAGCAACTATTGTGATTGGTATACTCAGGATATCACGCACCATCAAAGAAAGCTTAGGATATCTAGCTTCATTTTATCTCCAATACTCCAAAACATCCAAGTCTACAAATTGCCTATAATCAAGCTTATCCTCGTTCAAATATGATTGCAGATCAGATTCTTTTTTTGATGATCCATATATCTTACTTTGGAACATTCCAAAGTCATCTAAGTCCCTTGGAGAGGTAAAACTAGGGCTACCTCTGATGGATCTTTGTAACACCCTACTTTATAGGTATTGTGTCACTAACTTTCTTAAATAAATGTGTTTATCTTCATCTAATTGTTAGTTTAACTAATAGTATGAGGTTTAAACTAAGAACTTATTAAAGTTGTCTTAGGTTGAATTTAAATTGCATGGTTCAACCCCTTATTTCTTGCTTATCTAAGTTATGTTATTATACACTTCTAATTATGAGATTGTTCTTAACTAGGTTTTGACAAGCTCACATATATAGGGTTTGAGTTATTTAACACTTGCAATTTTCTCCTTCATTCTTGATTTTGCAAACTTAAGATCATAAAACCCTCCTTGATTTCATTAAAACCTAATTAAAACACTTAAAGTTGATTCAAATTAGAATGGAAACATACATATTTTCTGCCTTACCACGCCTAAGCGCTAGACTTCCACCACTTAAGCGCCTAGAGGCCAGAAAATACTCAGTTTTTGGACCAACCACCACTCAAGCGCGCATATCTCACCGCTCAGGCGTTGGGTCACTACTCAAGTGCCCAGATTTTGTGCCTAAGTGCCTAGACCATAGAATGCCCCATCGCCTAGGCATCTAAAAGCTGGTGCCTAGGCGCCTAGTTGGCCGAGAATGCCATTTGCTTTTCTTGTGTTCTATGTTGTTATTTGCTTAAATTATCTTATTATAACTTCAATTAACATTCTTCCACATAAGTTTGACTAAGTTTAGATAAAGTTAACTATCTAAAATCATCATGATTCACTTAAGAATAAAACAACTTGACATTATCATATCAACTATTCATGTATTATGTCATTCAAAAGCTAGGGTTTACACAAGGTGTCACCTATAAATATTTTATAATAAAAAATATAGAGATTTGGTTGGTGCTATTTTACATAACCCCTTATAGTGACACTTCCAAGTTACAATATATATGCATCATAACCTATCCTCCTTCATCCTAGGCTACTCCACTTCCTTGATTATCAAAGTGGATAACTTGAATATCTTGAATGACACGTATAGGGCCTACCCCCGGGACATCAACCCGTGTTATCTCTATTTCAACCACAATAATAACATAAGGCATCTTGATTAATCTAAAAACATCACAAATAAAAAGGGAGACATAATCTCAATAGCAAATATCAACATTTAAGTTTAAAAACATGTAATGTTTCTAGCTGTACTATGTACAGAAAATGCTTTCCTCTTGATTTCTCTCTTGTTTAATAAGTCATTTTCTCTTATGTTAAATTACCAATTATTTCACTTTTTATTTTCAAGACCTTACACCATGATTAAAACTTAGGAATAGATCTCTTTGCACTTGCAAGGACGTCCCCTCGCCTCTACTAAAAAAATGGCTAATCATGTGGGATCACTCCTCTTAAGGGTCATTTCTAAACTTGGTGAGATCACCTCCATAGCATGGGCTTGAGGATCATATCTTAAAATAATTCTAGATCACCTCTCTAGGAGGATCATGTCTAGCTAATTGGTAATATAACATTCTTCTCATTATCTTAGTTCATCCATGGTATAATTCAAGTGAGAATAAACATAAAACATAAAGAGTGCATAAGAAAATATAGCATTTCTTCATTAGTCCTTGGAGAAAGATGAAGTAGAACTAAGAAATGTTACAATAACTCAAGAATATAATCAAGAACAAATTAAATAGAGAACATTAGGAGAAGAGTTGCTATTCCAACTTTTTTTTCCAACTCAAAAACTTCAAGAGTTTGGCTTCTTAGTCTCACGTGCTCTTCTTCTCTTAAACTCTCTAGAGTTTCTTCCTTGTTCTAAGTGTGCATGTACTTATCCATGCATTGGAAGGGGATATTTATAGACTTCCTTGGAGTGCATGGCCATGCACTATGGATAGGGAAGTGATGTGAGTTTGTTTGAAGAAAGGGGGAAAAGTTTCTTACTTAAGACCATCTGGTCTTTGTTATTAATTGTATGTCGTTTGTTAGGGTGCTTACACTTGTCACCTTATCTCCTAATGCATCATTACTTAGTTTCTTAGAGTAAATTAGTTAGTTTAGTTTGATCACTTTAACTAGATTCTTTTCTTGACTCATGGTTGACTTAGAGTTGATTTGGTTACTTTTGAACTATTTCTTTCGTTTTCAACTAAATTCCTTTCTTTTTAGTTTTCCTAACTATGATTACTATCTTTAAATGTTAGATAACATCTTGACTTAGGATAACTTAAGAGACTTATATCCCTCTAGGGACTTGCATGTGGGTTTCCAAATTCCTCCACAAGAGACCTTTATGGATGTGGAGATAGTGAGAGCACCATGGTTGTGATTGCTCAATCTTCAGCATCAAATTTAGCTACTGGCATTTCCTCAGGAAGGAGACTTTATAGATGTGGAGATAGGTTGATTTTGTTAACCTCCGGGTAGGGTACGAAGAATTCTGGGAAAAGATTTTGGAGATGTCCAAAATGGACAATAAGGATTGAAATGAAATTTTGTATTTCAAATGTGTTACATTTGAAGTCTACCCTTTTTTTTTTTGGCAAATGGATTACACATGGGATTTCTTCTAATGGGCTCATGAGGGAATGTAAGAGACCTTTGCTTCTCAGGCTTTGCAAGGTTCACAAGACATTGTGATTGAAGAATGCAGAAGAAAGATTGGAAAGTTGGAGAGGAAGCTTGCCAGTGAGAGAAACAAAGGAATCATGTTGATGTTTTTGGTTATATTGTCATGGGCAATGACATTTTTGGTGTGTTTGCATTCTATTAGTATGAAATGTCATAGCCAAAGTTAGAGGTTGTCTAAGTTAAAGGTTGTTTAGGTAATGAGAGTGAGAGTTTTGTAACATTTAGTTTTGTGACAAGGTAGGGATTGTATGTCTTTGACTTGTAAAGTTGCTTGGCTTGTAACTATGAAATTTGAATCAATGAATTTGCATATGTTTTGACATTCTAATGGAGATTCTTTCTTGTTTATATGCTCTGTTGCAATTATCTAATATGCCAAAATCGGTCTAACTAGTTAACAAGAAGAGATAGCCAAAATGGCAAATTGGGACAATAATCTACAAGAGCAGATATTGGTCTCAAGGATGTAACAATATTTATAACTTTCATTAATGCCACACTACAAAGTAGCAACATTTAGAAACTACCATAAATTTGGAACTGTAAACAAGTTTCTCAAAAAAAAAAATAGAGAGTAGTAACACTGACTTCATTTTCCAAAAAAACAAAACAAGATTATACAACTTTTCTTTTTCCTTAAGAAACATAACAAAAGCTGGTTTGCCCTCATTACAGCAACTGTCACATGTCTGCATTATTGGACCGTTGAGTTCTTGACTAAGACTGAGTCATGTTGTTCCTAGCATTCAACAATTAGTCTTGAGTGATACAAGAGTTCCCTCTCCATTTCCATGCCATTGTCTAGAGTCCTCTAACACCAATAGGCCTACCCCTTCCATGATTGCCACTTCCACTTGCTTGACTTCCAGAATTTTGCCTTGCAGTACTGTGACTATGACTTCCAGAAATTGTTCTTCCATAGTTGCCTCTTCCAGTTGCTTGACTTCCAGAATTTTGCCTTGCAATTCTATTGGGTTGACTTTTGGAATTCGCTCTTCTAAAATTGTCTCTTCGTCTTATAAGTATGAGTCCTCCCGACCTTACTCACAAAAGCCAAGAAATTACATTTGGCCTTGCACTTAACTCTACACCTAACAGTATCATTTTTTTCATATACTATTTGTTTTCCGTTCAATATTGAATGCTCTAGAATAGCTTCCTTGAATTATTCCAATGAAGAAAACTCCATTCCTCGTTTGAACATGAAATTCTTACATATTTCTTCTTTCCTATACTTAGGATACTCAGGTTTTGGATCAACATTATTACTTGAGTCATTATCACCACTATCCAACTCCTCACTCATGTACTCATCTTCTAAGTCATGCATGGCATTTATATTTGGAGGTAGAAATACCTTTGGCTCACTTGCATCTGTATCAATTCCCTCACCAAAGGGCACATTTTTCTTTTGCCTCTTCTTGGGGGACATGTATGGCTTCTTTGCATATATCTTCATTCTAAACTTTTTACCTTGTCCTTGCTTTTCAAGTGATGGGTCCACAGCAATTCCCGTTCTTTTATAAGTTTTTCTATCACAATTATCAATACCATCATTACATCCTAAATCCCTTTCCTCTTCACTATCATCAAAATGTATGTCCTTCACACTGTCATCACTATTCCAAATACCATAATCCTCACATTCCCCTTCACCTTCCCTCTCACCCATAGAATCAGCAATAGTACCCTTACCTTTCCCCTTACCCACAACATCAGCAGTAGCAACAGCAACCATGCCTTGTCCCTCATCCTCATCCATGGGTGTATTTTCAAACCCTACATCCTCTCTATCTTCATGTCCAGGTATTAGTTCTAGTACAATACTAGGCATTGCCACCACATGTTCTACATAAACATTAACCTCACAATTATTCTATATAACATAAGAAGCCATTTCTAAGGCATGGTTGTCCCACGAAATGGGTTTTAACCCATCCTCAAAGCCGTGCTCAAGTATTTTCCATCATAGTTTTCCAATGGTATCATATCCTAACTCCTTAACTAATGACATGGCTTCAAAGTACAACCATCTATCAATGTCTTAATTGGAAAATGCATCAATATCTCCCTTTCATAAGTGATTCAGGATTCACTCACAAACTTCCCCTGGTGGTGAATAACTACTATAAAACTCATGCCTACATGTGCAACAAATGAAGAAAAATAATTAAAAATGAGTCAATGTACAAACAAAATAGTAAAATCATGTGAAACTTATCAATGAATTTATTCCTTTGGCAATAGAATCCACCGACAAGCCAAACCCTTTTGGTCTCTATATCCTATAATTTACTAAACCCTTTTGGTCCCCAAAATCATGGGAATCGTAGACCAAGGATTTCCTCAACGTGGTCCACCAATTTCGTCAATGAAGCATTATCACCACGCTTTCATTGGAATTTCCATAACATGGATTTGGGAGTGGGTACCACAAGTTGACTAAAGTGGGTTCCACCTAACAGCATGGATTGACAGGTGGATTATATATGACAGGTGACATACTCTATTAGATATTATGTTAGTCATGTCAGCACTTATAGTTCCATTTTAACAGTAGGGACTAAATATATTATTTTTTTTAATGAATAGAGATGCAAAACTAAATTTTTAGACTATAGGGGTCAAAACCAAATTTAGGTATATTTATAGAAATTAAAAATATATTTTAGCCTTTCATAATATGATGTTATTAATAAGGATGATAAAAATATCCATTTTTAATAAGTATTTGCATGGATTTCCTGCGATAACAGATATGGATCCCCCGTTTAAGCTAGTCCATGTGCATTATGGACACTCCTAGAGATGCATCCCAACAAGATGCATCCATGCTAAGAAAAATTAACCATGTCAAAATTAAGTGACGTGACACATAGTCATGGCAGTAATATAGTATTGTAAAAGATATATGCACTTTAAGAAGTGGAGTAGTTATAGATCACCATGGGGAGAAGTCATAGACTACCAAAAGAAAATGAATCAAAAATAAAAATAAGAAAAAAAAAAAAGTACCCAACATGTGTATCATTCTCACGTAATCACATTAGTCAGGTTCAAATATAGGTGCTAATTAGCTTAAAAGGGATTGGATCAAAACGATTGGGACTCATCTCTTAGATTGAAAAAAAATAAAAATGTCCAATTAAGTATAGATTTTAGAACCCATATCCTTTCAGGTAATTTAGGTCAAATTGACTTTATTTAAATTGTAGATTTTTTTCGTATGTTTGTTTTAAATTTCTCCAACCTGCCAATGTGTATTTAAAAGGAAGGAAGTGTTTGCTTCTTTTTAGAAAACATAGACCGGCCTTATATTGTAAGTCTTGCTTTTTTACGTTTGCATTGGAGAGAATCCATACCAAACATACTTGATAGGCAGGGGTGGCTCAATATAAGGCTAGTAAAGCCCTTACTTTAGGCCCCCAAAAATTTTAGGCCTCAAATTTCAATGATATTATCATATATAATATAATTTATATAATTATTTTATTTACTCATAATAAATTAATACATTTAATTTTCTTAATTTAATGCCTAACTAATTGATATCATTAAGCAATAATAATTTAAAAAAACACTGCCTTAACCTTAAATGTTCCTTAAAATATAGTAGTTACTCTAATATTGACGGTTTGGATTTATTTTTAGAATTCAAATTGTTAAGAAAAATTGTATAAGTAGAAGATAATACTCTAATCGACATGCTCAATTACATAAAAAAGACTTGATTCATTTTCAAATATATATATTGCTTATAAAATAATGTTAACGGTTCCTGTAATTATTACTTCGACTGAAAGAAGTATTTCAAAATTAAAATTAATAAAATCTTATCTAAGATTAATAATGTCTCAAGAAATATTAAATAGATTAATTAGCTATATTATTGATTGAAAAAGAAATGTTAGAAAAATAGATTATAAACATTTAATTAATAACTTTGTATCGCAAAAGTTAGAAAAATAAACTTTAAATCAATAATTATATTAATTTTATTAAATAAGTTAAATGCCTTACATTAAAATTTGGTTTTAGGCCTTCCACACTCTTGAATTGCCCCTGTTGATACGTGAGAAATTACTTATGTTCTAAAAACTGGATCGGACTAGCCGATTGAACCGATTCAACTGTGAACTAGTCCACTAGTTGATACGATCAGGTCCCAGAACTGTTGTGTAGTTAAACTTGGCTAAACCACTAGCAACTCTTAATGATGTTGGTCTCTTTTTTTTATATATGCTAAAACAAGGAGGCTTAACAAAAATTGAATAATGCTTTGAACAAGGATCGAAGCCATGTTAAACTGTGCGCGGTTACCCTTTAAATGTTAATTCATATTATATCTTATATAATTACATTGAAGTTTGTTTCAATTTTTCAAGCCACATGTGTGTACACTTGGATTAAAAATTAAGAAAATTATTAGTCTTAATAAATTTATATACTCCAGAATTTTATTAAATTTTTAAAAATATTTTAACATATTAAATATAAATAAGTATATTTAGTGTAAAATATATTTATCAATAGATTACAATTTCAAATAGTATATATATATATATATATATATATATATATATATTAAATTTTTAATATATACAAATATAAATACATATTTAATTATATATCGATTCGACTACGATTTAATCATAATTAATCCATTAAACTGTAAATTAATTCCTTTACTGATTCAGTAACCGATTTGATTTTTAGAACCTTGGAAATTACAGTGTTTGTTTAATTAGTGTTTTGTTCCATTCATGGCCAGCACATAGCATAATGCAGTGAATCTCTTATTTGATAGGATAGTTTAACGAATAGCTTTAATCCTTTGTTCGTTCTTTAATCAACTTACGGATGGAATAACAACCTTGAAATTTATGTTAAGTCTCAACCATTAACGATAGGTTATTTAGATACTAATGCATTAATAATTTATAAGTACTTAAGATATAATTATCTTCGTAATCAGAATTTATCAACTTAACGTATAGAAAGCCCACCATTTTATATAATTGATTAATGAAATGTATTAAGAACTTAATTATTTTCCTATTTAATTTAGGATTTACATTGAATGACTAACTATAACTGTTCCCAATGTCATTTTACTTTATAAGTTATCCTAATGTGATAATGTAGAATACAAATTAAAAGAATAAAAAAAAAAGAACCACAAATATATGTGGTGGACACTACACCATTTAGGGTTTAATGTTAATTTAATACTTTTGTGAGCTGAATTGCATAACCAGAAGGCGTTTGATTCTTAATTAGGAGTCATATCTCATGGAGATAATCACATATTATCACTTTAAGCTGAAGGAGATTAAACTTATATGACAATTCAAATTGGTTGAACCCTCTAAAGATATTCTTAATTTACACTAGAAAAGATAAAAAAAGAGGCATTGAATATAATTAAAGTGCATCTAAAATATGAAATAATTGAGCCAATAGGGTTCAGAGCCACCATTAAGGTTACGTTAGAAGAAAGAAAATGACTTATTTTAAATATTTTAGATTTAAAATAAGCATTTCGTTTTTCTTTCTTCTTTTTTATTCTCATATAATCTAAACATACGCGTACTCGAAAGTAAACACAAGTCGAGGAAATTACATGGTTTACCTAATCAATTCATTCATGGCTAGAAATTTTTCAAAGTATAAATGCATATGAATAGGGAAGTTTGTTGAACCATGACAACTGGTAGAAGCCCTCTTTGATCGGAAACAACCTTTCTTCTCCTATATAAACGATGAGAGGACTTCAAGCTTCTTACCCACAATTATCTGCATGTGTCACTGTCTCGTCGTCACTTTGTCTTAAAATTTGTTTCTATTGTACAATAAGAAAGCAGGTAACTATGGCCTTCACCAAACGCACATTATTCTTGGCAATCCTCTGCTTCCTCCTAATACAAGAGGTAAAGTTCCATTTTTCATTATATATATATATATATATATATATATACATATAAACAATCATCTCTTACACTATCTAATAACTTTTTATATAATGTAATTTTATCAATCTAACCGTTGAATTAAACCTATATATCATATTAACCATTCTTGTAAAATTTTTAAAAAAATTGAATATCAATAAGAATGTAATCAAATAAGTCATATTTTCTTATATTTAAAAAATATATATTATATTGCTTTTTAGATACATTATTGGAGTATAAAATGATTTTAGATTTACGTGAAATTTTATAAATATGACCTACATGATAGAAATTTTGAATTCAACATTAGATTTTGTAAAAAATTATTCAATAAAAAGTTATTTAATGATATAAAATGAAGTTTGATTTATGCTAATATCATTGATCCTTTCTTATATATGTTTGTGTGTGTACGTGTGCTTTGACATACTATTTAATAACTTTTTATAAATATTGAGACTTGTATCGGTGTAAGTAGATTCCCACCTTATATATATATATATATATATATATTTCTAGTATTGTGCTTTTGCCTTTTAATTTACATGGAAAATTCATGTTGTTTAATGCTTTTTCAGATTTTTTTTTCTCTCTTTCTTTCTTTGTTCCTCGATCATGTTTGGATATATTACTGAGATTGTTACTTTTCTCTTTTCCTCTTTGTTTTTGCTGGGAAAATATTTTCAGTTGGAGATCTATGATGGAAATCATTACGCAGTTGTGGCCGAAGGTATAGGTAAGAGAGTTATATACCATTCTACATATTGAAAGGTGCAGGGTTGCAAACCACTGATAATTATAATATCCTAGGTTTGATCAATAAAATTGAGAGGCTGGAATTGATTAAAAGACTAATGCATCACAAAAGGCGACGAAAGACATTTCAATAATTTTTAAATTTTTAAATTTTAAATATATTAACATATAATGTCCAATCAAAACTACATTAACCAGGTGAGTTCCAGTAATATTAAATCTTATAATTTTTTTTTTGTACAACAGCGGCACGACTCTTATAAACTATACAAATCACTCATTTCTAATATTAAATGAGTACTGCTATTTGACACGAAATTTTTTTACGAAAACTGTTACGAAAACGGGGCTGTTTTAATTCTGTTTTCTTTCAACAAATAGAGCTTAAAAAAGATGGAAAATACCTGAAATTAACAGTTATGATGATTAGTAACAGATTTCATATCATATGCATTCGTAATGTTTAGCATTTCCCATATTAAATCCTATATACAAAAGTGACAATAAAGTGATCCGTATGTACTTAATTGGTGTGATGTTATCATATATATATATATATGGGGAAAAATGTTTGTATAAAATTCTTAAAAATTTTCCACTGAGTTTGTTTAGTATTCTTTTGATTTAGGAAAGAAAAACAAAATTTTTAATGTTAAAGGAAACACCATTTCTAAATTTCTCATCCCTGTTTTTATGAGAACATCAATTTGACACTAGATGTTAAAATATTATTCTCTTCTTTTTTTTTAGGTAATGTTTGAGAATTTAAAGGGAATGAAAAAGAAAGATATTTAAAAAAAATGAAAATAAAGGAATGAAGAAGACTAGAAAGCTAACTAATTAATTTTTCTTTCCTTATTTGAATGTTTTATATCATTTAAAATTCTCTGAATTAAGAGAACTTTAAAAGATTCACAAAATTTAATAAAGGAATTTTGGAAGATTGTTTAAAAATTCTCATTTTCTTTTTCTTATTTTATAAAACTTTTAAATACTGGAGAATCTTCTGATAAACTTCTCTTTTTCTTATTTTTCTCTCTCTAATCCCTCATCCAACATAACATTAGAGAAGAATAATTTTGAATTTTTGTGTCCTTTAGTTTTCTTTTTCTTCCAATCTTTGTGCTCTGGTGAACAATGTACTGCAGACTGTGCTGGCAAGTGCAACTACCGTTGCAGCAAGTCATCAAAGCAAAAGATGTGCCTAAGGGCATGCAACACTTGCTGCCAGAGGTGCAACTGCGTGCCACCAGGGACATCTGGGAACGAAGATGTGTGCCCTTGCTATGCTGACATGACCACACATGGAGGAAGGCACAAGTGTCCTTGAATTATATATGAAAGTTCCATCCTATATATATCCTATCTTGATACTAGGGATTGGCCATGATAATATATATGTATGCAGCTACAAGGCAGAATTTAGTCTGACCCATGAAGCAATGGTCAGAAAATTTATTATATATTACTAATAAAATTACCTTCAATATTACATGACAGCCCCATATCCTAATTTGTCTTTAACTATTTTTGCCTAATTTTTTACACTTGAATAATTTTTTTAACACATGATTTGAATAATTCTCATTGTAAGACCATGTCTCTTTTATTTTTGTGAAGTTACTATCTGTGACTTTATGTGTGCTTTGTCAAGTTGCTAACTGTTCTCTCTTACTCTCACTCTCTTTTTGTCTTAGTCTCTTTAGATGTTTTGTCAAGTTGTTGATGCTTATTGTTCTCTTTCTTTGATATATGTTTACTTTTATAAAAAATTATTCAAAATATACATAACTCACATATTATAATATTGGTGGCTTTTATTATTAAAAAGTAAAAGCATACAAATTGTATAAAACTCTCTCTCTATGTATGCATGTGTGATGCTATTCGAAACGTAATTCTAATTAAAATTAATTTATTTCTATTTTTAATATATGTTTATTTTATCTAAAATTTATTCAAAATATACAAATCATACAAATTTTACAAACACTTGCATAGTAAATATATAATTTATCTTTAATCAACTATTGTTAAAATTATATTATTTGAATTATAAAGGAATAATATTAAAAAAATACATATAATAAAAAAATATTAACTATAAACAAATCCGTGAATTTCAAGGAATCATAAGCTACTAAGTCACCAATTTGGAATGCACACACCACCAGTAGTACTTGATGGCAAAAAGAGATAATGAATGATATCTGATTTGAACTTTTCTTCCTGCAATTCTATGGTTTTGTAACTAGTGCAAGTCAATATGTATGAGATTTGCTACATATTTTGATGTTTATTATTGGTATTTGGTTAAACTTTTAGATAACTTTACATTAACAAAATTGCAGTCATTATATGAACTGTATTGCCTGAATTCTCACACATTTCAGTTTTGTCAGTGAAGCTCAAATAACTTAAATTACAGAAATTAAAGTTAAAGTGTGTTTGAAATCATAAAAATTAGAATTAAAATGAATTGCGTTGAGTTGAATTAAATTAAATTGAATTGAAAATAAATTTTTATGTTTGAAACTTATTTTAAAAAGTATGATTTAAAATAATTTAGAAATCAATTTTTATGTTTAGAATAGACTAAAAAGGAATTAAATTGATTTTATTTTAAGAAATTTACATTTTTACAATTATAATGATATGATTATTATATCTTTATTAAGAGTAGAATAATAAATTTATATAAAATCCTCTCATTTTTAATAAGAGGATTTCCAAACGAACCTACTTGAAATCTATTAGATTTCTATGAATTTTCAAATCATATTAATTTTTATTTTATAATTTTTCAAATAAAAAATTTAATTTATAAATAAAATAAAATCATAAAATTTACCTTTTCAAACAGACCCTTCGTTTCAAGAACTGATAATTTCTTTCTTTTCGAGGAGTTCTTGGTTCCATGACTTCCAATGATTAAAAAGGGTGGAAATATTTAAAGGAAAATTATGAGCTTCATGAAAATTTCTCACAAAACAAGTGACGAATTAAACGTGTCATTCATTTGTATGTTTTCAATTCTATTATATTGTGTTTTGAATTTCAAATATGTTTTTTTTTTATCTCTTTCTATTATTCTTTCATAGCCAATTTCTTGATTCTCTTTTAGTGTTGAATATCAGCTCTCATATTTAAATAGAATTCTCATGATCAAGGACATTTTTAACCACCATAACATTGATTACAGAGAGAAATAACAAAAAAGAAAACTGCTATATATATATATGCAAATTAAAGTATGTAGTAGAGTACATAAATGAAATTGTTTTGTAAAATGATTTGCATGAGTGCAACGATGAGAGATCGAATCCTATTTACATCACTAAGAAAGAAACATACTTGTATGAATCTAGTTATTTTCATGTTATATTATAAAGTGGTACAAAAGTTACACCATTTTAAATATTTGCATAAAGATTGGTCCAATTTTCTAGGACCTACATGTGCGAGACTTTTGCATGGACCAATCCCCGTGCAGTGAATATTGTGTTAAGGATACTGTAAAGTAACATAAATGTATGCATGAAAGAGTCATTTTCCTTTTTTTATTGTACAACTAGATTAAACCAAAATAAATCTGTAAAATCGAATATAAAATGAAAGCATAAGCTTATTATACTGATAAGCAATCTTCTTAGTGAATTGTGTTGTGTTGTACTAGATTTTATTCTTTACAAAATATTGAAATAACTGGGGTTGTAATCTTACTTTCCACTATTAGTGGAAAATCAAGTTCAACTTCTTCTCTCCTAACTAACAAATGCTAATAATTCCTTAAAAAAAAGGATAAAATACATTTATCTCTCTAAAATATAGCATTTTTTCAACTTATGCCCTTGAAATTCATTTTATTAGATTTGTATTCATGTGATGCACAGTGAATTTATTTTAAAAAATAAGTAAAATTATTATTAATTAGTAGTAATTCACTAATGATAATTACCATTTTTAATATAATTATTATTATTGATTAGTAAAAATTATTATTTTAATTATTATTAAAAGATTACAAAATACATAATTCATTAAAGATTTAATTTTAATATACTGTTAGTGTCAAATTTTTTATACTATCATCCAATCACATTTGCTCATATCATTAAAAATATTTGACTTTTAAATAATTGTTATTATAATCAAATTTTTTAATAATTTGGTAATATATGATTTCATAATAGTGTAAAACTTTTTACATTGATAATTGATCAAATTTAAACTCATTTGCCAAACCAATTAAATGATTGAACCTAAATATGTGATTATATTTATAGTTATAAGTTGTTCATGGTAGAAAAGGAGCTATTAGTAAATGATTTTGTTTTAGTAAGAGGACTAACTAAAACTAATAGTTGTTGTAACTTAAAGTAATAAGGACTAATATTTACAACATTCCTTTTCACACTAATATTTTTTGTCAAAGAACTTACATATAAAGATATCTTCTGTCATTACAATTAATGACCATATAAATATAGATTAATTAAATTTATTAAAAAAAGTTAAAGTCATTGGAATGAATATTTGCTGGCATAAAGGGAATTTGTTAACTTTCGAGGGCTGGTATTTCTTGTAAAAATCATTGAAAGAAAAATCTTCATGTAAGTAATGAAACAAACAAAAAGAAAAATGAATTCTTAAATCATTGTTATTGTTAGTTACTACCTTAATAATTCTTAAGTTTATACCATTAAATTATCAATACAAGGAGGTGATAAAAATTCAAAATTTATGGGGGTTATGTGATAAAAATTCACATTCCAAGCAGCTTATGTGATAAAAAAGACTCTACTTTATGTAAAGGTAAAATTACGTGATATACATATTGAGTTAATAGTCAAAATAACGTTTTCAGCTCAGCCTAAACATTACGAGATTAAATAATACAAAATTTTAAAGAGAAAAGATAAAAAAAAGGTTATACTTAAGGGAAATAAAGTGTCTTTTAGCCCCAAAAAAAATTAGCAACACTCAAAATAGGATTGAATGCCTTTCTATCTCTTAAACATTTGGCTAAATGGCTTCAATAATTTCAAGGGCATTTAGGCTTATTCCCGTGGGTCTTGAGGCCTGCGTAACATGGACAAACCTCCTTGTTGCCAAAAGTACCCGGGGGTACACACTTGCATCTATGGCAACATGACTTGCATGCCCTTTTGCACCTCTTCTTTTTGTATGCTTTGCTGCATCTTCGAGAACATTCATGGCCGCAATCTAATTCACATTAGAGAAAAATGTTTCTTCAAGTTTTTCTGATATTACCTAATTAGATGAGGAGCACAATATAGTTTTCATCTCCATTTTGGGTTACATTAGGTTATATGCATTCAGGATATAATAAAGTCCCACTAAGGCTATGTTTTGGGGTTTGGAGGGAATGCGAAAGAAAGTAATTTTAAAAAAATGAAGAAAAAAGAAAGGAAGTAAAATAAAAGGCTTACTAATAAATTATCCTTCCCTCATTTTTTCTCTCAAATCCCTTATTTAAACATAGCATAAAGGTTTAGTTTGGATAGAGGAGTTTTGAGGGAAAAGAAAAAAACAGTTGATTTTTCATTTTTAAATTGAGAAAATTATAAAATATTTATAAAAATGAAAAATGGAGGACATGAAGACTACTTGATAATGTTTTATTTTATTCTTTCATTTTAAAAAATTCTCAAATAAAGAGAATTTTTAATCAAAATAAAAAACTTACTCTCCCTTTCTTTTTCCTCCAAACTCTTCCATCCATACCTTCCTTAAGAGTACATATGTTTTGAAGTTGGGAGGGAAATGAAAGGAAAGAAATCAAAAGAAAATAAAGGAAAGGAAAAGGAAAGAATATGGAACCTTAAGGCTATATTTGGAGTTTGGAGGAGATAAGAAGGAAAGGTTAATGAAGGGAAAGGGAAAGGAAAGAGAATAAAAAGTTAATTAATAAATTTATTTTTTCTTGTTTGGAAGTTTTAAATTTTTAAAATTTTTCAAATTGAGAAAATTTTAAAATGTTCACAAAATTTATTAAAGAATGGTTTTGGAGAATTACTTAAAATTCTTCCTTTTTTGCAAAAAATCTTCGAAACAAAGGAGAAGCTTATAACAAACCTCTTTCTTGTTTCATTTTCCATCCTTAACCTCCTATTCAAACATAGCATAAGTAATAAGTTTACTCTCCTTATTTGAATTTTTAAAATCCTCCAAATTAAAAAAAATTAAAATATTCATAAAAATTAACAAAAAAGGTTTTTTATGATTACTTATATAAGTCCTCATTTCCTTCTCATCTTTGTATGAAACTTCCAAACAATGAGAGGTTTATGACCTCCCCTTCCCTCATTTCCCCTGCAAAATCTCCCCAAAACACAGCCTAAGAATAGTAGACATCCATAAACGACACCAAGCATATCACATTCCACAAATATGGACAAAATGCAACCGTTGTGTGCACTAGATATTATGAAATTGATTTTGGTTTTTTCGGATACATTGAAAAATACTATTTGACATGAACTCTCTTATCTAAATTTGCACTCATTCAACTAACTAAAATATGGAAACAATATTAAAAAAAAAAAAGAAAACCTTTTATAATTTTTATTCATGAAAGGGTGCAACTTACTGATTGTGTTTAACTGGACATGTTCGTTAAGAGCCAACATCTGACTTCCTTCATACGCCTGTAACAAAAATACCAAGTCCATAATTCGGTTTTACAATTCAGTACTTTTGTATGTTGAGAGCACATAACTTGCAAAATCATGGAAAGCAAGTGGAAGATTTAAACTAGCACACACAGGCTGAGAGAAAATTAAAGAGAAATATCTGATAATAAAGGCAGCAACATAATTTTAAATTATGATTATAGTCGCAATTGCGTTTACATTGTGATTATAAAAATTGTGAATAATTGTAAAAAAAAATGACTGATGTGGGCATAATTGCAATTGTATTGCAGTTGTGAGCTGTAATTTAAAAACATGGGGAGCAAAGTAGAAAGTTTGGGCAAGCTCACATTTTCCAGATAATTGGCTGCTCTACTAATGGATGAAGCTTCCGCTAAAGCCTACAAAAGAAATGTAGACGGAAGAAAGTGCAAACTAGTGAGAATGATCATGCACTTCTCTATTTCTTTATGAAGAAACAAAGAGTTTTTGGCATTTTGAATTTTGAAGACTGCATGCATATTCTATATTACCAGTAGTAGAAGAAAGGCTAAAAGAAAGACTCTGAAGAACTGCATTTCGAGACTTATTCAAAGTATAGGTCGATTAAATGGAAAAGTAGGGAAGAAGAGGTCAGTTTATATGGACATTTGATTGTTACTTTTACAGTTTTTTACCCTTTTTGTCCCTGAAGGAATTACATGTCAAGATGGAGGATATTTCACATATTTGAGCTTAGTACTGTGATATGCTGAGCAAAAAGTTTCACTCTTTTTTGGAAGCTTCCCTCACTTTTGTTTTATTGCTTTGCTCTAGCGAATGCACAGCTTTTTTTATGCTTTGGCTGAACATGGATCACGAGAGAAACGCAGAAAGAATGGTCCCCTCTCCAGTTGTGCAGATAACACTATCTATTCCTCATTTGTGATTGACAATGGGAGCAAACAAAGATATGAAACGGCACCAACCCACTAGAAGTATCTGCCAAGGAAAATTCTGACATGTATTAAAATCATGAGTTTTGTTGCTATATGAATGATAAGGGTGCTGCTAGGTTGGCAATGAACATTTATTTTGGTACAATGATAGAATGGAGGTTTGAACCTACAACCTGTGCAAATTATCCAAATCTCTTCAACTAGCCCACTCCTAGCTAGTGGCATGGTCGGCAATGATCATTTGCTAACTTTTCGTCTCTCACTATTTTATTTTGTTACATCTTGTTCATAACCTATCTCCTAATCAGGTAAAATCCAATTAACAAAGATATAGAAGATTCAACAGAGATTGCAGATACATAATTTGGAAAACCTAGTATCAAGGGAAAGAAATCAGTTGAATAAAAAAGATTGAAGATGGCTGCTTTATGCCAAATGGAGAGCATATTACTTTATGCCAAATGGGGAGCATATTCCAATATAGCTTTTTATCTTTTCGGCAGGTTGGTGCATGAAGTTTGAATATGGTGATGGCAAAATGCCGGTCTAGTTGTAGGGGAGTGAAAAAAAATAATAATAGGGCCTAAATTAAAGGAAAATGTTATTCCTATATTTTTCTTCTACACTTCCTTGTTATGTGAAAAAGGAAGAGAAAGAAAGATATGAAAAGTAAACTTCTCTCTTTTCCTTTTTTCTATTAAAAAAAATGTAAAAAGAAGATATAGATAAAAAGGTATATAAATAACATCGTTCTAAATTAAAGTAAAGTAGATACACCTTTTGATCTCGAAAAGATATAGGTTGTGTCCCTTTGGCCTCTAGAAGTATTATCTTATACAAATTAGTCCCTCAATTTTTAAAATGTTTAACATTTTAGTCCTTCCATTTAAGTGGTTAGACTAGCCTCAACAAAAGAAATGATCTAATATAACATGCTATTAAAAGAAAATTTTAATGTGAATTATTTGAATTTACATAGTTAAGTGTGTTGCTAACATGTTATATGCAGCGCGCTGGAACCTTAGCTTTTGTTTTTGTCATGAGAAAAGGGGAACCAAAACCCTTATTTCCCAAATTCAACTTCAAATTCGGTGCTCCTAATCCTAAGATGATGAAGAAATCAAATTCTATAGTAAGTGAGTGTGGCTCTAGTGGGGATTTTGTGGCATTGAACCTCTGTGTCTAAGAGAGGAGGTTATCATTGTTGATAGAGATGGCAAAATGGGTCCGACCCAATAAGTGAGCCTGTATAACCTGTAAAAAAGACAAGTTGGGTTGCATACCTATTTGCTTGATTCGCCTTTTCTTAACCAGCTCTACAAAACCTACAAGTTGTAGTGGGTGGGTCTAGTTGGCCATCGAATCATGTTTACTTTTTTTTTATTATTTTTTTTATTAATGGTGATAGATTAAGATGCAAGTTGACCCGCATATAACTCATCTTTTTTATTATTTTTTTTAGTTTTTAAACGAGTTGACTCACTTAACTCATTATTTTTATTATTATTTTATTCAATTTTAAGTAGATTAATCCGTTAACTCATTATTTTTTATTTTTTTATTTTAAGCAGGTTGACTCGACAACCCACCAACCAATCATTTATATATATATATATATATATTGGGGAGGGATTGGCTACACTATTGTGAAACTTTAAGTCTTACACCAATTGTTAACCGTTCATTTCTTTTAGATCTAATGGCTTCAATTGTTAGTAATATCTTTTCACATGACCCTTAACCTTAATTTTACTCCATTCCTCTTTCTCTCTTCACCACTTGGTGAATCCCACTCTCCCCTTCTCTCTTCTTCAACCCCTATTCTTTGTTAGTGTAATACACCAGAGTTAGTTCAGGTTAGTTAGGTTCTATTATGAGTGGTTAGTTTCTATTATAGATGATGAGAGTTATATAATTGCAGAAGAATATTCAATCTCATCAATAACATTCAGATCACGTTTTTCTTCATGCTTTCTGTTCTCTCACTTTCTCAAAACATAGCTTATACACACTGTAACATGATATCTAGAGCTTGAGATCCTTAGCAATGGAGGCACCACGTTCACCTGTGGAGGTAGCAAGCTCTCCATAGTCTTCTGTTGGTTCTTCCCAACCTAATCCAATTACATTCAACCATACACTTTCAATCAAACTTGATGAGAAAAACTTCCTGTTGTGGAAGCAGCAAATTCTTGCTGCTATCCGTGGACATAAACTCCATAAGTACATTGAAGGAAGCAAAGCTGTTCCATCGAAGTTTGCATCTGCAGAAGATGAGATATCAAGGAAGTTAGATGACAAATACCTTGAATGGGAGCACAAGATCAGCTTCTTCTATCCTGGATGCTCTTATCAATGGCAGAGAACATGCTTACACGTGTAGTTGGTTGTGAAAGCTCCTGGCAAGTATGGGAGAAGGTGCAGCAGTTTTTCGCATCTCAAACTCGCGCAACGGTTAGACAGTTCAAGACTGAACTGCGTGGTACTACCAAAGGATCCAGATCTATCAGTGAATATTTGCTCAGAATCAAAGCTTTAGTTGACTCGCTAGCAACCATAGGAGATCCAATCTCCATAGCAGAGCATATATTGAAGGACTCTCTGATGACTACGATGCTTTCGTGACTTCAGTCAATTCCAGATTCGATCCATATTCGGTTTCTGAGATAGAATCTCTACTACTTGCTCATGAAGATAGGATAGAGAAAAATCATAAATCTGCAGTAGAAACTATGTCTGTTAATGTTGCTAATTCTGTTAATGTAGTACAGGCTGAAAACAAAGACAAGAATCAAAGCTCCAATCCAAACTATAGATACCAGCAGCAAAGCTATTGTGGATTTAGAGGTGGCTACACGTACAGAGGAGAAAGAAATTCGTTCCAAAAATCACGTGGCAGAGCAAATAGGTTTCGAGGTGGTAGATCTAATGTAGTATGCCTACTCTGTCACGAACAAGGTCATTTGGCTTCAAATTGCTATCACAGATTTGACTATTACTTTCAGCCGCATTCTTCTTTTCAGCCTCAGTTTCAACAGCAACACAGGCAATCTGCAAACATGGCTGCGATGATAGCCACACCAGAGATTCTCAATGACTCAGGCTGGTTCCCAAACTAGGGAGCCACACATTATGTCACTGGAGACAGCACCAACCTAATGCAGAACTCTGACTTCGCAGGCAGTGACCAGATCTTTATGGGAAACGGTACAGGGCTTAATATTAAACATGTTGGTCATTCTATTGTTCAATCTCCTTATAACCCTGTTATATCTTTGAATCTAAATAGCTTGATGTCCCTAAAATAACTAGGAATCTCATTAGGGTGAGTCGTTTTGCGAAAGACAATGGAGTCTATTTCGAATTTCACTCAACCTGTTGCTTTGTGAAATCTCAATAAACTAAGAAAGTTTTGTTGGTAAGGAACAGTTAGAAGCAATGGCTTGTACTGCTTCAATAGTTTCAATCTTCAACATTTGTCCAGTTCTGAAAACTCAGCTCCTCAAATTCAACAAGTCAAGTCTGTATATAGTTCTGCTGCTTCAAATAATTCCGCCATTGTCAAGCTAGTATTACAATCCTGTAATCTAGGCATACCCAATAAAATTGTTTCAGATTTCTGCAATTCCTGTTGTTCAGCAAAAGCACATAGATTGCATTCAAATCCATCAAATACAATGTATGATTCTCCACTTGATCTTATTTTTACTGACATATGGGGACCATCCCTTGTTACATCATCCAATGGTTTCAACTATTATATTAGCTTTATATATGCTCACTCTCGGTACACATGGCTTTATCTCTTAAAACGTAAATCAGATGCTTTAATCATTTTCATTGAATTTAAGACAATGATTGAACACCAACTCAATCTAAAACTAAAAGCAGTACAAACTGATTGGGGTGGTGAATTTCGCCCCTTCACTAATTACTTAAAAACTCGCGGCATTATTCATAGGGTGATATGTCCACATACCCATCATCAGAATGGGATGGTTGAACGAAAACATAGGCATCTCACAGAAACAGGATTAACACTTCTAGCTACTGCATCTTTGCCATTAGCATATTGGGACGAAGCCTTTTTAACTGCAGCATATCAAATCAATAGACAACCATCTAGTTTAATTTCAAATCAAATTCCCTATGCTAAACATTTCAAGAAAATTCCAGATTATTCATTCTTAAAGGTTTTTGGATGTGCATGTTTTCCACTATTAAGACCATATAACTAACATAAATTGAATTTTCGGTCAGCTGAATGCACATTTTTGGGCTATAGTCCTAGTCACAAGAGTTATAAATGTGTAGCAACCAATGGTAGAGTGTAAATATCCAAAGATGTCTTCAATGAACATGTTTTCCCATTCCAAACCTGTGTGTCTCCTATTCAAAGTCCTTTTCCTAGTCAAAATTCATTGGTGTTTGCTACACCACCTGTTATTTGGTCTACCAACCAACATGTCAATAATATTGGTAATGTTACTGAGTTTCCTACACACCATGGTTTCTGTACTGTTGTATCAGATAATGCTGCAGGTAGTGCTTCACCAGTGGCTGATAATCTCAACATACAGCAACCAGTCCAAGCAAGTGACAGTAACAACCAGCAACCAGAACCAATTGACGATGAGCCAATTCCAGCTACTGCATGGCCAAGTCATCCTATGATCACTAGATCAAAATCAAGTATCTTTAAGACCAAAATCTACCTAGCACATTCAGTACCTGATTCAATCAAAGAAGCTATTGCTAATCCAAATTGGAAATCTGACACGCAAGAAGAATACTATGCATTGTTAAGAAACAAGACCTGGGAGCTAGTTAAATTTACCCTCAAACAGAAAACCTATTGGCTGCAAATGTGCATTTCGGGTGAAAGAAAATCCAGATGGCTCTATTCAAAAATATAAGGGTAGACTAGTAGCCAAGGGGTTCCATCAACAGTTGGGCTTTGAATATACAGAAACTTTCTCCCCTGTAGTGAAACCAACCACTATAAGAGTTATTTTGACACATGCTCTGTCTAATGGTTGGTCAATAAAGCAACTAGATCTTAATAATGCCTGTCTCAATGGCATTCTTCACGAAAAAGTATATATGTCACAACCCCCAGGGTTTAAAGCAGGAGATAAAAGTCTAGTCTGTCACTTAAAGAAAGCTTTATATGGCTTGAAACAAGCCCCACGTGCATGGTTTGAAAGATTAGCACGGGCTCTACACTCCTTTGGTTTTAATTCTAGCAAATGTGATGCCTCACTCTTTGTCAGTTGCACTTCTGCTCATAATACATATGTCCTAGTGTATGTAGATGATATTCTAATTACTGGGACATCTCCTCAGTATATTATGCAGCTAGTGTCTTTTCTGAACAGGGAATTTTCTCTAAAGGACCATGGAGAATTGAATTATTTTCTGGGTATAAAGGTCAAGCATCTGCTAGATGGTTCATTACATTTATCACAGACTAAGTACATAAAGGATCTACTTCAAAAGGCTAAAATGAGTCATGCAAAATCAATCAGCACTCCAATGCAATCTGGTACTAAGTCGTCAAAGAATAGCAATGACTTAATGGCTGATCTACAGCTATATAAATCAGTTGTGAGGACTCTTCAATGTGCTACTATAACAAGGCCGGAGATTTCATTCAATGTAAATAAAGTGTGCCAATTTATGGCTATTCCGAAAGAAGATCATTGGAAGGCTATCAAAAGGATACTGCGGTATCTAAATAGGACTTTATCTTATGGCTTACACTTTATAAAGTGTTCAACATTGTCTCTAAATGCCTACTGTGATGCTGATTGGGGTGGTGACCCCGATGACAGGCGCTCAACATCAGGTTCCTGTGTGTTCTTGGGCAACAATATTGTCTCATGGTGGTCTAAAAAACAAATTGTAGTGGCCCGTTCAAGTACAGAAGCCGAGTACATAAGCTTGGCCAAGACAGTTACTGAGACCACTTGGATTCAGTCCTTACTTTGGGAGCTGTATATTCAAGTTTCAGTACCAATGATATATTGTGATAACCAAAGTACAGCGTTATTAGCTCACAATCCCATTCTTCACACCAGAGCAAAACACATGGAACTAGACCTTTACTTTGTCAGAGAGACGGTCCTAAACAAGCAATTATCTATTTATCACGTACCGAGTTTGGGGCAGACTGCAGATGTTTTAACAAAACCGTTGTCTGTCTCACGGTTTCAATTACTCATAGACAAACTCAAAGTTAGGAATTTGCACAGCTTAATGGTCTCTCCTCCCTTTGAGTTTGAGGGGGGATGTTGGTATAATAAACCAGAGTTAGTTCAGGTTAGTTAGATTCTGTTATGAGTGGTTAGTTTCTGTTATAGATGATAAGAGTTATATAAGTATAATTCTAGAAGAATATTCAGTATCATCAATAACAATCAGATCACGTTTTTCTTCATGCTTTCTGTTCTCTCATTTTCTCAATACATAGCTTATACACATTGTAACATTCTTTCTCTTTTTCCTTTTAATTTCACTCGGTGCCTTCTATTTTCGATTCAGAGAAAAAATTAATCATTCGACATTGGCACCTGGAGCCCTCCTACAGTTCAAGATCAGTGCTTTCGTCAAAAATTCTTTTGCTTCTGCACCTAAATCCTGTGGATCCTTCTCCAACTGACCCATTTCCATTTATGTTTCACTTTCTCTTCTCCGTTTTGATCTCATCTGGTTTGTGTGATTCTTGTGCGAGTTTGATACTCATTTTATTTCAAATTTGTACGGGTTTGTTTTAGATTTGAGCCAATAGTCGCAAGCTTCATGTGGCCGTGGTGATTGAGCGCAAGGCTGAGAACAGAGAACAAGCATAACTTTTTATTTCGTGTTAACATGAATTGCATATGCTTTTGTATCGAGCAAGGTTCTGAAAACCGAACTGGTTACTGAACCGGTTGAGATACTGATTTAAGGTTCAACGGTGGAACCGTGGTCGAACCGGAATATAATTAAATATATATTTATATATAAATATAAGTATATTTAATCAGTAATTAAGCAATTTAAGCTTGAACAAAAGTAAAAAAAAAATGATAAAATTAGAATGATTGTCCCTGTATAGAAAAGCAAACTAAAACATAATTATCAAGTTGAACAAGTTTTCAGAAATGGCTGAAACCCTAATATGAATCGGAATTCTTAGATGTGCAGAGATCGCTCGGAAGGTTTTAGGGGCTATAATCCTCTCAACCAACGCCACCATCTACGCCGTCGCCAGCCGCACCCGCGACAAGGCTTCCAGGTTCGCTGCCGCCAACGGCTTCCCTCCCAACGCCAAAATCTACGACTCCTACGAAGCCTTTCTCAATGACCCCGACGTCGACGCCGTCTACGTCCCAGTTTCGACGAGCCTGCACCTCCATTGGGCGGTGCTCGCCACTGAGAAGAAGAAACACCTGGCTGGCTGGGGTGCGCGACAAATGAACCCTGCGGCACGTTCGTTCTGCGGACGGCGAAGGCAGATTGGGCTGAGGGTTTTCAACCCCGCCTGGCCCAAAACGACGCTGTTTTACTTTTTTTTTTTGTAAAATCAAGAACAAAACGACGTTGTTTTGCTTCAAGAAATTTAAAAAAAAAAA
The DNA here is from genome assembly GCA_019955255.1 of Castanospermum australe. Classification (NCBI taxonomy): domain Eukaryota; kingdom Viridiplantae; phylum Streptophyta; class Magnoliopsida; order Fabales; family Fabaceae; genus Castanospermum; species Castanospermum australe. Next base: position 136,396 of record NSJW01000531.1, read on the forward strand.
AAAAGTTCAGAACCGGTAACCGTTCGGAACCAATTTTGCCGGTTCAACCGGTTTAGGATTGGTTCACCGATTTTTGACTTCACCAGTTCTGGGAGGCCGATCGACCCGGTGAGGGGACCGATTTCAGGTCCAACCGATTGAACCGACCGGTCCGGTCCAGTTTTCATAACATTGATATTGAGAACTACAAGGATTGCATATGAATAACATAATATAATATAATCGGTGTCTTTGTCTTTTGGCCACTATATAGTCTTACTAATTTGCCAGCTAATAGTGCAAATTGTTTTATGATATATCAACTTAATTAGAAGCACTTTTAGACATTAGATGGATGTCAAATTGAGGTTTAAAAAAAATTAAAACTAGGGACATAATTTCCGTCCGTTGAAAGTCTCCTCAGGTTGTAATTTTGTATTCTAAACATTCTGTGGTACCACTACTCAAAAGCATTGACTATTCAAAAGCATTGAATCAGATAACACAGTCCTTTAAATGTCCTAGAGAAATATTCTTATTGGCTTGTAAAAACCAAAGTGAAGAACTTTCAAATATTTTGGCCAAGCTAATAGAGAAAAATATTCACATATAAAGGGCCATCTAATGCGTTCCTTACATGCAAGGATAGGTAAACTAAGTGATTGAATTACATTATCTCCATAGTGATAGCTATATAAAATATCATCCGTTAATCATGCTGAAGCTGCATAGGGATTTGGAGATTTCTCATACACAATTTAAACTTTCAAAAAGTGTAAGACTTTATTTTAGAAATAAAATGAATTAACTTCGTTGGTAAAAAATTAAAATTTCTTATTTTGTAAGTGAATTTCAAATAGTTATCTATATACCCAATCATTCAACGACATCAATCATCACTTAATTTTGATTGCAATGTCCTTGTAGATATACTGCTCTTCAGTGCAGTATCCTGGACGGGGCAGGGTCTAGATATTTTACATTAAATACTGTGTCAGATAAAGAAAGAAGCATGTGTACAACCATCTCAGATAAGAAAGACATGAATCTATCCAAATTGTACTAGATGAGGTATCTACAATGTCAAATTTTCCCATTCTAAAAATGCAAATCCATCTTGCAGCACTCTCTTTTTCAGCTTATCTAGCAATAGAATGTTTGGATTCACTTTTAAAACCTAAAACTCATAATTTAGGAAAAGTAATAAGAGAGAAATTTTTGTCAAACCATGATTTGAAAGCTTTTAAAAGTCAAACCAAACATGTTTTAAATGTTTTTCTACGCCTTCATAGATGATTGGGAGATTGTATAAGGTAAAAAGCCCTTGAAATAAAAAACATGATATTAAACGTTGTTATCATCCAAATTAATTAGTAAATAAATAAAAGCTAAAATTGACAAAAAAAGAAAGTGGCCAATATCACTACCGACCACTCATAAGCCTTATGTTACTCCCGTGTCTCCAAGTTTTTGGACCACTTGGCAACTGAAACAAAACATTTTGAAAACGTCTGGCTTCAAACTCTCATCCATTAGTAATAAGTAATAGTTAATATAACTTGTTTAAATACTAAAACTCATTTTGAACAAATCATATAGAACAAAATAGTGAAAATACAAACAAAAATGAAAGAGGTTACACTATGTTGCCTTTTGTTTGTAGCTTTGTCGGTTGTGACCATATTCTCCAGAAGATTGACATGTTCTTCTTTGAACTAATGATTTATGTATTGATAATTCAAGACCACTTTTAACTCTTCCTGTATGAGCCTCTTTCTCTACATCTTTTGTTCCACCTTTTGTTTGTGATATGTGTGGATCTCTAATATTCAAATTTGGAACCTCATGCAATTACTCACATATTAAATTTTCATGGTTTGACTCTAGAAGAGCTTCATTGACAACAGGATTATCCACTTCCATTGCAGCAGCCATTTTATAAGTGCAATCAAGTTCTAACATAACAAATTTGTAAATCTCCTTTCATATTTCAGTTAAATCAGATAATTTGTTCACTTGACGTTGTGCGTGCAAACTTCTCAAAACACCTTATTCATGATTACGAACATCATTGTCACCAACTTCAATTCCTTTATTGGCTTCTTTTTTGTCCAACGCTGCAAAATGTACTTCCTGGGAATTTCAATATTTTTTACTTTGAAAATTACCAAAATGTGTCTACATAATATTCCCATAAATTCAAAAAGTTGACAACCGTAATCTTTGACTCTAAATTTGCATTAACAATGAATGTATCTTGACTATTAAAACAATTAGATACTTAATAACTATGTTGTGACCCATTTTTCTCAATCTTCTCTTTTGTAAATTGTTTAATACTTGAAAGCTCATTGTGAAACATTCCAAACATATTTATTGTATAAATTGATGCAGCATGCTCCTCAATTTTTGAGCCAATACTCAAAATACATTATCTATGTCTAGACTTTTTCAGCCTCACAATGATTATCAACTGCCTTCTGTACTTTACCACAAATTCTCGTACTGTTGTGGTAGCATCTACAAAGGAATATAAAAAAGAATTGACACTTCACTTCTTTGAGTGGTATTCATTCCGGCCAAAAAAGTGCTTCCATTATAAACTAGTATCCACCATGATTCTCTAATTTTAAAAATAACCCTTGAAGCCATTCATTTTTCTCCAAATTGTACTTAATCATTATATGCTGCCAATCATCTTCAAAATGCTTGATAGTTTGTGATTTTCGAATGCACCTCTTCAGCTCACACTTGAAAATAGAATTTTTGTGATATATGTGTGAAAGCTTTTCAAGAAATTTCTTTCTAATATGCCACAAACATAGACGATGAGAAGTTTTTGGAAATACTTTGGCCAGTGCAACTCCTATAGCTAAATTCTAATTAGTTATGATAGACACTGGCTTCTTTCCATTCATTGCCTCAACCCAAGTCTCAAATAGCCACATAAAAGATAACTCGGATTCATCTTGTAATAAAGCACAAACAAATAAAATTGATTGATAATGATGGTTCAGTCCAGTAAATGGGGCAAATGGCATACTATATTTGTTGGTTTTATATGTAGTATCAAAAGTAATAACATCTCCATAGGCTAACCTTGATCTAGCATCCAACCAAAAAAAGTTTATAATTCTAGCATCATCATCACGTTGTATTGCATAAAAAAAAGTCAGAATTTTCAGCTTGCTTTTGTTTGTAATAATTAAAAACAGCTTATACATCTCCAACATCCAAATTCTTCATCCGAACATTTCTCATATGATGCCAACAATCTCTATTAGAAAAAGATAGGTCACAACCATTTAACATTGCATTAACCTTTCTAATAGGTAAACCTTCTTTACTAAACTTTTCAACAAGGCTTCTTGCAGCAGCATTCATTTTTTTATGATACCTCAGATAAGATATACTCTTAGGACTAACCATGACTCATTGTCAAAAGATTTTATAACCCATATGTCTCACTTTTTATCTTCTGACACACTAAGTGATGCTTGACATCCGTTGCTTATAGTTGAACACTTTTTTCTAACTTTTCTCACACAATTGTTAGTTTCTTCATTTTCACAACTTTTCACCTTGTGTCGACCTTCCCTAACGCATATAAAAGTGCAAGAATTTTGTTTATTAAAGCAGATACAAATCCCAAATCCCTTCTCCTTGGCAAATAATGTATAAAGTTCTTCAACTTTTATAAGAGAATCAAATTCCATTCCCACCTAAGGCTTAACACTAATTAGCTCCTCGACCACAGTAGAATGTGGTTTATCAACATCAAGAGTTTCAGGTTTTGTTACCATAAAAAAAATTTTCTGAAATAATGAGATTACTTTGCAGGTTTTGAGCAAGGTATCAATAATATATTATAAATGGAATAATAAAATTAAAAAAATTCATCAATATGTTATAAATCCAATTGGCATATATATAGATCCAATATGCGTACAGTGCATGGATTACGTGAAACAAAGGTAATGGAAAAAAAAAAAAATTCTTTTCTTCTTTCATTTATAATACTTGCATACATTAGTCCAAATTTCCATATTATAATAGCAAGATCAAATTAAAATTATATTTTTCTAACATTTATACTTTTTCATAAAATATAATTTTTCACCATAACTACTCTCAAAAAAATTAAAATATGTTTATAAATACCATATTTTGTCGAGTCTCTTTTATTTTATTTTATCTTTATTGAGGTGCTCAAAAATAAATATTTTAATTTTTATATTGCCAATTAATTTAATAAAAGATAATTTAACAAATACTATTATAGTTTCTTAAGGATAATAATAATTAATAAAATAACAAAGAATGGATGAAGCCTAATTAAAATAAAAGATCCTATCAAGATAAAAATTGATTGAGAAGAGGTGATTTGCAGATGGGAAAATTTGAGTCATATATCCAATGTTCTGAAAACCGAACCGAACCGCCCGGTTCAACCGGTCGGACCGGGAACCAGTTCCCTCCTCGGTTCGGGTTATGTCCTAGAACCGGGGGGGTCAAAAATCGGTCAAGAACCCGGTGAACCGATGTCAAACCAGATGAACCGGTCAAACCGGTACCGATCTGTACGGTTACTGGTTTTAAATTTTTTTTTTCGGACCTCCTTAACTGAAACGTCGTCGTTTTGTCCTAGATTTTTTTAAAAAAAATACGAGACAGTGTCATTTTCGCTGGAACGGGTTGAAATGATAGCGGGTTTCCAAATTTCCGTTCCGCACCGCAGGAAGAGAGCGGGTGTTGAATTCGTGATTGAAAACTTATCTCAAGAACTTCTAGGAATCGCCGTCCGCGTTGAAGATGCCATTGCTGAGGAAATCGCCGAGAGCTCAGTGTAAGGTGTAGCCTTGGTGGTAGACGGGGAAGTAGGTCAGTCTTGAGAATATGCTATACGACGGCGGGGTTGGCGGTGAAGACTTGGCGGAAGCCGAAGGAGCGGTGGAGCACGAAGGTGGAGGAAGGGCAGTTGCGGAGTATGTCGGAGATCCAGTGGATGTGGCGGTGCTTGTTGGCAAAGATAGAGAAAAGGCGAGAACTGAGAAGAAACCAAGCACAAGCCATACACCACTTTCCTTTGGTTCAAGCATTTTTCGGCATGGCTCCCCCATGAACTGAATCTGTCTATTTCCCACTGATAGGACTTGTGTGGCTGAAAATTTATTTCACCTCAGTGAAAAAAAAAGGGCCCTATTTGCCATAGATTTTTTCTTTTCTAGTTATCCTAGTCGAAGGAGTTGACTGCTGAATGTAGTGACATGTTTCTTTAAACTTCTTTCCCTTTCTTGATGATTATTTTACCCCCAATCAAGAGTGACTTCTCTTGTACTGCTCATGAAGAATTAAAAATAATATAACTTTGACTAAGTAAATTTTGCTATTCTCATTTTGTTTGTGCTTCTATTTATCTTTTGTTTTTGCACAATAATAAAGTTATTAAATAATTTTAATTATAAAAAAATATAATTTAATATAATTATTGATTTATATTAATTTTTATAATTTTTATTTATTTTATTAATATATAAATAATTATATATATATTTAATTATATTCCGATTTAACCACGGTTCGACCATTGACCCTTGAATCAGTACCTCGACCGGTTCAGTGACCGATTCGGTTTTCAGAACCTTGCATATATCCATATTCACCATGAATCTCCACAACGATCGAACCATTCATTCCCACGCACACCCTCTCTCCATTTACTCCCATCCTCATGCTCGCTCCATTCAGTCCCACGCATGCACTCACACACCTCCACTCTTTCACTTCATTCATTCCCATGACCATTTTCACACACCCGCACCTTTCTCACTCCATTCACTCCCACGCACACACACACTTGCACCACACCTTCTCACTTCTTTCACGGCACCCGTGCATCACGGCTCCAAGCCTTCACCTAATCACTTGCAGCCGCACCACACGTCCCTCACACACGTCACCCATCTCCAATCTCCATGATCCTAGCATTAGAGGCCCATCAAATAATCTCTCATTAAATCATATTGTTAGATTTTCTGTCTTTATTTTATTTTATTTGTGTTTCGATTTTAGTATTTGGGATTCTTTATTCGGAGTCATGTGTAAGTTTTTATTGTCTTTAAAATTAATTGATTGATTAATTGTTGGGCTTATTTTGTTTGGATAAATTTTAAATTAGATTATTGGGCTTTTTATCATTTATTTACATGACATGTGTTGCTTCATTATTATTAATTCCATTTTAATTATTTTCATCATCAATTTATTTATTTTGAGTTTAATTTGGATAATTATTAGACCTATTTTGTTTAGGTTAATTTTGAGTAGGATTATTGAAATTTTTTCTATGTATTTATTTGATATTCATTGCCTTATCATTAATAACTAAAATTAATAATAGATTAAGATGGCGATCATCGAATAATCAAAATTAACAAACGGTGGCAATGACCTTTTAATATTCCTGAGTGGAGAAAAATCTCTTATTTTGCCAGAAGTGCTAGCGGGACTTTAAATAATCTCTAATAAAGTCTCAATCTAATTATTAATTTTATTTTAATGATCTCCATCACGTACATATTATATTAGGTATCATTAGAATTTTATCATCATTAATTTTATTTTGATTATTCTTATCATTAGAATTTAATTTGAATAATTATTGGACCTATTTTATTTGGATTAATTTTCAGTACGATCATTGGGCTTTTCTGTTATCTTATATGACATATTTCATTATCATTAATAATTAAAATTAATAGTGGATCAAGAGTCCGACGACAGAATAATCAAAATTAGGAAACAGCAATAGCAACATTTTGATATTCTTGAAGTAAGGAGAATCTCTCTTATTTTGCCAGAAGTGCTAGCAATACTTTAGATAATTTTTAATAAAGTTTAAATTTAATTATTAATTTTATTTTAATGATCTTCATCATGTACATATCATATTAGTCATTGCATTTTATTAGTAATAATGTCTTAGGTTAATTTTCATAATTAAAAAATCATTTCCTTATAAAAATAAAAATAAAAATAAAAAATAGAAGCAAATTAAATAATCCTAATTTTGTGATAGTGGTGAATTTAGATTTAATTAAAAATAAACTTTTTTTGTGAAAATAACTAAATAACCTTGTAATCAACATATTTTGCCCTACTAATAAAAAAATTTCAAAATATTAAAAGATCATGAAATAAAAATAAGTCAATTCGAAAACTCAAATTTAAAGTCATTAAATTTTTATAAATGAAAAAAGAAAAAATCATAAAAAAATGACAAAAGTTTAAAAAAAAATAAAAAGGGGATAAAATAAAAATAAAATATCAGACCCAATATTGAATCACTTTGGTTCCAATTTTTTCTAGCCTATAATACCTTAGCTTATGAAAACTGGACCGGACCGACCAGTCGGACCGGTTCAATAAGGAACTAGACTATTAGCCAGTCTGGTCTAGCCCCTGTGATCAGTTTAGCTTCACAAGTTTAACAAAAGTGCTTTCAAAAGAATCAAACACAAGTCACAGAGAAATAAGGCCACCAGTTTTACCACTGAACCAACTACGCTCTTATTGTATAATGGGTCTTATTATATATTTAATATAAAGTAAGTACATAATTACAACTTCTAATAAAAAATCCTTAGTTCGAAATAGGGATAAAAGGCCAGATGAAAGAAATATTACCACTGTTAATGTTTATAAACATATGGATTGTAAATTATAAATTATGTTTATTTTGGTTAATTTGTATGCTATATTACTATGTGGATTAATGTTGTGTTACTTATATGAATGTAATATTTTTTTATTTTATGACACTATTTTTTTTATGTTTCAAATAATTTTATTATTAATTTATATTGTATTTTTATAATTTTTATTTATTTTATTAATATATAAATAATTATATATATATATAAATATACTTATATTTATATATAAATATAAATATATATTTAATTATATTCCGATTCGACCATGATTCAATCACGGTTAAACCATTAAGCTTTAAATCTTGAACCTTAAACCTTAAATCAGTACGTCAACTGGTTCAGTTTTCATAACCTTGAAAATTAGAGCTCCATGAGCTGGGTTCAAGACCTGTTTTCACTAAAAAGTGTGACCGGTGTCGTTTTACATGCTAGCTCTTGCGTTTGGCTTCTCACGTTCCTCCTCTGATGTCAGTTGCTCTCGTGCATGTGGTGAGAAGATTTTTTCCTTCCCTGTGAGCCAGCTCAAGGTGGTCCTATTTTCCTTGCGGATATCCTCCTACGGATCTCGCATATCAGGGTGGCATGAGTAAGCACAGAAGGAAGCACCAACAGCCTCACCTTCACATTGGAAGCACCTCTTCATGACTCCATCACAGTTTCACACACTCACCATTATTTTCACCCATATACTCTCTGTATTGGACCTCACCATCCCCTCGGCACCTCCAAGCACAGCACACACTGACACGCTCTTTTCGCCATTCTCACCTGACCACACCAGCATACACATACACAGGAGGAGAAGAGAGGAGAGATTTTGGGAGGAGGAGCTAAAAAAGAAGAGTTAAAAACAGAAAGGGGGAGAAAGAAAATCAGTGAAGACTCGTGGCTCTTTGAAGTTGGAACCAGATTGAAGCACCCACCGACACGCATCATCTTCTCTCCCAGACACCCATTTTCGCAACAGCACTTCCCACGGCCACTAAGTCATCAGCATGAAGCTTCCACCATGAACAGCCATTACCACACCCTGGAGCTTCTCACTCAGGACTCTAAATCGCCAAGGCATGATCGTTAATTTTTAGTCGGTTGAATATAATCTTGTAGTCTCCATGAATCTCTGCTCCATTTTGTTATTAATCTCCATACCATTTTGTGATTTTCATCTTCACCACATGATCTTACTTCCACTGTTCAATCACTCCACACGGCCAAAGCTTCTCAAAATAAGCCTCAACTTCATGCTTCCTACCTCCCTAAACAGAGAACCTAGCACTTCCTCACCGTCACACAGCCATCGAACACCCAGCCTCTCACTCACGGCACAGCACCAACACCAACACCATAGCTTACATGGCCACTGTTTCTCCCTAAAACACAGCATGTTTCACATTCCTCACAGCACCCGCAGCTCACGGCCAAACCGAGCACCAGCACCCACGCACCTGCATCCTCCCGTTCACCCTTCCCCACAAATCCACACCGACGCGCAACACCCACGCACCAGGCAGCCACCATCTCCTCAGTCACGCACGCACAGCATGCACATTCACTCTGCACCACTCTCGCCCTTGCACTCACGCACTTCACTACTCTCACGCACCTGCAAGCTCTATTACGTGTTTTTTGTTTGTTTTTGCTTTTTGCTTTTTGTTGTTTTTCCACCTCTAATTTTATTTGTATATAATTTATTAGTTAATTGTTATTATCTGTGATTGATAGTTTGTTAGGATTTAGTGTTATCTAAGTTATGTTTTTGGGCCTATTAATATATTTTTTTGAGATGGAAATTTTGGAAGCAATTGATTGTGCATAGTTTAGATTTTGTTCTCATAAGATTTAATTAGGCCTAGTGTTTAAAATCATGATTAATGTGGGCCAAAATAAAAAAGTGGGTAAAGGATAAAAATAAAAAATATATGTGATAGTAATAATAAAATGAAATAGATAATTTTAAATAAATAATAATAAATATAATTAAATAATTAATTTGAGTCATTTAAATTGTGACAACTCGTTGATTTGAAAAATAAACAAATTGGGGTCAGGTTGTTGTGACGACACTTTGGTTCCAAAATTAATTTAAAAATAATCACAAAACTATTAAAATTTTAATTTTAATTATTTATTAATCAATTAGGGACGATGTTGCCATGATGACTCTTCTATTCCAAAAATATTTTAGGATCACTAACGATCATTGTTGTCATGACGACTCTTTGACTCAGAGTTGATATAGATTTTAATTAATCATTAATCAATTTAGAAATAAAAAAATTTTAATTAATCTTTAATCAACTAAGGACGTTGTTGTCGTGACGATTGACTGCTCTTCTGTTCTGAAAATATTTTAGGATCATCAATAGTCATTGTTGTCATGACTACTCTTTGACTCATAGGTGATATAGATTTCAATTAATCATTAATCTTTTTATATAAATCACAAACATTAATCAATCCTTAATTAATTAGAGATGATATTGCCATGATAGCTCTTCCGTTCTGAATAGTATTTTAGGATCACCAATGATTATTGTTGTTATGACAACTCTTTGACTCAGAAGTGATATATACTTTTAATTACTCATATATCATTTTTTTATAAACATTAATTAATTCTTAATTAATTAGGGACAATGTTGTCGTAACGACTCTTTTATCCCGAAATCAATTAAAATCACTAACAATCAACGTAGACGTGACGCCTCTTTGATTTATAGGTAATATAGATATTAATCATTTTTGTTAAATTAAAACAACTAACCAATAATTTCTTCTTAATTAATCAATTATCCTTATCATTTTTATCTATCAATCCTTTCATAGCATTTCAACTTTAACCAACATCATCAAAGCATTTTCAATTTAATAAGTACATAAATCATTTTTTTAATCAATATTCTTAATTTTTAGTTAAAATCCTACAACTCAGAATCATTTTTTATAAGAATTATGTGGCTTTGATTTTTCATTGCATGTTGGGATACGTAGGCATACAAGGCAGGCCAAAACTTTAAATATTTTTAATTAATTCTCTATTTATTTTTTTATCATTCTTTATTATTTGCTATCTTTATTTTTGGGATAAATTAAATATATTTTGAGGTAATAATTATTTTACAAAATTATCTTTAGGATAATCATCTAAATACAGATGTATCAGGGAGTATGATTAAACTTTTTCCCTTCCCTATACATAATTGGACTCCAGAATTTGATTTCATTTTCAAAGATCAGTTTTCTTTTAAAAAAGTTTTTTCAATTATTTTTTCATTTAAATAAAAATTGGTGACGACTCCGTTAATTTTTTTTATAAATTTAATTATATCTCGTTGTGGTGTCCTCTAAGTACGTTGTCACAAACGTTTTGTAAAATAAGTTGATAATAAACCTTTTTGAAATTAATTAAATTTAATAATATATTTTGTGAAATCAATTCCTGAAAATAAATCTTTTGTGAAATTCGTTTGAAAATCATTTTTAAATTCCATTTCGTTTTGAAAACCTCTTTTAGATATTCATTTTTGAAATCATTCACTTTAATTAATTTAATATCATTTTCTTAGAAATAAATAATTTCTAAATTCACCACTTTCATATTTGATGTTATGGGTTTACCATTTATTCCGAACAATAATAGTTAATTAGCCATGCATTCTCATGTCTTAGTCATTTATCACTTTTGACAATATGCATCACAAATTGGGACATATAAAAATAAAAACATAAAAATATTTTTTGAATAATAATTAACTAATATAATTTACTTAGTAGATAATCTTAGATTAAATAGGTAACCGTTCTCAGAATGAATAGTGTAGGGTGGTAACACTTTTTCTATTCGTAACTAACCCTCAAACTTGAACTCTAGAATGTAAAACATCTTTTCAAGTGTCCAATTTCACCATTCCATTTTTTATAAAAGAAATTGATTGGTGGCGATTCCATTTTTTATATTTATTTGCATGATATCTTTGCATATCATAAATTTTCAGTTTTCTCTTTCCAATAAAGGGAGTTTTGCCACTCCACGTCGTACCGCAGAGAGGGACGTTATGACAATGTTAATACAATAGACTGAAGTGAAACAATAAATTATCACATCAACTTAGAAAAAAAATTTCAAAACAAGGTCTTGTCTCGGATGAAGCTTATGTGGAACAGAACTAAATTTCTATATGTGCCGTTAGACATATGAAAAGAGTGAAAGAAGAGGGTTTGATGCCTACCATCACCACATTATCACTGCTCTCGTCTTGTCCTTGATTGACTACATGGTCTCTGTTCTCAAACTCCACCACTGTTGATCAAGGGTTTTCGCTGGCAACCTTTAGGTTATGGATGAGAAAGAGGAAAACAGATAGTAAAATATTAGGTCATGTGATTTTTAAATTTATTTAATAATTAAATGACTAATCAATTAAAACCATTGGATTTGAAAGAGATCAATGGTTAACAATTGGTGTAAGACTTAAAATTTTACACTAGTGTAAATTGATCTCTCTCCCCCCCCCCCCCCACACACACACACACATATATACCAGCAAAGAAATGAAATTCAATAACAAAATGGAATTCAAAAAAATTGCATCACAAAAAGATCAGTAAAAGTAACCATATATTCCATTTATTTCAAAATAGGTATGAGTTACATCAAGTATACCATGTTCAACACTGAACTCTTATATACCATGTCCTTACTACAATTTCCATATCCAAGAAAGAGCTATCACATTACCAAAATTCACATTTTGTTCCTAATTACAACTTTCATTTCCAAAAGATCACAAGTTCAATATTCGTATCCAAAAAATGACAATTTAAAGCCAATAGCTAAACTCCCAATGAGCTACCTTCCCCTTCATTATTTGGTCTACTTGAGGATTCTTCTTACATGACTAGATTCAAGTATCTTGATGCCTTCTCATTAATACTATTGATCTTCTCCATGTTGGCCTTTAATTCAGGCATGGTTGTTGTCCTTATATTATCCCAGAATAAACCTTTACAACAAATTTACAAAATACTAGCGGCATTTTTTTGACATCCTTGTGTTTGCCGAAAAGAAATTTTAAAGTTGATGGATATAAGAATTTTTGGCAGCTAGCTCACTGGAAATTATTTTCATGCATACTTTTTAAAAATAAATAAGTTTAATCTTTTCTAGCGGCTTTGTTTGCTAGAAAATATTTTTTTAAAAATTTTAATTTTTTGACAACTTTTGGCTACTGTTACATAGCCAAACCGCTGGAATCCAACACATTTTACAAAAAGAAACATACCCATAATACATTTTAACTTCCTCTTTGTCCCTTTATTTCTCCCTCCCTCTTGGCTATCTTCTTTCTTCATTCCTCCTTCCTCTCTTCCCTCTCCTCCTTCCTCCTTCCCCTCTTCCTTCTTCTGTCTCCCCCTTTGTCCTTCCCACGTCCCTATCTTCCTTACTCCTTCCACCTTCACCTAGAAAAAGATAGGTAGATAACCATGAATGTGAAGGCATCACTAGTGCCTTGTAGTTTCTTGCATTTTTTATGTTTTACAACACAGTTGTGGCCTGTGATGCTCAACAATACTCTCAACAAGGTAACTAATTGCACATTTTGGTGCACTCTCATTTCCTTTGTTTTTCGTTTGGTAGAAGGAAGAAATAATATTAAAGTTTCCATTTCCTTTCTTTTCATTTGCTCTTGTCCCAGTTCAAGTTCATCTTCAATGATAGTCTCAACAATCTTGTTGCATAAGTTTTCGGGTGCCTTTGCTTAAAAATGGTGTCATTGCTGCTCAAATGCATGTTTTTTTTTTGAAATTTTTTTATTTCCTATATTTCCCAATGACAAAGACCCGCCAGAAATTTGGAGTTCTGGTTAGTTTATTGGAGCATATTTCCAGTTGCTAGAATGACTTTCAATCGAGGCTTTGGTATTTTTGATGAAATCAAAGGCTTTTCCAACAGATTATGCTACAGGAGAATGCCAAATTTGTTGTAGTGTAAAACAGTCCCTATAAGTCTTTAAATAAGTAAATGTAATATACAAAATGGTCTCTGAAACAACAAATCAACATAGCAATGAATCAACAAATTAGTTCCTCACCAGTTATCTTCTATTGGTCTTTAATGAAATTCCAACCATTCTGTCTATAGTCCCCTAAATCCTCTAAAAGTAATCCCAAAAACCATTTTCACATCTCCTTGGTCTCTAGATCAACAATTGCATAGGCAATCACCAAGATATGGTTATTCCCATCTTGAGATACAGCTGTTAATAGCTCCCCTCTATAGTAACCTTTGAGGACACACCTATCAAGGCTAATAAGAGGCCTGCAACTAGCAAGAAATCCCTTCTTACAAGCATTGAGGCAAATATATAGCCTACCAAAAACAATTGGAGTTTTAGGATGATTATCATGTACTAACCTCTTCACTTTCATAACTACTATGTACCATGGATTCCTTTCCTCAATTCCTCACAACAGTCCCACGTTTGTATATACTACTCCTTACACAATTATTCTGGCCAACCAAAAAAATGATAAAAAAGGATAAGCTTTGAAAAAAAACAAAGAATGACTGGGATAAGTATTATAAAAATAAATAAAGAAATAGAGATGTTTGTTAAGTAAGTCTCACATTTGAAAAGAAGTCTAATGTTGTTCTAATTTTTAAGTCCCACATTGAAAAAATAGTAAACTCCTTCCCCTAGGAATAGTTGTATATAGACCATAAAGTAAATAAGTTTAATTACCTTTTCCTTGTAAACTTTTTGTAAAGAGTAAGAGGTTTTAGTAAATTTTGAGAGTAAAATCTGACATCGATTCAGATTATGGGTTATCTTAACTTAAACTAGGTGAATAGATATTTTATTTAGTAGCATTTTTTTGAATTTTTATTTTATTTTTTTATTTTTGTATTTTATATTTTTTATTAGGCAATTTTGGATAATCAATTTAGATTTTGGTATCTAAAATTATTGAGGATTTAAGGATTCAATTGGAAAGATTAATTGCCTATGATTGATACTAAATTACTGATATTTTTTTTATAGTTATAGAATGATACAAGGAACCTCCAGTTCACTAAGGTAAATTGGAGAAAGACCCTATTAGAAATTACTAACTATTATGAATAGTTTCTTTTTGCTATACGTCTATTTTAAATTTCGTTTAAAAATTTTGAAACAGATTTTTATTATTGAAATTTTGAATATAGTAAAGTTTTAAGGATTCTTGGGACAAGCAAACTTTTGAAAAATTTAGATCAGGTTTGCGAACATGGTTATGATAAACCTTTGATTGAATTGAAAATTTTTACTATCTGGAAAAATATTAATTTTTGAATAATCATGCATTTGGACTTATATCAAAATGGTTTTTGACCATTAAATGGAATATATTGGCTTTTTAGATTTGTCATATATATAGACTTTATATTGACAATGGTTTTGGACCATTGACAGATAATGATATAGAATTTTTTATGTATATGAAAGAAAATATTAAGTCTGTTAAATTTGAGTTTTTTATTGTCAAAAAATATTCTCTTTAAAATAAGATTATTTTAATAAATTAGAATTTTTATTTCCACTTAAAAATTTATTTTATTGAGGAATATGTTATTGTATATTTTTAAAAAAAAATTATTTTGGAAGAAAACCATGTCAAAATACTATATCTAATAGTAGTAAATGTCAGTCTTGGTGCACCTAAGATTAGATTCTATAGAAGAGATGCTAACTTTGTGTTAAGTTAGTACAAATGGATTAGTTAATTTACTCGTAAACTGTGTACTTAGTTTGTTTAGTTTAAGCCTTGGGCTTATCAATTTGATTAGCTTATCCTGTGAGTTATGTGTTAGGTTTGGTCTGATTCTTCCAGGTAAATTATTCCATTTAGATTTTATTATAATTAATTTTTTCTCAATTTTGATATTTGTTATTAGAAATTATTTATTGATTTTAATGTTGTTATTATTTTTTGAATGAAATTAATAATGAATATGATTTAAAATTGTTATGTTTTAAAAAGAATTATATATGCTTGTTATATTTTTCAGGTATTTTTTTATCCTCCATAGGTTGGGTATTTCGTACTCTTCTACTTCTTTCCTATTTTTCTTCAACCATAACCTCATTCCCTTTCCTGTTGCTTCTCCCATTGAGCCCTTCCTCCTCTTCTATACCACCATCAGTATATTGCCTTTGTTGCTTCTCCCATTGAGCCCTTCCTCCTCTTCTATACCACCATCAGTATATTGCTTTAGAAGCTTTGCATCATCTTCATCTTCAGAAGGGCCTAGTTTATAAGTTTCATCTTCAGCACTGTTATATCATTGCTAGACTCATTACTATCATCTTCAGCACTTTCATAAACATATCATTACTCACTACTTTCCCTCTAACACGGGCCAGGCTTCACATTATATAAACCACATACAAAATTAACGAAAACATGGTTAATAAAAAATCATGACAAACAACTCCCACTCATGAATTAAACAGCTCTCACCCACGAATTACACAATGTTATGGTTGAAAAAAAGCCACCACATAGAAAACCAACCATAACACTCACATTAAGGTATTGCGTACAATAAGAGGACCACAAACTTTAACAGAAAATATAAAGACAACAAATTAATAATGGAAGGACCATAATAAATGTATAAAGAAAAAAAAAAGAAAATCTTTGGAAAAGCGTACGAACTTGTAAATGTCATATTTTGTCCATCCTTTATTTTATTTTATTTTATTTTATCTTTAGTGAGATGTTCAAAAAATAAATATTCTAATTTTATCTTATCAATTAATTTTATTTAAGGATAATAGCAATTAATAAAATAATAAAGAATAGATAAAGCTCAATTCAAATGAAAGATCCTATTAAGATAAGAGTTGATTAAGAAGAGGTGATTTTGAAAATGAAAGATTGAGTTATTAAATAAGATTAGACTCTATTTGATAATTAAGAATTTAGGTTTATTAAAGGGAAGGATATTAGAATAAAGGACAAATAAAAAGAATACAATCAGAAAACAAAAAAAGGGAAAGGGAAAAAGAGTACGTATAATAGGTGGGCAACAAGATCATTGCTTTCAAGCCTCAAGTGCAGGTAAATTCTCACTGTTTTTCTCAAGTTCCTCTCCACAACTATTTCGATTCTAACTCTTTCATGTAGCTCCAATACCACATATCATCACCTGCGTCGATAATCCTTCTTGCACACACCCGCACCTTTTCGCTTCATTCACTCTCATGCACACACTCACGCACCACCTTTCACTTCATTGACCATACGCACTCACACACTTGCACCTGCACTTCATTGAACCCACATTCACATGATCATCCATAGCACCTACATACCCTACACTCAAGCACACACTTACCTGCACGTATGGCACCTTTTTCTTTTTTTGTTACATGTATTGCACCTTTAATTCATGCCTAATCTACTTCTCCAATTGTCTTATTTTATTTATTTATTTATTGTTTTTATTCGTCTAATGGATTATGGTCCGCTGTATCTTTTTATTTGGGTTTCCTTATTATTTAGTTTCATTTTATTTGAATTGTATATGTTTAATTTACTACTTCGCTGATTATTCATTTTCTTTTGCTTTTACATTATTTTTGGAATATGTTACATATATTTTGTTTGTTTTCATTATGACCACACCATATATTGGATCAACATTTCATTGTTTCTTTCATTTTTTTGTATCGTTTAGTTAATTATTTATGTTATAATTTATTTACCATTTTCGTTTTGTTTCCCATTTGATTGTTTGTGGAGTTAATGTTTCTATTTGATTGTTATATTATTTTATCTGAACTGGATTCTTTGAGTTGGTTTAGAATTAATTTCTTGGAATAATTGTTTAGTACAATTGTAAAAAACCAAACCTTTGATAGATTTCTTTTATTTTCATCATGATTAGTCCTCTATTGTAGTTGTTTAGTTTATGCATTTGTTCTCTACATTATTGCATTTTTTAATTAAAATTAATAATAGATTAAGACGTTAATGATGAAATAATTAAAATTAGCAAGTAAGAGCAGCGACATTTTGATATTCTCGATATGAGAAAAATCTCTATTGTTTTGACAGAAGTACTGGAGGGGATTTATATGATTTTCAATAAAGTCTAAATTCATTATTAATTTTGTTTTAATTATTTTCATCATTGCTTTCCATTATCTTTAGAATTTGACTTGGATAATTATTGGACCTATTTGATTTAGGTTAATTTTGAATAGGGTTATTAGGCTTTTTCTTATCTATTATTTTGACATTCATTGCATTACCATTAGTAATTAAAATTAATAAAGCACTAAGATGCCAACTATGGAATAATCAAAATTAGCATACAGTAGGAGCGACATTATGATATTCCTAGGGTGAGAAAAATTTATATTATTTTGTTAGAAGTACTGACAGATTTTAGATGATTTTCAATAAAGTCTCAATTTAATTATTAATTTTATTTTAATAATCTTCATCATGTACATATCAAATTAGTCATTGCATTTCATCAGTAATGTCTTAGGTTAATTCTCACCATTAAAAAAAATTATTTCCTCATAAAAATAAAAATAATAATGATAAATGAGAACAAATTAAAACATCCCAACTTTGTGATAGTGGTGAATTTAAATTTAATTTTATAAAATAAATATTTTTGTGAAAATAATTAAATAAACCTTTTGTGAAATAAGCTAATAATAAAACTTTTCTAAATTAATTTTATTAATTTTGTGAAATCAATTTTCTGAGAATAAATCTTTTGTGAAATTCACTTAAAATATTTTTTAAATAAATTATATTTTATCATCTCATTTTGAAAACCTCTATTTGACATATTCATTTTTTAAAACCATTAACTTTAATCAATTTAATGTCATTTTCTTGAAAATAAATAATTTCTAAATACATCACTTTCATGTTCCATATTGCAGGTTTACCATTTATTTCATACAATAATGGTTAATTAACCACCCATTCTCTGTCTTAGTTATTTTATCACTTTTAATAATATGCATGACAAATGGGACATATAAAAATAAAAACATAAAAAATATTTCGAACAATAATTGACTAACACAATTTATGCAGTAGATAATATAAGATTAAATAGGTAACTGTTCTCGAAATAAACGGTGTAAGGTGCTAACACCTTCCCTACTCATAACCAACTTCCTCTGGAATGTAGGGCATATTTTAGGTGTCCAGTAGCACTATTTCATTTTTAATGGAAAAAAAAAAGTTAGTGATAACTCTATATTTTGCATTCATTTGCATTGCTTTCTTGCAATACATAAATCCCCATTTTTTGTTTCTTAATAAAAGAGAGTTTCGCCACTCTGTATCGCGCCTTCGAAAGAGACGTTGCGACAAAACTAATACATCTTTAGTAGAAAATATGCAAGAGAAAAGAGTGGTACAATTAACTTGAAGCAAAGAGATTCCCATGAATCTTCAAAAACCCTATATTCGCAACAAACTTCTATAAATCACGTAAATGGAGATGAATTCTTTACTAAGAGATGATGAAAAGGGTGAAACAAAGGGAAAGTAACAGATAAGTGGAACAGTTTCTGAGTTGGACGGAAATTTTTTATTTATCAATGCTTACTCCATACGATGTCGTTTTTGTGCAAAATGAATGCATAGTTAAAAAACATACGATGTCCTTTTGCTTCAATCTGAGTCTTCTGCTACTATCCATTTCACATAACTCCATCAAAACAAATAACATGCCAATAATGCACTTAACGTGCCAAATCACCTCTTTCATAGGCAAGTGTAACCATTTAGATGAAAGGATTAAAATGTTAAGAAGTTTAAGAGATTGAGTTTGTAGAAGGCAATACTTTCAGGGGCAAAAGCCACACAACCTATATCATTTGAGAGATCAAAAAGTATATTTACTCATTAAATTATCATATTCATAACCTTTTCAATTGTTTCTTAATTAATTTGTAAAGTGGCCACATTTTGTTTTCTTTAGTAGAGGGGGAACGGGTTCAAACCTCAACTTTATCGTGCAATGTGTCTAAGTTATCACAAAGCCAACCACATAATGGCATTGGTTAGTCACTTTTGATTTGTCATATATAAAAGTTTTTACAATATTATATATCTAATGCATGTGTTAACACATTATTTTTTAGGTAACTATTATCATAATAAAAGTCTTTTAACGTTGTGATGAAAAATTATTAGTTGATAGTTATAAAACTTTTACATTGAAAATGATGAAAATTAAATGTTTTTTTAAAATATTTGTTAGTCATTTTGTAAAGTAGAGTATTTTATTTATGTATTTTATTTTGATCCACTTAAACTATCATTTCACCATATATTGACAAATTATTGAAAGAGTATGATTGCCATAATAATTACTTAAAAATTCAAATTTTTTTTAATAATTTGTCAACATGTAGATATTAGATTATAGTGTATCCTTCCAAGAATATTAATGTTAAGCTCTTGTGTTCATTAAAAATTATTACATTTCAATAAGTTGATAAATTTATCTATAATAGTTGCTATGAACTTAGTTTGGGATAATGATGTGCTGCAAAATTGCATATATTTTAGGTTTAAATTATCTAAGATTTGTATTTAATCTTGATTATTTTTATTTGAATTTTTAGTATTTATCTTCTCTATCTTTTTAATGGTTTCCTTTTTGGATTTTGAGACATAATTTTAAAGATCTTAGACATTGAGTTAGAAAAGGATTCTAACCTAGCCCAAATTGACCCAAAAGCAAAGAGACCAAAAATTAAAGGAGTTAGAGACCTAGAAGAAATGCAAAATTATCCAAATAAGTCAAATAATTCATAATGGGACTCAAATTTGTGATTTCCAAGGTTCAAAAGAACTCAGAAAGACTCTAATATAAAAAGGATAACAACTTTACACAAGATGATAATCAATTTGAAAGATTGAAGGCACATAGAGAAGGAAGATCTCAAACTTTTGTTTTAAGAATGAATAACACGTTGAAGACAATTCTCTTTATCACTGTTCTTCTTCTACTTCTTTCTTTTAACTTTTTATTTTACTTCATGTGTTTCTTTTACTATTCAAGTTTTATGTGTTATGATTCAACCATAAGAGGCTAGATTTCTTTCTCTAGGATAAGGATGTAACCCTTCTACGAATGTTATGTTTGGATCTTTATTTCTTTCTTAGTTAATGATGATTATTGTTTTTTGATTCAATTGTTAGCATTCTTAATACATGTTGCATGTAAGATCCCATATTTACATGATCATAGATATTTGAGTGAACAATCAAAAGATAGAACCGAATATTTGAACTCTAATAATTGAACTAGGAGTTGAGTGCTAGAAATAAGCTTGATCATTTGAGGGATAATGAATTATCAAAGAACTTAATGGATTTTGATTAAGTTAATGGCCATAAGAATGAGATTAATTTAGTTAAAGCACTTTCTTATTACTCGAAAAAGATCATGAAATATCTTAGGATAATTCATCTTCAAAAGCTTAATCATTCATTACTAATAAGGGTAGATTTCCATCATAGTAGGTAGTCGTGGTGAATCCTAACTCCTAGAGACTTTTTTTTATTATGTTTAAGTCTTTTTATTTTGATTGCTTTCATAGAAATTAGTTTATTTTTAGTCTTTCATTTACTTTCAGATTACTCTTTTCATAAGTCTAAATAATTTTAATTGCCAAAGTATAGAATTTGACACGATCCTTGTGGGAACGAATTTTATATTACAGCATGAATGATTCGTGCACTTGTGGAACGCTAACAAGTTTTTGACACCATTACTGGGGATTGGTGCCGATATTGATAAAATCAGCCATTTGATTAATGTAGACACTTTTATTTATTTTTTTGTTTATTTGATCAGTTTGTTTTACTTCTTTCTTTTTAGGTACTATTTCTAGTTTATGAGAAGACAAAAAGCTCAGAAAAATCAACTAGAAGTCGATCCAGAGCTTGGACAGACTCTTAAATCCATAAGAAAAGAAATAAAGTAAAAGCAAACCACTGCAAGGGAAGAAAAGATGGCGGACCAAGATCCCAATAATCAAAATCAAATTATCAATGTCAAAGTAAGGAAGCTCAAAGATTTTGCAATGCCTAATGCTCAAGAATTCTATCCAAGTGTGTGTAGACCATGAATTACAGCTAACAATGTCAAGCTTAAACTAACTCTCATTCAAATGGCCCAACAATCTCAATTTGGAGGTTAAGCTATTGAAGACCCAAACGCTCATTTGGCTGGGTTTCTTGAGATATGTGATAATTTGAAGATGAATGGAGTTTCTAAAACTGCAATTCGTCTATGACTTTTCCCTTCTTCATTGAGGGATAAGGCTAAGGCATGATTGAATTCAATGGTCCCAAATTCTTTCATTACATGGGCCACACTATCACGAGCGTTCCTAGCTAAATACTTCCCACCAGGCAAGACTGCCAAGTTAAGGAATGACATTATTACATTCAGGTAGAAAGAAGATACATCTCTCTATGAAGCATAGGAGAGCTACAAGGACCTTTAGAGACAGTGTCCACACCATGGTCTTCCGGATTGGTTAATTGTTTAAATCTTTTATAATGGCTTAATACATTTTGTACGGATAACCAATGATGCAGTTGCAGGTAGAGCGCTAATGGGTAAAACAACTTAAGAAGCCTACAATTTGCTAGAAAAAATGGCTCCTAATAACTACCAGTGGTCAAGGGAAAGAGCTTCTATTGCAAAGAAAATAGCTGTTATCTTTGAAGTTGATGCCATGAGCCTGATTAACGCCAAATTTGATGTCATCACCAAGAAGTTGAATGCTCTTTTAGTGAATGATATTTCAACTCCAGCACCTACATGTGAGTTATATGGAGGGGGATACCTTAGTAATGATTGTCGACTGTATAGTCTCCCATCTCAAGAGCCTTCTATGGAGCAAGTGAGTTATGTGAACAATTTCAACCTGAGGCCACAAGGAAATCTTTACTCTAACACTTACAACCCTGGTTGGAAGAATCATCCAAATCTTTCATGGGGCAACCAACAAAATCAGGTTCAGCAACCTGGCAATAGACCACTAACAAGCTTTCCTCCTAAAAATCCAAATCCATCTCTACCCTCCCCAACTCAACCTCAAGGTCAGAAGTTTAACTTGGAGCTTTTGATGGAGAATCTATTAGTGGAACAAGCAACAACATGAGGCCATAATGCAACAAGATGAATGAATTTATGAAGCAACTTGCCTCAAGAGTTGATTAGTTGGCTACTCATAACAAGATGTTGGAATATCAAATTGCTCAGCAAGCTAACACATCCAACAAAGTTCCAGGCCAACTTCCCAGTCAACCTAAGCGGAACCTAAAGGAATAATGCATGGCAATTTCATTAAGGAGCGGGAAGCAAATTGAAAATCCTCAGGTTAATTATGGTCTTGAGAAGGAAGCTGAAGTTGAAGTAGAAAAGGAAACCACACTAGCTAAGGAAGAAAAAAGAGAAGAGGAGAAATATATGTGTCCTAGCTAAAGCATACATGTCACTGCTACCCTTTCCTCAAAGACAACACAAAGCTAAGCTTGACAAGTAGTTTGGAAAATTTTTGGAGGTTTTAAAGAAGCTTTATGCCATTGTTTCTTTCACTGAAACCCTTGCCCAAATGCCTTCATATGCCAAATTCTTGAAGGATATCCTATTCAACAAAAGGAAGCTAGAAGAGTATGAGACTGTAGGCCTTACTAAAGAATGCAGTGCCATCATCCAAAACAAGTTCCTCCAAATTGGAAGATCTGGGTAACTTCTCTATTCCTTGTGTTATTGGAAATTTATCTATTTACAAGGCTCTTTGTGATTTAGGTGCTATTGTTAGTTTGATGTCCTTGTTAAGCTATAACAAACTGGACATGGACGAGCTCAAGCTCACCAATATCTCCTTGCAATTGGAGAATAGATCAATTAGATACCCCATTGGAATTTAGGAGAATGTGCCAATTAAGGTTGACAAATTCATATTTCTAGTTGACTTCATTGTTCTTGACATGGAAGAGGACTCTTAAATGTCAACCATTTTTAGGAGACCATTCCTTACTACCAGTAGAACTCTTATTGATGTCAAGAAAGGAGAACTTACTATGAGAGTTCTTAACTAAGAAGTCACCTTTAGTATTTTCAAGGGGACTCATCATTCATCAAATCATGGGTCATGTGCAAAAGTAGACACCATTGAAAGAACAGAAAGTAAAGTCCTCATCAAAGATCATTCTAAGTTAATATTTGAAGCTTTAACTCCAAATTTAAGAATTGTTAAAGCCAAGAATAAGCCTGCTAAGGACTATACTTATTGTAAAGAATTTTTTCCTTCTCATTCTAAGGTGGATCCTTCTATATTTGACCACCTTAAGTCCACTTGGTGTAGTAAACTTAAGAAGAAGGAGTTCAAGCTTGCCCAACAGGTCTTTCATTACAATACCAGATTAAAGTTGTTTTCTAGACCTTTTGTTATGACTAAGACATTACCTCATGGAGCCATTGAAGTAAAGGATGAAGGCTCAAATAGAACATTCAAGGTCAATGGGAGATGTTTAAATAAGTATTATGAAGAAGAGCATTTTGAGAAAGGAGTCTCTTGCTCATTTTCTAATCCACCATAGCCATGATGTTCAAGGGTCACGCTAATGACCTTAAATTCGTGCTTCTTGGGAGGCAACCCAAGTCCTTTTTCTTTTTATTGTTTTTGTTCTTTTGCATCTTGTTTTTTTTTCTTCTTTAATTCTAAATATTACCAAGCTTATTTCTTTGTTTAGGGGGTAGCTACTCAACAAGTTTAAGCAAATTTTCATCCAATATTTGACTAAGTTCTCAACAAGGCAATATCCCGCACCTTTGTACCCTTTTCCTCAATTTATTTCTTATGGATTAAAATCCATGCTTTACTTCTTTTTGAGCTTAATGACATTGAGGACAATGTCTCATTTAAGTGTGGTCGAGCAATCTCTTAGGTATCTATTTGATAGCATGATAGCTTGGTTTGATTTTATATTGTTTCATTTAGGTTAGATTTATTTTATTGTGTTTGATTGCTTTCTTTTCTTTAGTTTTATTTTCATTTAGTTTTCTTTTAGTTACAATTTTTTGCATTTATTAGTATTTAGTGAGTCGGCTTAAGTGCCTCCTAGAGTTAAGGGCCTTTGTATAGGAATGTAAATAGTATCAGCTGCCAAAAATATTTTTCTTTTGCTTAAGTAGTTTAGTTATTAGTTTCATTATTTTTTTTTATGAATAAAGCATCGTAATCCCATTCATTCTATCTACTTTCTCATTATCATTTTTCCAATTCAAACCCCTTTTTCTTTAATAATCTTAAGATGATGAGTTTTGATTAGATAAACAATTGAAGAGACCAATAGAGATTATTGCATGAATAGCTTAGAAAAGTATAAGTGGAAGGACATTGTAGATCCATTCTTATTTAACATTAGGCTTTTCATTTTTCTATCATATTCAAGCAATTCTTTTGATTGAATTCTGAATTTTTAGATAAAGTATATGTGCATGAAGTACTCTCAAATTTTCTTACAAGTCCTATAAAAATTCCTTTGTTTCAAAAAAATTAAGTAGAGAATATAATTTAGGCAAAATTGTGAAACAATATATACTCCATGCAAGAGTATAAAGAAATAAGTTTAGGGGTGGATGAAAGTCTGATAAAAGTGAGTAAAAAGAAGCAAAGTTGAAAGGTATCTAGCTTTGATTAGAATTTGTGATGTGTGGGTTAGGCGCAAGGTCACAAATTTGAAGTCCTCAGACAAAAGGTTTTGATGTGTGGGTAAGGTACATGGTCTTTAGTTTTAGTTGCTTTAATCAATTCCTTTTGCACAAAGGAAAAAAGAGAAAAAAAAAAAGACTTTTTGTTTGAGATTTGATGAAATCCTAATGATCCTCAATGAAATTCATAGTTATTGTAAGGGCAAGGGTTTTGTTTATAGGGCTTGGTCATTAGTTCATCATAAGAGTTTATTTATTATGCATACATTCATCCGAGAGTGAAAAATTCTTGAGATTGAATTGTGAGAATATGTTCATGTCTTATGATTTGTATTTTGTTAAATATCAATGCCTAATTGTCCAACCACTTGATGTTTTGATAGGTTACTAGTGTTTTGTTTCTCTTGAAATTCTCTTTGAAAGTTTAAATTTTTAGCTCTCATCATTATCATTGCGCTCATTGTTTTTAAATTCTATTATCTTGAAATATCTATTTTCAATTGTGATTCGATTTCTTCTTTGCTTGATGACAAGCAAATATTCAAGTTTGGGGGAATTTGAAGTGTGCAAAATTGCACACATTTTATGTTTAAATTACCTAGGATTTGTATTTAATATAGATTATTTTTATTTGACTTTTTAGTATTTGTCTTTTCTATCTTTTTAATGGTTTCCTTTTTGTATTTTGAGATGTAATTTTAAACATCTTGGACTTTGAGTTAGAAAAGGATTTTAATAAAACCCAAGTTGGCCCAAAAGCAAAGAGACCCATAATTAAAAGAGTTAGAGACCTAGAAAAAATGTAAAATTATCCAAACAAGTCAGATAACTCCTAATGTGACTCAAATTTATTATTTCCAAGGTTCAAAAGGAGTCAAAAAGACTTTAATATAAAAAGGATAACAACTTTACACAAGAGGAGAATCAATTTTGGAAGATTGAAGGTACATAGAGAAGGAAAATCTCAAGCCTTGGTTTGAAGATTGAAAACACATTAAAGATAATTCTCCTCACCACCATTCTTCTTCTTCTACTCCTTTCTTTTACTTTTTACTTCATGTGTTTCTTTTACTCTTCAAGTTTTATGTGTCATGATTCAACCATGAGAGGCTAGATTTCTTTTTCTAGGATAAGGATGTAAACCTTCTACAAATGCTATGTTTGGATCTCTATTTCTTTCTTAATTAATGATGATTAATGCTTTTGATTCAATTGTTAGCCTTCTTAATGCCTGTTGCATGTAAAATCTCATGTTTATATGATCTTAGATATTTGAATGAAGGATCAAAAGGTAAAATTGAATATCTGAACTCTAATAATTGAACTTAAGAGTTGAGTGCTAGAAATAAGCTTGATCCTTTGAGGGCTAATGAATTATCAAAGAATCTAATGGGTTTTAATTAAGTTAATTGCCACGAGAATAGGATTAATTTAGTTAAAGCACTTTCTTGTTGCTCGAAAGTGAACATGAAATATCTTAGGATAATTTACTTTCAAAAGCTTTATGCAAGTACACAAATCTTTCACATAAAAATATAAAATTCATTCCCACGAAGATCATGTCGAATACTTTATTTTGGCAATTATAATTATTTAGACTTATGAAAAGAGTAATTTGAAAGAAATGAAAGACTAAAAATAAAATAATTTCTATGAAAGCAATCAAACTAAGAAGATTTAAACACAGTAAAAAAAGTCTCTAGGAATCAGGATTCACCACAACTACCTACTATGATGGAAATCTATCCTTCTTAGTGAATAATGATTAAGTTTTTGAAAGTAAATTATCTTAAGGTATTTCATATTGTCTTTCGGGCAACAAGAAAGTGCTTTAACTAAATTAATCATGCTCTTGTGGCCATTAACTTAATCAAAACCAATTTGGTTTTTGGATAATTCATTAGCCCTCAAAGGATCAAAGATTATTTCTAGCACTCAACTCCTATGTTCACTTATTAGAGTTCATATATTTGAGATATTTGGTTTCATCTTTTGATCCTTCATTCAAATATCTAAGATCATGTAAACATGGGATCCTACATGCAACAGGCATTAAGAATGTTAACAATTGAATCAAAAGCAATAATCATCATTAACTAAGAAAGAAATAAAAATTCAAATATAGCATTCGTAGAAGGGTTATATCCTTATCCTAAAAAAAGAAATCTAGCCTCTCTTGGTTGAATCATAACACATAAAACTTGAAGAGTAAAAGAAAAACATGAAAGTAAAATAAAAAGTAAAAGAAAGGAGTAAAAGAAGAATGGTGGTGAGAAGAATTGTCTTGAATGTGTTCTTCAATCTTCAAAACTAGGCTTGAGATCTTCCTTCTTTACATGACTTCAATCTTCCAAAATTAGTTCTCCTCTTGTGTAAAGTTGTTATCCTTTTCTATATTAGAGTCTTTCTGAGTCCTTTTGAATCTTGAAAATCATAAATTTAAGTTCTATTAGAAATTATCTTACTTGTTTAGATAATTTTGCATTCTTTTTAGGTCTCTAACTCAAAGTCCAAGATTTTTAAAATTGTATCTCAAAATATAAAAAGAAAACCATTAAAAAGATAAAGAAGATAAATACTAAAAATTCAAGTAAAAATAATAAAGATTAAATACAAATCCTAGATAATTTAAACATAAAATGCGTGCAAAATTTTGCAACACATTAGATAACAAAGAAATTGGATTACGAACTAAATTAATACTAAACTGCAATGGATTAATACTTAACTTCTGTTTTCATATGTTTCGTTTCCTGTTCATTTTGTTAGTTATGCTTTAACTAAGCTTGCGTAATTCACCTTATTCCATTTCATTTATTCAAACTCATAACTAATTGAGTAGCTGGCTCTTATAGTTCCTGAGATTTGTTGCTCACAGGTAGTTGAGTAGTTGGCTCCTAGATCTTGGGATTTGTTCTCCCAATACATGTTTATTTTTTTGTAGACCTCCATTCCTATTAGTGGCTTGGGATGTTTTCACTCTAGTTATTGATATTGAATATACATGTATTCATACAAGCTTTTACAGATTTTATAAAATTTTTGTTAGTCTGTTTGAAGAGGAGACTTTACCAAATATTTTATAGCCTTATTCTAATATTTGTAGTTGTCTATTAAATTTCATTATGTTAGACTTGCGAGGTGAAAGTGAACATTAAGCTACCTTAGCCTATATGTCAACAATGACTCAAAGTCGAGCCCTGAAATTAAAGATTCCAATAAAAATAATGTTTCAATTGTTGAAAACATCTTAGGTCTTAAGAGTGCTGGATGAGCAAGTGTTAATTCATCTACTTAAAATATGAGCCTTAGAGCTTTTATTACCAAGAGTCTTTAACTTAAATAACACAGAATGTGTTTGAAATCATTAAAATTATAATTGAAATGAAAGTTAATTATTATGTTTGGAACTTATTATAAAATTTATGATTTGAATTTATTTAAAAATTAATTTTTATGTGTGAAATACACTAAAAATAAATTGAATTTATTTTATTTTAAGAAAATTATACTTTTATCCTTACAATAATATGATTATTCTATCTTTATTGATGGTATAATAGTAAATTTATACAAAATCTACTCAAATCCTTTCATTTTTAAGAAAATTTCTAAACCAACCAAATTAAAATCCATTATATTTCTATAAATTTTCAAATCATATTAATTCTTATTTTATAATTTTCTAAACAAAAAATTTGTTTTCCAAATAAAAATAAATCCTAAAATTTATCATTCCAAACACCTTAAATTCTTGTTTTGGGAATTACTTGATCCTAAATTTGTATCTCAGCTAGGTTGTTTTACTTGTCCTTTAAACCTAATATCCCCTCCCCATTCAACATCAGAGTACTCTTCATCACTCCTTTACAAACCCAGAACATCACTCCTTTACAGACCCAGAACCCTAATAAAATAGTAAAGTAATAGGTAAAAATATTCGCTAATGCTTCTGTAAAGAATGTGAGATTGCAATGTTGTTACGAGCATAAATGAACAAAATTGTCAATATAGTAACTGGAATTTGAAAATTGAGTCACTGAAAATGTAGATTAAGTCATTAGTGTGATTGTTCATATTTATGAATGCAAAATTAGAACAGCATTACTCTAGTGAAAATGTTACTGGCAAGGTGTTTTCTTTTTTCCCTTTCCTTTAGTCTGGAGTAGTTAGGAAAAGGAATTTCATCCTCTCCCATCACAGCCCTTGCTGTCACAGAACTATCTTATTGGAGGAAAATATATACAAAATTTATTACATAAGAACCTACTTTGATAAGTTGTAGAATTCATTAGTAATAACTAAAATCTATTTGTATTTTTCTATCTCTAATAGGACCCTTTCTTGTTACTTAACTAGGAGAGGATCCCAATCCTTTGGAAAATATATATGCATTGAAAATGTAGTGGTCAAACAAAAAACTCATGCAAATCAAAAGGCAAATATAAACAAAGGCCAGATATGGTAGAAACCTTCAAACCTGAAAATTTCCAAGTTTACATTATTTATAAAATCAAATCGGGACCACTATTATGTATATAATCCAATTGATATCCCCACATAACTTTCTTTGCACATAGCCCAGTCGACCCAGTTGAACCATAAGCATATCAAGAACTCCTAGTTCATAGCATATTTCTGAGTCCAGGAACGAGCAGTACTCTCATACTTGGCTCTGTCATTCTTGTACATATTGGCAACATCAGGCACCAATGGGTCATCTGGGTTAGGATCTGTCAGCAGGGAGCAAATTGACAGCAGCACCTGCCATAAATTGCATTGTTACTGAAAGTCTGAATACATAAATGTCTTCTACCATGGCGGATAAGTTTCACAGCTATAATCAAACATTACCGCACTTTGCACCCTTTTTTCTATAGACAAAATTTAGAAAAAAAAACAGAAGTAAAAATTGCTTTCCTTTCCTTAGATGTAGTAAAAAAATAGGGAGTTGAGGGAAGGAGGCTCATCCACGGCGTAAGTGACACGTATGAAACATTATACCTTGGAAACCGTAAGAGCAGGGCTCCACTGCTCTTTCAGAATGTCGAGACAGATGCTTCCATTGCTGTTGATGTTAGGATGAAATACCTTTGTTTTAAAGGAAACCTGCATAAACCATAAAATAAATTCTTTTCCCCATGTAAACTACCCACATTTTTTAACCCAAGATCCACGAAACAGATACAAGAGATACTTGGAAAAAGGAGAAAAATTAAATCGACAATTCAGTGAAATCAGGAATATAAAACCTGTAAGCAAGCTGTAAATTCATTTAATATAATACAAAGGTCAAAGGCTCAACATTTCAACCAAGCAATTTCGGATAAAGGACCATAAATGTCTCATCAATCCACTATACAAAACTGAAAATACACAGGTTCTCCATGACCTGCACACACGGATTCAAATATCTTCCTGAACCAGACTAAAAAGGCAACAATTTCAATCCATGTAAATGACAGGGAGGTTTTGCTTTTACGTTAATCTGGCAACACATACATTAATCAGAGATCATGTCTAAATATTATCTTGAAAACAGAAAATAGTTGAACTCAATGTCATGGCATGCCAACTACACGAGAATATTGGCAAAAGACAATTAAAGCTCTAAAAACCAGCAATTCAAAGAAAAAAAGAGTTAAATATTTCAGCCCAAGTATTTATAATTTATAATACTATATCCCAGTAGAAATTGATGGAGGTGATCAATCTCAAATATGCTTATGTAGTAGCATAGATAGCAAGTAAGCACTTGAATTGATCATGTTGGTTTAGGCCTAGTTACCTTTGGTGGCTTAAATGGATAATCTGGAGGGAAGTGAATGGTCACTAGGAATACACCACCAGCATAAGGGCTGTCTGCCGGACCCATAATTGTAGCTTGCCAATGAAACATGTCTTCACCAACAGGGCCTGCACATGTGTAGAATATATATCAATCATGATAACCTTCAGTGGCAGAGCTTGAACAACAAAATTAGAAGGAGATGAAGTGAATAGTTAATATGTAAATTAATTTATAATAATATGTATTTTTAACAAATTCATATTTAAAGAAAAGTATCATACATTTTAAAATTAAAATTAAAATTAGATTGTTATAACCAATCACCATACACTTTTACTCATAAGCAAATTGGATTAGTGAAAATGAATGAGCTACACACATGTTGAGTTAGAATTGACTAGTCTAGGGTATACTTGTTTTAGAAGGTAAAAACTGAGGTTGTAAAAAATTGAAAATGAAAATTATTTTTTGTTTAAAAAACAATTGGGCCATTTAAGAGTAAAGTACAACTCATTTTCACTTCAATCAACAAATTTTGGCCACAACTTTTCATTATTTACCATGCAAACTATGAACAAATATAATGATCCGCTGGTGATAACGTTCCTATACAAAACAAAGAAACCATACGGGTGCTTGGCGCAGATATATATGTCCTCATATCTTACTCATTTTCATTAATTCCTTTCCATGATTCCATCCCTCCTACTTCCATCTCAACCAAGAAAACCCTACTTTACTGTTGGGGTTGGCTACATGAACCAGCTGTCAAAAGTTCCAAACCACATCAAATCTCCACATAGCTTCTTCTATTCTCAACCAGGGCCTGCCCTCTCTAATTCTTTTGCAACAGTATCCTACTCTACTACCTTGACAGTTTTTTTTTCTTTTTGATAAAAAGTACGTGCACAGATGCTTTTACTAGTTGCCCTGTTACCCTCAAATTATCGTACAGTGCTCTCACATTTCCATACCTAGCCCACACACAAAATGGTGTACAAGCCAAACCCATATTAAACAACTCTTACTCATCGTATGTATCTTCAATTCCAACAAATCTAAATTTACTCAAGAATATTTTTGTGTCTTGTCGAGGCATAAGGTAACTCCCTCATAAATAAGCCACTTTGAATTCTTAATTATTTGATTAATACTAAAAAATCTGTTGAGAGAAGTTAAACCACATGGGAAGTTTAATAATCATAAATCATATTGCAAGATGAAAAATAAATGAGAAGAGAAAACAGATTAAGATGGGGAGTCACAAAGAATATATGAGAAAAGTATTTGTACTCATGAGAAAGTAGAACGGTACAGAACATATTAATTTATTTTGCTTGTGTATGATCTGATATGTACTACATGAACACAATGTTTTCTGCAATGGAAACAACAGGACTGGATATGCAGGATACAGAGAAAGAAACGGTGAAAAATAAAGAGTGAGAGAAGGTCAGTGCAAACAAACCAGCGCTGCAGGAAGCAGGAGGGTCCTTCTGTAGGTCTTTCAACTCCTTACTAATGCGTTTTGAAGCCATCACAAGTAGACAAAGTTTAAGACACAAATTTCAGGGCTCTTACTCCTAAAATTGCACAACAAAAGTGAATCCATTATGAAACAGAATGAATAAAAGCACTGTAGCCACGATGATATCAATGAAGAAAACTATGACCTCTCAATTCTTCAGACTAAAGAGCCTAGCTCCTCACACCCACTCCAAGAAAATCAACACTCAATTTGCTTGAAGAAATGTGCAAGTACTATCAGAACATCTGATTTGTTTTCTTGCAACTTTTCAAATTAAGTAGCCTAGATCATATCAATTTTGAATCAAACTTGTTTCGGTAAGAGTTTTAAATTGTAGACTACATCACCTGATGCGGCTGCAAAGTTGTGGCAGTGCAATTGCAGAATGATTTCTATTCACAATAAAAAGCCACAACACAACCACAATAGCCGCAACTGCAACCCGGTTCCAAAATGGTCGCAACGTTGCGGCTTTTGTTTAAAAAAAAAATTCAAACAAACTTGGCTGCAACCTGCGTCGCTAACAGTAATGCGACTACAACCTCAATCACAATTTAAAACCTTATCAATATTATCTTAAATGTACAATGATTAATAATTTTGACAAGTACAGGGGGTATAATTATAAGTTTTACCAGACAAAATTGTTTTATAAACCAGCTTAACCAATGTACACAAAACATAGCAACCGATTAAAATGGTACAATAATAGCCAATTCAAGGTGAGAGTACAGATAAAAATCTAAAATGCTTTCAATAACTTTTTTTTTAAAAGACCCCTTGTATCAAAGATCACTAAAATTCTGAAAACCCATGACTAAAACCATAAAGATTTTCCTTGTAACATAGGCGACATCAATGGCGACTGCATAGGACAGTAGAATACTTGAGTTCCCAGCATATGACACAATCTTCAAACACCCAAATGAAAAACACTAGCAATGTCGCTCTCAAAAGCAAGCAAAAGCCGCAATGAACAAACGGGAGAAAGGAAAAAAGTGAAATCAAACCCTAGAAATCCCAAAATCAAATAACCATCAGAGTCCGATTAAAAAAAAAAAAAAAAAAGACAGCACCTTTATAGCCGCCAACGAAAACCCACTATGCAAGTGCTGCATAGAGAAAAACAGACAGCACGGTAGGATCGAATATCGGAAAAATCGAAAAGGGTAGAGGGATTTGGGGCTAACCTTGAAATCCCTAGGGTTTGGAATTTGATCTGTGATCAGAGGCCAGAGCGTTCCAGAGTGATAGAGTGCGTTCAGAGACTCTTATATACTGTTTCGTGCATCCAGTAGATGCTTGCCATGCACGTGAGCCAACACAAATTTCACGCTTCCTATTCTTCTGGAACCTTCTTCACCCTTATTTTCAAATTTGATTATCATGTTTGTTTTCGAATTAACATATGTAATATGATAAATTAAAGGTTTTTTTTTCTTGCGTGCCTCAAGCAATCAATGACACAAGTGTGTGTGGCTCAGTAAAATTATAATAACTTTGAGTATAATTATTAGATTTTGAATAAAATTATAATTTTTTTAAAAATATATTTTTTTTAGAATTTTGATTCATGATTGTAAAACAGTATAAATTTATTTTAAAATATTATAATCTTATTCAAGATTATTGTAATTTTACTAGGTGAAGCATTCTAATGTCATTGATTGCATTATACACGCAAGAAAACATCTAAATTAAAATTAAATGATAATAAGAGATTTTGTTTGGATTTTAGTATAAAATTTAGGTTAAAATAAATAATTGATCTCTATAATTTTCACTCATTTGTCATTTGGTCCTTATAATTTATTTTTTTACATTTGAATCCTTACAATTTCTTATCGTTACTAAGTTAGTCTCTATTGTCATATAGGATTATAACACTATTAAATTTTCGTCTAGCTATCAAACAGAATCTTTTGTAAATCTTAGGTGACACTGTAAAATGCTGATATAGTTTATATTAACTAAATTACAAATAAATAAAAACTATAGAGACTAAATTACTAATTATTCATTATTATTATTCTTCTTTTTTCTTTCTCTCTAAATTTTATTGTTCCATAACTACCCTTCCTACTCTAAGCTTTTATTCCTCTAAACTCTTACGTTTTATTTCCCTTGCTCTTATTTCTTGTGCATTTCAATGCTCTCTGTAAATGAAACATGGAAAGTTTCTAAAGAAATGAAAATTCTTGTATTCAATTATGTATTTAACAATTACCATATATAATATCTATCATTGTGGGTGTTTTTATTATCATTTTATGTAAAATTTTGCAAAAAAAAAAAAGAAATGGATCATTGCATTCCATTTCGTCAACAACGAAGATAAAACTAATTTAAAATATTGATTTTTAAAGATTTTGTTAATGGTAACACTAATGGAAGAGAATTCAATTACTAAACCTGTGACCGTGATTTGACTATAACACTTATGCGATGAGTTGGCTGCATATATTTATGAAAAAAAAAAGTTACTATCAATGAAAGGGACATGATTTTTAACTCGTAGATGTCTTAGCATTAATCAATGTATGTTCACAATATGGGGTTAGCCTTACTACTGAATCTCAACAATCTGACCTCATATATCTCCAAGTTTTCAATGTTCTTTTTAAGCAATTGAACCTATTTAGCTGACTTTATAAGCTCTGATCTGTTTCAAGCATATTACTTTCCTCTATCAAAAACCCTTAGACACTCTGTCTTTTTTGTACAAGTTCTCATCTCTATAAAGGAAGTATAGATTTTAAACAAAAGTTTAAATTAAACAAGAGTGTTTCTACTGCAAATCATTTATAGTAGTCATCCAATATTATTTCATATAAAGGGATAATGATTGTCATAGAACTCCTTTTAAATCATGTTAGAAAGGTTGATAGAAACACTCAGACTGGACTTTACAAGCTTGGAACTTGAATAATTCAAGAAAACTTTGAGTAATTTTTTATGATGCCAATAAGGTCCTTCTTGATATAAGAATTGCCCAAGAAAAAAAATAAAAAAAAAAACTCTTTCTAAGATGCATAGCCATAGCTACTGAAGATGGGAGCAAAAATGAAACAATATAATTTAGAGAGAAAGAGAAAAAAATAATAATAATAATGAATAATTAGTAATTTGATCCCTATATATATTTTTCTTTCATTTGTAATTTGATTCTTATACTCTATCTCAACACTTTGTAGTGTCACGTAAGATTTATATAAGATTCTGTTTGACAATTGGACAAAAAATTAACGGTGTTATAACCTTAGATAACGGTAGAGACTAATTTGGTAATAGTAGAAAATTATAGGGACTCAAATATAAAAAAACAAATTATAAAGGCTAAATTATAAATGAGTAAAAACTATAAGAATTAATTGTTTATTTTAACCTAAAATTTAAAATTAAAACTCAAACCCGCAAGTTGGATAATCAGTCATCTAGCTTGCCAATCTATTGATTTAGAAATCAGATCAGACTGGTCCATCTTCACCAATTTGATTTCCTTAAAAAACCAACTAAAAGCGTTGAACCGATATATATCAAACCATTAAACTACTAAAAATTGAATTGCATTGGTAAATCATTCAAACCGATCATGATTTTTAGTAGTTGGTTAGTTTGACACTAACAACTATTTTTTTCCTCTCGATTCTCATCTTCTTCTACCATCGATACCCCGTCTTTGATTTTCCTTCTTCTTGGTCTTC
Organism: Castanospermum australe; assembly: GCA_019955255.1. Lineage (NCBI taxonomy): Eukaryota > Viridiplantae > Streptophyta > Magnoliopsida > Fabales > Fabaceae > Castanospermum > Castanospermum australe. Next base: position 172,880 of record NSJW01000531.1, read on the forward strand.
ATGGCACTAAATCCTTCAGTCACATGTCGCACCATATCCTTTGTTTTCGTCTAAGTTCTTTGCGCCAATTCTTCTTATATCTTTATCTCAAATCTACTCGCTTGTTTCTACTAGTATGAAATTTACTTGGTAAATTAAATGCATATTTCATGACTGTTGGCAGGGTGTAAAAAAATGGATTGGCTCAAATAACCCAACAAATAAATTAGGCTAGGTTGACAAAATATACATTTTGTATGATTTTAACTCGGCTTGGTTTTAGAGTTGTCCTATGTAGATTGGTCTATGTTGGGATGAGTCCGGCCGATGACCTAAAGGTAATTTTTTTTTTTTGACATAAAGGTTTTCTTTTAGGTGCCAATACTTTTAACTTGATAATTTTCATGATTATTATTTTATAACTTTATATTATTTTGATATTATAACATCTATATTGTGTATATAGTAAAATTGGTTACCTCATAAAAAGGAAACATAATTAGTTAAAGAGTATATGAAATAATTATAAAATTGGTTTCAACTATTTTCTCAAGTGCTAAAGAAAATAATAAAGAAGACCATCACAAAAAAAATTTAAGAAAAAGTTGTGATCAGGCCAGTGAGTCAAATTAATTATCTTACGACTTGCATAGGGCTGGACTAGGTTAACTAAATATTTGCCCAAACTATACTGGCTGAATCCGACCCTAAAAATTAACTGCCCAAATAGGCCGAGTTAACCGAGTTAATAAAATTAACAGCTCTATCTATTGGTTCTCCAAGACTATTAACAAAATTTTAAAGTGGTTGGGAGTGGAAGATAAAAAGAAAAAATGCAATCCCTTATATTGTTTTAGTGAATCTTCTTTGATCATTGAAGCAAAAAAGAGTAGCAACCAGTTCTTTCAGCATTCAAAAGTAGTTTGCATGTGCTGTGAGTAAATTTTAATGAAAAATAGCATGCTCCTTCATCTACTTATTTCCTTCGCTTTTTTCCTTCCCAATCCCACTCCCTAGAGGCGACAATATCATTACTACTGCCATAATAAGCAAACCTCATGCTAATAATTCATTTGACAATGTCATAATAAAAATCTCATGCTAATATGCAATAATGAGCTTGTCAACGTCATAAGAACCAAATCTCCAGCACACATTTCTGTTTAATTTCCTTACCGCATTTGCTTCTATCAACATTTTTCCCATTTTTGATTAATTACCTTTGTTGGGTATTCTTTTGCCTATTGATCCTTTGCCATTTTGGGCTAATTAGTTCATGTTGCTCTCGTTGTTGTTGTATCATGTAGTTCGATTACTGATCAAATTTGTTAAATCAACTGAACTAAGACCCAAGAGCCTCAATAGTTTGATCTCTAGTATGATTTTTACAACATTGTGCTAATCTACATAGGACCGAGCTAGACCTACTTGTTGTAAACTTGTTTAGATTACAAGCTAACTCATATAAAGTCAACATGGGTTAGGCCCACCAGGTTGACTCATTTTGCCATTCTTTTAGAACAAATTGGGTTTATGTTTTACAAATTACATAAAAGCGATTCAAATAACTCATTCGGACCATGAGTTCATATAAGGTGTAATAAGTTAACTTGTATAAAAAATATCTTTCAAATGACTACATTTAATTTGATCTTAATAATTTATTTGATTGCTCATTATGTTTCTTAATTACTAGACATTCCATCTGTGCATTGCACGGTAGATCTAATTTTTTTATACTATATATATATATATATATATATATATATATATATATATATATATATTAAAGAAACTATATATTAGCATTACCTCTTTTTACAGATGCTTATATGCAGAACCTTTAGGAGTAATGGATGTCAAGTTTGCATTGGCTGGAAAAAGAAAAGCAAGAAGCAAAAAGGGATGCTTAATAGAATTGGTGTGGAGCATTAAGAGAATAAATGGCATTTTTGTTTTGCAGATGAGCCATATTATAACTCGGTTAGTTTTGCAATGAGTGACACACGGGTATATATATACTGGAAAACTTAGTCACTATGAATCATTGTGGAGTTTCTAAATTACTTCCAAAAGGAAAGGTGAAATTGTTTAATGGGAGACTATTAAAATTTAGAAGCACAAATGATATTTGCAATCTCCTGAACTCATTTCACCAAAGTTATGGCATATGGAGAATTATTCCTGACTATACTCAATACTCATCTTGTATACTTAAATAACTTTAGTTATATAACTTAAATTGTCTCTCTTCCCTAATTCTGTTCCACTCAACCCAAAAAGGAAATGCCATAAGCAAATCTGAGAAAATCAAATGCCACCAAAAAAGCAACTTGTGGAGTCTCCTAGTCCAAAACCTTTTAAGTGCAGGTTGTAATGAGTAGCAGTATGATGAACCTACAAAGCACCAATGAAATTTACATAAAATATAAAACAACCAAAAGATTTGAAAGATGACTAAGCACAAAGAAGGATTATTCTGTACTCTTAATAGCATATTATAATAAAGATTTACCAATTGGGTAAATGGAATGGTTTATGACAGTTCCTGTTCCTTAGCTCATTGCGTCAGCTATACATTCACTGCTGTTGCAACTGAAAAAATTGAAACATAAAAGGAATGCTAATGGAAGTAACATTTATGTCAACATCATCATATTTTATGTTGTGATGCTATCATATTAAAACAAATGTATCAAAACTGACAATGTAAGTGTTATTAATAAATAATTATAGCATTTTTATACTATTGACTAACTTTGAAGTCACTTTATATTAATTAATGTGACACCACTGAATGTAATATGTTTTTAAATTCATTAAGTGTTACTTTTAACACGTAATAACCAGAAAAATGCATAATTTAAAGGAATTGCCTAGCAATGAAGAAACACCAAAAGTTAGGAAAAGTATACAAAATATGAAGGAAGGGTAAAACAAAAGTCAGAATAAGATACTAAACACCATGAATGTAGATGTACATGAGCCTAATTTTGTTTGAACAATAATTGTAACGAAGCCTTTATAATTTTGATAAGTAAAATGAAATGTAAAAAACTTACCTATACAACATTTGAGTAGTGTCTTAAGTTTGCTCTTCTTTGTCACAAATTAGTATCTTTAGACCACTGCGGTTAGTAACTCTTGAGATAGCAACATAAAACTGTCCTTGAGAAAAAATTGGTTTTCGAAGATACATGCCAACATGTTGCAGTGATTGACCTTTACTCTTATTTATTGTCATAGCAAAAGAAAGGCACAAAGGAAACTGTCTACGTTGAAATCGAAAAGGAATTCTGCTGTCAGATGAGTTAAGGTCAACCTTGGAATAAAGACCTTGTGTCCAATATTGGTTCCTGATATGATTTTTGCTACTAAGACATGTTTCCCCAATTGAGTAATTATAAGTCAAGTACCATTGCATAAACCTGAAGATTGATCAATATTTCTTAATAGCATGACAGGAACTCCAATTTTAAGTTTCAACTCATGATTTGGAAGTCCAGAACATGATATAGTGTTCAAAAATTTAGGTGTATGAATGTCATCCGGTCCATCAATGCTTCCATCCGCTGTGCAAGGACTATCAAAACTAAAATATGTTTTCATTTCACCAAGAACCAAGGACAGCATGTAAGTCGTGAAGTATGAACATTTTTGTTTTTTTCCATCTAGGTGGGCTAAGTTGTGAAGCATGCAACTCATGGTGGGCTAGATTTCATTGGGTTTTCCCATCTCACAAATTAAACAATTTGGCCCACATTGCTCTATTTAGTGGCAGGTTTCTCCATCCTAATCGTCACACAAACTTTTTAGTTGTGAGATCTTGTAGGCCAAATTTAAGGTTGTGTATGTTATCAATTAAAAATACAAATCATATTGAGATTTTCTACTAATGATTATGTTAAAAGGTGGATACTCTAGTTAACTTCTAGACATTTAAATTTAAATCTAATGAAACTATCCAATATTCAAATTAGCATAAATTGCGAAGAAAAAAGTTTAATTTCTTTAATCCTTTTTTATCATTTAATTGGTCACATGGGCTACTAACCCAACTCAAATGACGAGAATAAGAACAAGTTTGGGAAAGAATGAGAACAAGGTTGGGTATGTTTGAATGTTGGGAAAGAAAGGAATGGAAAAAATTATGGGAAAAAAATGAAGATAATGAGATTTTGGATGATCACATTTAAGATATCTCATTTGCTTACCTTCCATTTATAAAATTCCTAAACAAGAGAAATATTTATTAAAACATTTCCTTCCTTCCTTCTCTATCATCCATGTAGATCCAAAAGAGAACTAGGCTATGTTTGGAGGACCTAATATGAATGACATGATAGTGTAAACAATCACAATCCATTCTTATCAAGTGTTTGGCTTTAAGACATAATAGTATAGTCAAATCTAATTAAACCTTTTCATGCAATTTTAACAGTTTAGGATTTTGGCCTTTGTCAAGCATCCATGGCATTAGTCCTTCGTCACACTGCCTTCTCAACGGTGAATGCTATCAAAATGGGTCAAAGGCCATGGTTGGCCCATTCGGCCATGAATGAGGGTGAGCTTGGGCTGTTATTTTGACAAGTCATTTACAAGATAGAATTTTTGGCCCTATCACACCAGCCTATGGGCCATACTGAGTTAGGGCCGAGCTAACCCACATTTATTGAGCATAAGATAGCACATAGTGATGCAGTCATAAGTGGTGACCTAGTTAAAAGATAGTATTTACTAAAGAGTAGTGGTGAGTTTTATTATGATTTTACTATATTGAACAACTTTTCTAGTTTTATAGGAACTAAGATTGTGAATTTATGAAATTTATGGTTTAATTATGTTTAAAAAATTTAATCGAATTTTTCATAATGAAGGGGTGGATGGGTTAAGGCCAAGGTTTTCTGGCCCATTTAACAAGTGGACTTCTTATTCATAACCCACAAAAGCCCGAGCCCATGTGAGCCAATGCTGGCATGGACCAAACCATTCCACTTTGACTTCTTTATTCTTGACATCAGAATCGTCTGCCCATTAGACACTTAGTTGTCAATTTTAGCTAAATCAAGCCATTGGAACAAACCATACCACCCATCTTCACCAAAAGGACAAGGTGCACGAGCAAAACCATACCTAGTTTGATAAGTGAGCAAAGGACTAACAATTGAAGGAGTTACTAGTAAATGCACAAACAATGATTGAACAAAATGGTTGTTTAGGAAATGTTCTCCATAGAAAATTGACTTATTACAATAAATAAAGTTGTCCCACATGTAACTCTCCACCATGCATTGTCGAACCCACAAATTTCTCTTCTATATTAGTTGCTTTCTCCCTTTTCGACCTCATATCTAACCGTCGTTAAATTTTTTTGTTTGCCTTTGTCTTCTCAATGAGGCCACTAATCTCCATGGAGGAAGGCCATTTTTTTTTCTCTTTATTAAAAGAAAAATAAATTTTGATTGATCCCAAAAGCTTGAGTGGTTTTGGATCCTTGAAGGCTATTGGTCTTCCTCCATTGATGAAGTGGTGATCTTCCTCCATATAGAAACGAAGGCTTTCTTTTTTCTTTTTTATTTTGAATTTTTTGACTTTTATGCATAAGGTTATTTTAATATGTATACATATTTGTTTACATAATACGCTACGTTATACAATTATTATCAAACAATTAATAGTAAATAAAGTTATCGTCCATCTTTTACTCTCATGTCTTTTAGCTATTCTATTATCCTACCCTATCATGTCCATCAAATGGAGACTTGTTAGCTAAAAGCCTGTAGTTAAGGCCTTAGAGTAGGTTTAAAACCCTTTTATGAGGAAGGGCTATTGCTAACAAGTTAATAATTGTGCTACAAGGTGAACTGCTCTGTTAGTATATAATAATAATTTTAAAAATTGAACCGATCCTTAAATTAGTATATGTATAGGGAGAGATTATGACTCTCTAGTTCAAACGATACTAAATTAAGATACAACTAGAGTTTTGTCATACATGAATATTATATAAACATATAATAACATGTAAAAAAAAATAACATACATATGTTAGTATAAAGTGAAAATTGATGCTACTATGTGAATTGCTTTGTTACATCTTCTGAAAATTAGACCGATCCTTGAATCAGGTTTCTAGTTTTAAGGTCAAAACGGAATTAAAATAGGAAAAACTTAAATTTTGTACATGCATGCATTAATATATAAGTAAAACCTATGGAGAAATCATTAAAATATATCTCTAACATAAACATATTTTTTTAGGAGATTCCTACTGTACCCTAACTTATAAAACGAGTACCGATATCCTACTATATGCCATAATATTATTAGTTTATTTTTTATTTAACTTTTTAATAATAACCAACAACCTATTGATATGGGAAATTAAATCTCTTTATCAAACAATTTTTATACACAAAATTTTTTTTATTTAGAAATGAACCCAAATAACAAATTTTCATCTCATCGGGATTGGATAGGAAGCAAACAAAATGAAAAAAGTGTTCTCAATATATGAAATCTCCAACCAGTTTTGATCACTGCCGATGCCCCCATCGGATTTTGATATGCTGTTTGCAAATATCAATGATGAACTGGCTTTATTTTTCCATAGCAACAACCTATTTGATTTGGGATTTGAACTATTTTGTAAATAAAAGAAATTTAGAATATGAAATAAGAAATACTAATAAATATATATTGTATATTGCATAAATAAGTTGACAGATAATAATTAGAAAAAAAGTAAATCAACCTCTCAAATTTTAACATATAAGAAAGGTACAGTACATACAATAAGTTAAAAACATTACAAGAGTACACAAACACTAAATTTGTGAATCAAGAATTAAGATAATAACATTAATTAATCAGACAAAAGAAAAAGGAGTCGAAAAAATACATTCATAATCATACTAAGGTTAAGGCTTGTGCAATGCATGAAGTTATAAAAAAAGAAGAAAGAAAATAAAATTATAAAATAATATCTAATAAGAGTTTATTTTCATAATTAGAAAATCTTATAAGAATCATTTACAAGGCACGTGAAATTTAGTCTTTCAAAGTATTCATGTTGTCATCGTGAACAAAATTATTTTTAAATAAAACAAAATGGTGCATTCTTAAATTCTTAACACTTTACTTTAATCTAATAAAAAAATTAGTAAAATCCATTATAAAAATAAATTTAACAAAAGTATAATATTAGTTTATGTGATTCTACAGCCTTAGATGCTTGCCTGAGCGTGTTCTACATACATACATACATACATACATATATATATATATATATATATATATATATATATGTATGTATATATATATATGGTTTTCTTTCCGAAGAATAGTACATCTCCTAATTTAGTTTTATTTATAGATGTATTTAGAATTATAAAAATTAAAATTAAATTAAACTAATTTGAGTTATATTAAATTAAAATTGAATTATAAGCCAATTCTTATATTTAGAATTCATTATAAAAATTATGATTTGAATTGATTTAGAAATCAAATTTTATGTTTGGAATATAAAAAACAAGAATTGAATTGATTTTACTTTTAAAAAATTTATATTTTTACCATTTCTTTTAATAACATTTTCGTTTATTTAAATAAGTAATTAAGGATAGAAGAGTAAATTTAAATAAATTCTACCTAAATCTACTCAATTCTCTCATTTTTAATAGAATTTCAAAAATAACTTAATTAGAAATCATGAGATTTCTAAGGATCTATAAATCTTATGAATTTACATTTTATACCTTTCCAAATAAGAAATTTATTTTATAAATAAAATCAAATCATAAAATTATTTATTTTAAACGCATCCTATAGGTATGTGTTGAGATGATTTTTTCAAGTTAGCCGAGAAATCAACTAACTTAGTTAAAGCACATAAAATGATTCCAACCATCAAGGGTAATAGGTTAAGGAAGGAGTTCTATTCTTTAATTGTAGGTTCTTAGGCTATTACAAAAAGTGTCTAATTGAGATTTGTCTAACAACTACGGTTGATAAAAGCTAATCAGACATAACTAAAATAAAGAAAGCTGTAAATAAAACTGGAAAGTAAAGTAAAGGCAAAAAGATAAATGTAATGTAAATGGCTTGTTTGATTGAATGTTGAGAGAAAGTTACAATGAAGTGCAAAATGACCATTTATAGTGCCTAGGTTAGCCAATAACTACTCTTATCTCGTCTGCCACATTCTGTCTTGTTTTCCTTTCTCAATTTTCATTGATGTAGAGTAGTGACCAATGTTTAAGGAAGTTATTTTGGCCATATCAGCTTGTTTTCCTGCATTTTAGGGGTTATGAGACCTCCATCAACTAACAAGGTAATTGCCATGACAGCTATCCGTTGCCCACTATTCCTATTTTCACGGGGTTTGCACTATCAACCCTTTCAAGGTAGGTGCTTGACTTGGTCAATAGCCCATATATCCAGCCTTTTGTTTAGCTAACTTGGGTAAGAGCATCAACGATGAGCTTGATATGTCCCTGGGCCTACTTGGCTGCCTTGGCCCATTTAAAAAGGAAGCCCACTCGACTGCCAGCAAGGCCTGAGATCGACTCCAAATCTTCCTTCAACTCAGTTGGTATACGGCTGATAGTTTGCTCAGCTATATTCAAAATCGGCAATTTTTGGTGTGTTTGCTGAAATAACCTGAAAATTTCATTGGATAGTAGTTACAAATAAACTTGTATCAATATCCTAAAAAAATTATGACTACAATGTGAGATAATGAATTGAAAGTTTTAGATAACTTGCCAACAATAGCATCTGAAAGACTTGCTTATGATTCACACTTTTGAAGAATTTTTCTATATTAAAAGCAATCTAAATAACATAAATTATATCAATTAATTAGTACATATTTAGTGCACATTAATTGTGTCTTGAAAACTAATTGGTTCAGTTTGATTTTTTATTTTTATTTTTAAAATTAAATCGAATCAAATCAAACTTATATATATACTTATAAATTATTATATTTTAATTTCTTGTTAATATTTATTTAATGATTTTTATATTAAGATTTGTATGCCAATTTGTTATTATAATTGAGCTATGAAAAGAAGAAAATGAAATTTGATATGAATTTTTTTGAGAAAAAAATATTTGATTAAAAATTGACTGGATCGAACTGAATCAAATTAATTAAAAATGATTTAATTCGGCTCGATTATCCATTTAGAACAAAGCTAATCATTTTTTAATCTAAAAAAACTGGTTGATTTGGTTTGAATGATTTTTTTTTTCAAAACCAAATCAAAACAAACCATAAACACCCCTTTCTTGTGCTATAGAGCCATTCATACATGGAGTTGTATATGCATGACTCAATTTATCTTTCATCATGTGCTATAGAGCCATTCATACATGGATTAGGACCCAAACAATTAGAATTTAATGTGTTCTTGTGCTTTTGGTATCTTCCATAAGCGAATGCTTTGATTTTATACAGAAGCACTGTATCGGACACCTTTACAATCCTTTCGAAGCAAAATTTCCAGGTGTTTGGTCACAACAAAAGGGCATGTCAGACAGCACCCACTGTGAAAAGGAAAAAGAAAGGTTGTGGGAAGGTATCACTCAAAACTAGGATTCCAGAGTTTTTTTTTTTTTTTTGTCTTTCCATAATTAAATATAAAGCTCTATCCATGTAATTAAGCCAAGAAAGAGCCTTTTTTGTGTCTAATACAAGAACATCTATTTTTTCATAAAAATTGAATTAGTTGTTCTTTTTCTGTCATTAAATATTATCTATTACTGTTATTATTGTTACTTGTTAATCAATTCAATTCTTTAAAACTAAAAAACAGGAGGTTCCAACAACCAAATGTCAAATTATTTTCACATACTACTACTTTGGGTTCTGCCATTTAAATTAATATGTGATGTACAGTAGAAGGGCAATGGCCACCAACCAATATCAGCTGTCAATTAATGTAACTGCATCTGCACCTTTACCTCAAAGTTAGGCCTCTTCTGCTGGTACTAATACTTCAAGGAAAAACAAAGAGAAAAGAGTAGCACAATTGGTGAAACTGAATGCCACTAAGAAGGTTGATACATTTTCTAACTTATGCATGGGCTTGTCTTTTTAGCTCACGTACTTGGCTCTTCTAGTAAGAAAAAATTGAGGCTGAAAAGTGCAGCATCATAAACTCTGTGCTACCTGATTTTTCTTCCTCATCTTTCAACAGTGATTCGACAGTAGTGTCTGGTTGAAAATTTATGTTGCTGCCATAGGTAGCAAGGCAAAAGAAAAATTCAACCCAAGTTCTTGTCTTGAAACTGTATTGTTATTTGCACAGATGACTTTACAAAAATGTTATTCTTATATTTTAATCGTATATCTTACCCCATATACTTATTTTGAATTGTAATAAAAAAAATAGATAAATTTAATTTCTTTTTATTTTTTTTTCCTTTGTCTTCTTTTTTTGTGTGTATGAACTAGGAGTATTTTTATAAAATTCGACTTATTTAAACTGTTTTATAAATTTAATTTTTTTAAATTAAAAATAATAATAATATGACTTTTTCATGAAGTATAACTCTTAAGAGTTGAATTACAGTTTTTATATTTTGAAGTATAATTTATTTTTATTATATTAATACCTTATAATGAGAAACAAGTGTAGGAATTATGTATAGAAATAATTTTAGGACAAAGAAGCACATGCGTCGTTCAATCTCATCAACCGTGCTTCTTACGTATGCAATGCATGTGGGGATTGGGGACAGATCCAGCTTCCTTCACATTTTCTTTGATTCGTCTTCTTGAATGATATATATTAGTATCAGTGTGGGTCAGCTGGTAGCAGTGTAGCACACTACCATTTGCTCTTGGAAGTATAGTCAGAAGTTTTTGCGTAAATATGAAGATATTCTATAACAAGTATTCCTTCTCTTGCTTGTCCGTATTGTGTGCGCTTTCCTATTTATCAGGAATTTCACATCTCAAAAATGGGTGCTTCTCAACTAGAAAACATAATTTTTTTTTTTTAAATTTAGGTGTGAAAGTCGTCACACCCTCACGGTAAGTGACTTCCTATCATCTAAAATAATTTTTCTTTGAGTAATGTAATATAGTAAAAAAAAATAGTCAGAATTTTTAATAAAATTTAACTAGAATTAAAGAGAGTTGTTAGATGAAATTAAATAGTAAGGATCAATTATTTATTCAATAATAAATAAACATGTCAAATTATTTTGTCAAAAATTCTATCAAAAATTTTTTAACTATATAATATTTTTTTTAATTAGAAAATAAGGAAGTTGCCTACCTGCCTTGACATAGAATGACTTGTTACGGTGTAACAAAATTATTTTATTATGATTAAAAATTTTCGAACATCGTAATTAAAAAATAAAAAATAAAGCAGTATTCAAATGATAAAACCTATTAATGTTTGTCTAAAATCTATAAAGTTTAGAAAAAAGATAACGAGGACAACGTTATTTAAGATGTGATTATTGACACTTTCAATTGCCTATTCAAACTCAATTTTTTTTGCAATAAAGTAATGTTTTTATTTTTATTATTTTTGGTTTGAAGTAATGTTTTTATTTAAGGACGAGGGCCATTGGTTCTTCTAATTGTATATTCACATTTTTCATTGATTAATAATTTTAATTATAATTTCTTAAATTATCTTTATCAAATATACATAGTCAACTAAAAGTATAACCTACAAAGATTTAACTTGAATAACAAAATTTATTTATTTGAGGAATATTTAAGAAGTTAAAAAAGATAGTTAGCGGGTAATGTGAATGGGCAATTGAAAATGTCAATTGCTCAATCCATGAAGTAAAATAATTTAAGAAACTATATTAAAAATTATTAATAAAAGATATGTATAACACGACCCTGTTGTAAAATGCTCACATTGAATGCTTCAAAATTCAAAATATGAAAAACACGTTTCCACCTTTTTTTTATATAAGACGTGTTTTTTTTTGGTACTAGACCCTAGTAGGTCTAGGGGAGGCCCCACCTAGGGGTGGGATCTAGGGATACTCCACACAGGCAGACCCAAGAGGAGGGGGAGGGAGGTATGGGAAAGGGGAGTGGAAAGTTCCATCAGGGGGATCAAACCCCCTGCCAGGAAGTTACACGCAAGTGTTCCAACCAAGTGAGCTACGCTCACGGGACTATATACGAAGTGCTTTGGTACAAGCATATTGAGATATTATCATGCTTGTTTTTACCTATATTTTATGCTTTCCGTGTATAAGTTAAAATGAGCTCAAATTGTATTTTATGGAGAGGAATTATTATTATTATTTTTAATTTTAAAAAATTAAATTTATGAAATAGAGTAAATGAATTAAATTTTATAAAAATATTCTTAATTCAGAAAAAAAAAACTTGAGTTTTAAGTAAATTATAAACCCACTTTTTTCTAAAAATAATTTTTGGCCTGCATAATATACAATGAATTATTAGGAAAAACACACAAATATAGTATCGTTTTCCACTTAAGTATGCACCAATATGATATCATTTTCCACTCAAGTACGCACCACTGAATATCGCTCATTCCTCACTCGTTCACTGTGGTCATAATCAGAATAAACTGTCGGAAATTTTTTTGAATATAGAATACAATTGATTATGAGATTTTATTTCTAAAAGTTGGATTAACTATATGATACGAATTTTATACAAGCATGATAACCACATTGTTAAAAATTCATTTACGGTGGGCTGTGCACGCTACTTAATATTGACCTTTGAAGGCTGCAAAAGTGAATTGGTGATTCTTGATGGGGCCTGTTAGAATTGTATATGCATATAGTTAGGTTTCCTCTTTATTTCTACTATGTTTGAGAGGGAGAGATTTTTAACTTGTCCCATTGACGCCACAAATTGTTAAAGAAAGGAGAAATGCTAGCCAGAATTATTTTGATAGAGAGAAAATCTAATCTAAGATGTAAACTTGAGCTTCTTTTTTCTTGTATATTGTCATTTTGCATCCATGGTGAATGTAGGTACGATTATGTTGTTCTAGTATTTTTTGGGGGGTGGGGGTTAGGTTACAAACTTTTCTAGTAGCTTTAATTTTGGAGTTATATATATATATATATATATATATATATATATATATATGTATATCATATAAAAATGTTTAAGTTAATTTGTTATTAATATCTATTTGATAATTATCATATTATGATTTTTATGCCAATTTATTATTAATTGAGTTATGAAAAGAAGAAAGTGAAATTTGATACAAAATGTTTTAAGATAATTATTTAGTTCAGTTCAATTTCTTATTTAAAATAAAACCGATCAATTTTTAGTATAACAATTCATCTAAACCGAATTAAACCAAACTTGGATTGAGGACCCAAACAATCAAAATTTGATGTGTTCTTGCGCTTTTGTTATCTTCCACAAGTGAACGTTTTGATTTTAATAAGATTCAAAGTTCTTGATTAATAATTTTTCAATGATTTCTGGGGATTTTATAACAAATGTTTTTGTTTTGCATTTTTTTACGGCCCAATAGAGACGAATATTGCTTCAAGTGATTTCTAGCCCATGACGGTATCAAACATTAAATCTTTTATTTTTATTTTTTCTGGAATTTAACCTTATGATGGTACTTATTCTCTCAATATGTTTAGAAGACCTCTTTTACGTGATTCTTCATCATTTATTGAGAACAAAAGTTTCTTTCTACATGACAAATTGATTTTCAAAAGCCGAAGTCCATTAACTCCATTACGTGATTCTTCATCATTATTTGATTACAAAAGTTGCCTTTTATATATATACATGACATGTTGATTCTCAAAAGCTGAATTCCACAAAAACTGATGGTGTATGTGGAGTGAGTGAAAAGCCATTAAAGTCTCGAGTTCGAGAGTAGAATGATATTAGAGGTAAGGGAAACCCAACACACAAATTTAAACGAAGAATCACACCTACGAGTTTAACGTCATATTTCAACCCAAAACTTTAAGACGTTAACTTTACAAATCTTTTCACTCTTACTTCATATAAAACTATTACTCACACTTGAACTCTAACAAATGATTGATAAAATTGTTTTGTTTCCAAGTGTTGTTGAACTTGCAGTAAGATATACTTTATTTTACGAATTTTCTGACTTAATTGAGCAGAACAAAATCAACAGCGTTAGGTTGAGCCAATAAAAAAAAATGTAAATGAACAAATAAGCAAGAATATAGATAAGAATAGCATAAAATTAAGGTAAAATCTAGAAGCAACTTACATTGAAAACGTTGAAAGCAAATTACACAAGGTAAATGAAATGAGAAACTGGAAAGAACTTGAATTCTAAACGGTTGGTCTCTGATAACTCATTCTTATACTGCAGCCAGAGCCATTTGGATTTGTTTTTTCTAAAGTGATGAGTTCACTTTAAAAAATAAAGTGAAGATAATTAATTATTGATGAGAAAATTAATAAAATAAATTTTAACAACCTCATAGTTTGTTATATATATACATATATGTCATCAATAATTGATATTCTTCACTTATCTTCTAAAATAAACTCCTCATTCTAGAAGAGCTAAATTCTATTTTTACAATCCTAAAAAATAAATGCTAATCTCCCTAAATTGTGACACCTGACTTAGGAGATTTAAGATCGAGAGCCGTGTGTCTTTCAAATTTCTTCCACTACTTTGCATGGCTGCTGAATAGACGCCCCACTTCCTTGCTTTTAGCTATCAGATTGGAGTGCTTTAATGGTGGGAGCTTGTAACCTTCCTCTTTATAGAGTCTTTATTCTGAATAGAGATGATATTCTTTTACTTTTTTATTTTACTCAGTCACAAATCATTCCATTATCGATCACTTTATTCAATTCTCATTAAAACTCTCAAACATAATCTTAGAAAGTTAAAGTTGGATTAGAATATTTTTCACCAAAAATAAATATTTGTTTGCAATTTTTAATAATTTTCTTAGATTTTTTTAGAAACATATACAATAGATAAAGTGATATGAAGTTCTACTATTGTCACTTTTATTTTTTATAATTAAATTAAATTTAAAGAAAAACATGGATCTACTCTGTATAAGAAAATTAAATGTGTTATAAATAATTTCATTAACTAGTTAAAGCTTCTAAAAATATTTAATTCTTTACATATAACCAAAGATTTAAATTATAGATTACAGTAACTATAAGTCGTAACATTTATCTCGATCGAAAAAGCTGTTACGACTGCGACATATCACAATTTAAAATTTTCGTATAATTCTACAAAGTGACAAAGACTATAGTATTATTGTCCTAAGTTTCGTTGAAGTACAGATTGCAAGATTGTTGCAGATTGAATTTTCCAACTGAACATGAAAATTTACATCATTCTTATTTTGAATAGAAAATTCTTCTCTATAGAAAACAAAGCTTCTTTTTCAAACAATTATTTGTCGTGTAGACCCTCTCGTGGGACCCATTTTAAATGCACTGTTGAAAAATGAATTCAAACAAAAGCGCTTCAGAAGACGACGCTGCATGCACCATAACTTGTGGTGCTCTAGTAGCGATGACTAATGACTAACTTGGAGCATGACTAATATATCCAAGATATATGATTATTCTTATTATAGATGTTTGAGTTGTAAGAAAATATAAAAATTAGGCAATAAAAAAGTATTGATTTTTACTTATTATTACGTAGTGGAAGGTAAAATATTGTTATTCTCACTTCTACACGATGTAAAATTATTTCTTTAGGAAGTAAAAGCTGATTTTGAGTATTTTTCACCAAAAATAAATATGAGCATACAATTAATAATTTTCTTATATTTTTTTAGAAATATAAAATTATTTCTAGACAAAGCAAGAAGGAGTCCGATTATTGTCACATTTATTTTTTATAATAAATTAAATTCAAAGAAAAAAAATGGATCTGCTAGTATAAGGAAATTAAATGTGTCAAATGAAATTATTAATTTCATTTAGAAGTTAAAGGCTTCTAAAAAAATTTATTTCTTTACGTATAATTCTACAAAGTGACAATGAGTATATAATTGTTATCAAAAGTTTGGTTAGAGTACAGATTGCAAGATTGCCGGAGATTGAATTTGCCTACTAAACATGAAAATTTATATCATTCTTATTTTGACCAGCTCTTTACTAAACAAAGTTACTATTTCAAACAACTATTTGCCATGTAGACCTTCATGTGACTTGTTTTAAATGCTCTAATGGAATATCAATTCAAACGAAGGCACTATAGAAAACTAAATTCACCACAACTTCTGGTGCTCTAGTAGCCACAACTGGTGACTGACTTGGAGCAAGACCACTCCAAGATCATGATCATTGATAATAGAGATGTTTGAGTTGTCATAAAATAGAAAAATTAGGAAATAAAAAGTGTTCATTTTTACTTATTATTACTTAGTGGAGGTTAAAATATTATTTGATCCAAATTTATTATCATAATAACAGAAAATGGTCAAAATATATAAGATAAAGTGTGTGTTTGAATTAATTTATTTAAAATAAAATAATTTATAATCAAAATTTTATTAAGATAATTTTTAAAAAAAATTATTTTTCTTAAATATAATCTATCCCAACATGCTAAAAATGTAAATAAGTTGCATTTATTTGTTCTTAACTAGCCTACATTTTTATTCTATCAAACAAATTTTGAAAATTCCACCTTTTATTTTTCACTTAATTAAAGTTTGGCTCAAGTAATATTAAAATAAGAATGAGCTAAGAGATTTTGGGGGGCAATAAATGTTGAAACAATTAACTTTCAGTGTACGTGAAGAGACAATCACTTTAGAAGTCACAATGGCTGTCCACAACTGGTCTTATCAACAGAGCACGTTAATTGACTTAAAGAAATAAAGTGGAATTGGTTGTTTTTTGCTACATGAGTTGTCAACAGCAACCACCAGTTAGGTTTGATGTGTAGGTGTTGTTATTATATTCTTTTTTTTTTAAGTTTTGTTTAATGTTATTAAAATTAGATTGATCGTTAAATCATAAAATTTTTTGTTTAAATTTAATTGGTTACATCGAATAGTCAATTCAAGTGATGTAATAGTATATATATATATATAAAAATATATAATACATAAATTATAACACACATTATTAATATTAAAATATATAAAGATATTTTAATTTAAAATTATAATAAAATTTTTTATTAAATAAAAAAATAAATAAAATATAAAAAGAAAAAAATTAAAGTAGTCTAAAAAAGATTTAAACAATAAATTTAAATTTTTAAAATATGTCTAATTAGATAAACTCAAATTATTACAATAACAGACTTATAAAGAGTTTAAAATTAATATATTATAGATTTCATAATTTTTCTGGCATCAAAAGATATAATTATTTAAAATTAAAGAATTTTTTTTAAAAAAAGTCATAACTCACCAATTCATTGAAAATTGACTGATTTTTTTGATTATGACTGATTTTAACTGACTCAATCTGATTTAATTATAAATTTGATTATAACATTAAATCATATGTGATATAAAAATGGTTCACAATCTGACCAATTAGATCGGTATAATTTTAATAATCATGATTTTATTATAATTTATTAAATATTTATTAATTATTATTTTTTAAAATAAATATTTAAAGTTTATAAAATAAAATTAATAACTAATCAATTTGAGACATCTGAATTATGCTCATCTTATAATAAAATATGAAAAATGGATAAATTGTTATACAATTAAGATAAGACACATTATAATTAGTAAATGCCTGTTAATAAAAAATTATTATTTTAAAAAACAAAACACCAATCAACAGAAGTTTAAAAATAGAAAATTCTAAAGAAAGAAAAGAAAGAGAAAATAAAAGAATGATAGAATCACTTTGATTTGATTCCTGCTCATTTTAATGTATTACATAATGGCGAGGCAACCATTCTTTTTTAAATGGAAAGGAAAAAAACAGAAAAAGAACGAGAGAGAATAAAAAATAATAATAGAAAGGTAACCATTTTTTTTTTTGTTTTCGACGTGAAGGTAACCATTCTTTTTTAAATGCCATTGTTATGTTAAATTTAACCTTTTTCTTATGTTTAATATAGGTGGTTTCACTTTTATGTTGCAATCTTCAAAATTATATTTGATTTCTTTTGTTTATTTTAACCCAGTCATGAGCTCACTGTAATAATAATAATAATAATAATAATAATAATAATAATAATAATAATAATAATAATAATAATAATAATAATAATAATAATAATAATAATAAAGCTAATGGTATAATGCTTTAATGTGCAACAACTAATGTGATATACAAACGGACAAAGTTTCAAAACTTATCAACATAAAAAAAATATATATATAAGGGATTTACTCGTGCGTGCCTCAAACAATGATGTGCGTCTTTACAACAATGTTAATCATGTTATAAAGTTATAAATATTTTAAATAAAGTTATTAAATTTTAAAATACAGCTAAAACATGGTTTTAAATCGTTTAAAACCTTTAAAAAATTTTAAAAGAGAAAAGGGTAGATAGATTTTTTAAATTTTAAATTATTTATAAATAATTTTTAAATTATTTTAATTAATATATAAATTGTAATAATTACGTAAATCAATAATTCTAATTACCTTTCATTCATTTTAAATTTTTTTTTATTCAGTTTGAAATAAATAAAAAATAGATAAAAATATTAACTTATATAATTATTATAGTTTAGATATTAATTAAAATAATTTTAAAATTTAAGAGATTATTTATAAATTATCTAAAATTTAAAAAATTTATAAGCTCTTTTCCTTTTTAAAATTATGTTGCAACTTTTATTTTAAAATGTTAAAATTTTATTCAAAATATTTGTAACTTTATTCACCACATGTCATTTTTTAGACAACGTATTCAAGTAATCAAACATAACTACAAGAAACTATGAAGAGAATAACGAGACGTAATAACAAATGTAAAAATTTTGTTTGGATGGATAAAAAAGAGGGGAGAAAGAACTATGAAGAAAAAAAAAATAGGAGAAGAGAAATTTTTTTTACTTATTTAAGTAAAAAATTACAAGAGAAAAAAATATATGTGAATCTCACATGGAATTTTTTTTCTCTCAAATAAAAAAAAGTTAAAAATAAAAAAATAAAAAAATGTTATATTTTTATTCTTTTTAAATTTTTATATATTTAAACATTTTTTTCTTTTCTTTTCTCTCAATTCACAGGCAAAAAGAGAAAAACAAAATTCTATCTATTTTTTTGTTTTCTATTTTCTCCCTTTCATTCAAGGGAAAGGTTTGTGTACTACAGGATTTTTCAACTAGAACAAACCTAGGGAGTATATTCCTTTATGAAAATCACGTGACAGCTCAAGGAGAATGCGCCAAAACGTACAAGACAAACAATAATTTGTCATAACTTATACTTCATAGAAATTTCGTCACCATTCGTTTCAATTTTTGTTTTCTTCTTTCAATTTTTCAATGATATAAAAATGAAAGAAAAGGAAACAAGATTAGCAGATATGACCATTTCTTTATTTCTCAAGCAAACACACTATGTTAGAAGCTGGTAATTATTGAAAATAAAGCATAAAACTCCACTATAATGTACAAAATTATTGGGGATTTATTGCAATTGCTTTAACTGTTGCCCCCTTTCTCAAATTTCTATTACCTATCTATGCAATCACAAAGGATTTTTTTCATTTTTTATCTTTTAACCAATTCCTTGCCAAAGATACCTAGCCTTCAGAGACAGCCACTTCAGTTTCAGCAGGTCTAGCTTCTTCTCTGAACTTCTTGTATATGTCACTTCTGTAGAACTCTCTAGTCCTAAGCACCAAAATGAGGGACACAAGGGCCCCTAACAAGGTAACTGCAGTGATTATAATGAAAGCCAATCTATAGCACTCAACCCCATTGCAATTCAACTCCTCCCCTGGCTTTCTCTTCAGCCCCAGTGCTGCCATTTGCCTTCTGGCTTCCTTGTCATACAGATATCCTGCAACCCTCACATTGAGCAAATATGACCCAATTGGACTTGCCATTGACCCAACATTGTACAATGTTGAGAAATATTTCAGACCAAAAAGTTCAGATATGGTGGAGGTGAGCAATGGCCAGTTTGCCCCAAAGCAGAACCCAATAATGATTGAGGCTGCATAGAGACCATTTGGGACATTGAAGGCAATCAGGAGGTGGCCAACACAAGATAAGATGAGGATTGACGTGAGCAAGATAGGCCTAGGGATTTTATATTTGGCAATGATAAATTCTGCGACCGCCCCTTGTCCAATTTTACCCAGATAGAACCAAATGGCCATAAGAGATACAAATGTGGTTGTACTATGTGCAGGGTACCCTAAAGATGTTCCTATCTGACTCAAGTTGTTTACCACGGTTAGGGTACCACCAAGTCCACATATTGTGGCTGAGAAAAGAATCACCATGTCAAGGCTGAAAAGGGCTTGAAATATTGTATGATCTTCACCTCTATTTGGAGGCTTGAGCATGTTTTTCCAACAGGAAACTTGCTTTTGGGTAGTCTCTTCTGCTTGGGGAGCCTGTGGTGCAGATTTCTCCCCATTAGGCTTCTCTGTAGCTATGTTCAGAGGCTTAGGAGGATCTTCAAAGTTTATGTGTTCTTGTTTTCTCTTCCAAATCTTGTTCTCTTCTGCAACAACAACGGCAAGTGGAAGGAGGATGAGCAAGACAAGCATGGCTGTGGCAGTAACATAGTACTCGCTCTGGGTGAAGGTGGAACATTTTTGCACTATGATTATGATCATGAGGAACCCTGCAAGTACTAGTGTCATATAGAGGAACTTGTAGAAAGCTTTGGAGTCATTTGGCTGCTCAATTCCCCTGTGCTTCCTGATGACTGGTAGAAAAACAAAAGCTGTGGCAGTTGGCAGCCATGCCATGAGCAAAATCAGAGATTTGGAATCGTTTTTGTAGAAGGCATAGTATAGCTGAGTGATGATTGCTGCACTCAAACCCAGATACCCACTCAGAATGCCCAAGACAATGCCCCTGGTGCCAGGGAAGTTCTTTACACTAGTGACTTGAGCTCCAGTGTTGGTGGAACAATGAGAATTGGCTCCAATGAAGATGTACAAGCACATGTTCCACACCTGGGGCTTGGCAATTTTTCTGGTCACAGCAAGCCAGATCACAAAGTAACCAAAGAAATTGAGAACCCCACCTATTGTTAAGACGACCCAAGGGGGTGTGACCTCGTTGATAAGGCCTGAGAGAATGCCTATGTTAGCCCCCAAGTCCTTGACAGAGCTTAACAGATTGAGTGTGGATTGGTCATAGCCCAGAACTGACTTGATTTCTCTGGAGTAGAGGGCAAACATGTAGCTTGCTCCAGACACTGACATGATCATAAATGAGGCAAACACCGTGAACCACCTTCCTCTAAGGACTTGGAGGATGAAGCCTTTGCTGTTTGCCCAACTTCCCTCACCACCACCATGTGGCTTAGAGTACACCATTTTTCTCACTCCTATGTTTCAGCTAGCTAGCAGCTTAGCACTTCTCTGCTAGCAGCTGAACACTATAAGTGAGTTCACACTGTGTGTCTTTGTTTCTCTGGTGGAACAAAGGAGGAGGAAGAAGCAAAGAGACAGTTTCACTTATGGAGCTAGAATGCTACTGGGAGCGAATATATATATATATTATACGCACCCGAAGTTTGAATTTTCTTTCCCAACTTGTTTTGCTCAAGTAAAAATTGAGGCTGAAAAGTGCAGCATGAAAAACTTTGTGCTGCTAGATTTTTCTTCCACTTGTTTTTGATTTGACAGTTGTGTCTGGCTCAAAATTAATGTTTGTTGCCGTGGATAGCATGGCAGAAGAAAATTGGACACGAGGAAAATTGGACACTAATACTGTGCTTGGACGTAGGAGAAAAAATAAAAAAGAAAGAAAATAAAGAAAAAATAAGAAAAAAAATAAATAAAAAATATTTTTATTATTATTTAAATGAAAAAGAAAGAAAATAAAATTTTTTTTTATTATTTAGTTGTGTAAAAAATAAAAAAATATTTTCACTTAAAATGACAAATATATTTTTAAAGTTATACAAACATTTTAAATAAAAAATAAAAATTAATTATCAATGGATCCCTCACCCCATTTTGTCTCTCATTCGATAATTTTCTTTTCATATATGAAGAAAATGTTTTTTAAGAATCCTATCTCAAAATTTTTCTATTTTTCTTATTTTTCTTTTTTGGTAAGCAAAGAAAATTTTTCTCTTCATCATATTTTCTCTTTCCCTCTTTCATTCCTTTCTCTTTTCTGCTCAACCAAGCAAAGCGTAAGTTATTGTCTTGAAACGATACCGTTGTTAGCACAAATGATTCTAGGACAAAGAAGCACAGTTTAACCTCATCAATCATGCTCTTACGTACGCAGTGCGTGCGGATTGGGGACACATCTAACTCGGTCCTAAAAATTAACTCGGTTATTGAATTGATAAAAAAAATTAATTCACGATTTTATGGTCAGGTTGAATTATAATATTATTCAATATATATTTTTAATATATATATATATATATATATTAAGATTTTAATACATAATTATATAATATGTATTTTTTAATAATACTGAAAATATAAATAATGATAATGAGAAAATAAATTTTATATAATGAATGCTTTTGAGATTTTATCCTTTTGCATGTTATTCAAAGTCAAAAAATGTTAAATAACTTGAATTTTTTAATCAAAATTTTTAATAAAATAATTTAATATATTTTAGATGAATGATCTTTAATATTTAATTTTATTTAATAATTATTTTATTTTTATTTATTAAAAATTTTAACTATTTTTTCAACTATGTAATGTTAATCATTCGAAATCATATAGTATTATTTTGTGTATCATTCAAAGTTTTTTTTTTTATTGTACTTGGCGTGAATTATCCCCTCCCTTATTTCTATCGGCAGCTAGCTTCCACTCCCACTTTCGCCTTTCTTCTTTTTCTAAATTTTGTCATGCCGCATTTGTGTAGTGCTCTTGGTACATCGGACCAGAACACCATTTGGTATATTTGTGAGTTGTGACCGGCGGCAGGAGGAGCAGCTGTGGTGGCGTGAGCGGCCTGAACCCTTCGGCAAAGCTGTTTGCCTTGTTCTTTTCTTCTGTGTTGGATCGTGGTCCGTAGAATTGGGTAATGGGTCAACTCCGTCCAACATATAATGGACTTACCTTAAACGGATTGTATCTGTCGGCTTCTTTATTAAAAGATTTAATATTTTATATGATTTTAACTTAATTCTTTAACTTGTGAACTAACGGATTGATTTGTTAATTGATTAGTTTTATTTTTTTAAAATATTTTTAATAATATATCTTATTTTAAATTATATAATTTAATTTATTTTTTATTAAATTTTTAAAATAAATAAATATAAAAAAAATTAAAAAATATAATTAAAAATATAAAAATATAAAAATAAAATATAAAATAAAAAAGTCATAATTTGATCCGGTTTAACCTACTTAACTTACAAATTAAACAAATTAAATTTTTACAATTTGTATTTAAACAGTCTTATAATATAAATAATCTTAATTCTCATAAATTATGAGTTAAACAGGTTAGTTCATAGACTGTAACCGATTTACTTAACTCTAGTGGTTCGTGTTTCAAGCTTCATCGTTTCTAATTAGATCTTCAACTTTTTTTCTTTTCTTTTCTCATGACTTGATGCTGTTTTACGTCATGCACTTAAAACAAAAAAATTCAATTCAAAACGACACCGCTTCAAGGTAAAGATTTTTTTTTAAAAAATATTAATTGGTGTGAACCATGGCCAGGACAACCGATTCACACGAATCAAGACTGGCCGACCGGTTTTTTTCCAATTTTTACGGTGGTCAATTTTGAATATTTGATCAGACTAGATACGAGATTGGTTCTCAATTCAATCGGTTGCCGGTCAATCCAATCCAATTTTCATAAGGTTGCCAACTTCCTTCACCTTTTCTTTGCTTTGTTTTCGTGCATAATGTAGTACACTAACATTTGCTATCGGAAGTAGAGTAAAAAGTTTGTGCAAATATGAAGATATTCTATAACAAGTATTGCTTCTCTTTCTTGTCTGTATGGCGTGCGCTTTTCTTTCTATGAAGAATTTCTCATTTCAAAAATGTACTTTTTATCAATAATTTTTTTTTTAAATTTAGGTGTGAAAATTGCCTCTCCCTCGCCTAAGCGACTTCCCATCATCTAAAATAATTTTTTTAATTACAAAATAAGGAAGTCGCCTACTCGCCTTGATATAGAATGGCTTCTTAATTACTATGTAGCAAAATTATTTTATTTTGCTACAAAATTTTCAAACTTAGGTAATTAAAAAATAAAAAATAAAGAAATATTCAAATGATAAAGCCTATTAATGTTTGTCTAAAATTTAAAAAGTTTAGAAAAAAGATAGTGGACAATGTTATTTAAGATGAGATTATTGACACTTTTAATTGCCTAATCAGATTGTTAAATTTTTTTCGGTAAAGTAATTTTTTTACTTAAGTTAAGAATGAGGCTATTGATACTTCTAATTATTCAGTCACACTTCTCATTAATTATTTTTAATTATAATTTTTTAACTTATCCTTAATCAAATGTACATAACCAAATAAAAGTATAACTGATGAAGGTTTGATTTGAATAACAAAATGTATGTATTTTTGGAAAATTTAAGAAATTAGAAATAAAAATAATTAGTGAATAGTATGAATTGACAACTGAAAATGTCAATTGCTTCATCCATGAACTAAAATAATTTGAGAAATTATAATTAAAAATAATTGATGAAAAATGTGAATAGACAATTGGATCATAACACTTTTTTTTTTTTTACCCTGCCTTTTTTTCTGTTTTTTTGTATTAATATATGTCTTTGTCTTTAATTGAATGCCCTTTCCTCTTGATCATTTTGCTGTAGAAAAACTCTCCAATGTAT
Organism: Castanospermum australe; assembly: GCA_019955255.1. NCBI lineage: Eukaryota > Viridiplantae > Streptophyta > Magnoliopsida > Fabales > Fabaceae > Castanospermum > Castanospermum australe. The sequence goes on from NSJW01000531.1 coordinate 197,819, forward strand.
TATCTCCTAAGTTTTCATGAAGGACTCTCTCCGGTATATTGTGTTTTGGGACAATCTAGGTTAAAAAACAGGTAGACGTTAAAAACTTTTTTGCTTGAGAAATATGAAATTAAGGAAATATTGAACCAAGGATCGTTGTTACCCGATGGAAGTGCGAATTTAGGTTTAATTTTATGGATAAGGAGGCTACATAGTGTATTATGAGTGGTGTTTATGGGACTAAAGTATTATTTAGTGGTAATTGTTGATTCATATATTGTAATTTTAGGAATTAAAATTGGGTCCATATCTTAATTTTTCAAAGCAAATAGATGAATTTTATTTTTGTGAGCTTTTGACATTTTATTATTTCCATATTCTTTTCTATATTATTTTGCTATTGGTTTCTAATTTATATATTATCGCATTCCTTTATGATTCCAAAGTTTTTATTTCTCCTTTTTGAGTCCTTTTTTTAACGATATCATTTTAGTGGCAGAATTGCAAGAAAAATATAGGGTGATGCATGTATAGAATATCAGTAGTTTGGATCAAGATATATTGTGAAGTTAAAGGAGGCGCGGTGATTACAACGGGAATAAAAACATGTTCAGAAAATTAATATATTTTCTATGGATCCATTTGATTTTAAGGGCCAATATGTCCACCCTCATCCCTCTTTCTTCATCGCTACACACCATGAATATAGTAATGTTAGGAAATATTGGACTAATTCACAGAACATACACAAGTGAATGCCAAAAGAAATAATGACTTAAGCAGAAAACGAAAGACAGATAAGAAACAGAAGAGCTAGCTTAAAAATTTTATCATATCAATTTGTAAATCGAGTTAAGTCGAGACCAATAATTAAAACACTATGTTAATTGATGCCTTATTGATAAACCAAGATCACAAATGAAAGGGAGCGAAGGTAGATTGGATTATGGTGCGAACAAGGAGATAATCCTAACAACCTTAAACATCATTATCATACATTCCAAATGAAAAATATGTTGACACTAAAACTACAAGAATCACTCAAATCAAAAAGAAAATGAGAAATACATTTATGAACGAAAATGAGACACAAATCCACTGAGAAACGAAATTTTGACAAGGAGAGGGAGAGAGCACTGTGAAACAATAACACGATGAAATTAGATCAAACTTATGACAGAAGCTATAATATTTATTAGGAAGATAAGATCACATTAAAATCCAAGCTTGCGACAACGAAGATGGAGTAGTGACTCCATTACGGTAGCACTTCAGACAATTCAAACAAATCTACACTTGAGAACTCACACCATAATTGAGACTTTCCCTATATTCCTTCTCTGTATAATCATGACACACAGTCGGCTTAGCACCCTACACAGCGTAGCACACAGACCAATTCCCAGATATATGGATTATTTAGTTATAGATGTTTCGAGTTGTTTAGAAATAAAAAATTAGGGAATACCTACAAAACAACAAGATCGAGTCAAAGGAATAGGCCAAGTGCTAGCAACTTGGTCTGTTGATCTTCTCCCTCCTCTACTTTCTCTCTTTCGTATAGCCATTATACAAATAGATTTTGTTGATTAAAGTTTGTGTAATTGGTGTTTGATAACCTGGTGCGTTTTTATATATTTCAAAAACTTCAGCCCTCCTTCTTCATTTTTTTATTTACCAAAGCTTAATAGCTTCTCCTTCATGACACACCTCCCTAGCAGCCTTCTTTATGTAGTGGTGTGCAAGCATCTCATATGATGGTCCGTAGGAGCATACGTGATTGGGCAGTCCAACGGTTACTTCAATTGGTGAAGAATAGCCTTGAAAATTGGAACCATATATATTTGGTTCTATATTGAATACAACTGTTTCCTAGCTTGTTAAGTGGCATCGCCTTTATGCGTGTGACAAAGAGAGATCCTTTTTCATAAGCTATATAACAAAGGTAGTTGAAGTAGGCTTTGGTGAATTCAGTAGCTTGACTTGGCCAAAAAAGATGATTAAACTTTGTATGGCTCATGAATGCATAATCTTTGTTGGCTAGGATGAAAATGAGAAGTAGAGTGTTTTCGACTTGATGTTTTTCTGTGAGAGATTTGGAATATAGGGGCATAATAGTTCTGTGGCACTCCAAAAGAATGGAACCAATTAATAATTGGTATTACTCAATAATAACTTGGCCGTTGATTGCTCGTTGAGTTAAAAATTAAATTTGAGGCATTGGTATTGGAGTTTATAACTTGCATTGGTATCTGGGCAGAATATTAAAACATATTTAATGTGAAATTGTGGCATATTTTGATTTTTGCTTTGTCTTTTCTCACAAATAATCAAAATATATTTTACATATAAAATTATTGTAAAGAGTAGATAGATCTTGGTATGTTTATTTGAAAATGTTTATACGTTTGGTTCCAAAAGTTCAAGCTCCAAAAACTTAGGTCAATACATGCGGGGTGGTTATTCTTAATGGGTTACTCAGTTTAGGTTTCAATTTTGACTATAGGTCCAACATTCTTCAATTTGGCTTCTTGCACAAAGGATTCTCATCTACCTCTAATTAGTAACATTTGCTTTTGGGGTGGTATTTATTAAAGTGAGGTGTGATTCACATTTCGATCATTTTTATGTGGATATATCTTAAAGATTATAAATAATTTGAGTTCTTAGTTATATTGTTTGACTACTGAGAGATAGTATATATTTTTTTTCCTTGTTCGAGGTAATTTTTTCACGCAGTGGCTCATCAAAATGTGTTAAAAATATTTGGGATTTTCATTTTTGGAGCTTCATATTGTTGACTCACAATATATTTTAATAGCAATATCAGATTTATTTGTGATTAATACTAAGAAAAATGTTGTGTGGCTAAAGAATTAACAAAAGAAAATAGTTGAAGCAATACATCAGACATAAATACTTGGCCATAATTATGGTAGTGTGTGAAGTCCAATTTGATACGCCTGACATGCATATACACACAACAATTAGAGAAAATTTCATAAAGGCAATATTGATTGTAGATTCCTCTCTTTATTAAATATATGGCGTGTCTATCAAGGTTATTTTGAAGATCAAATATGTAGCTCCTATATTAGGATAACTTTAATTTAGATTTTCAAATTTTTTTTGATATAAGTGGTAATAATAATTTATGAATAAATATAATAGTAATTATAAGAATATTTTAAAAAAATGGGTAATCGTAATTTGCGCTTTGTCTTCTCTACTAATTGTTACTGATTTTATAATGGGTTGAGGAAAAAAATTAGAAAAAATTAAAGAGTGGACTTGAATGAACATTTTGAGGGCTTATTCATCAAAAGTTGGGATTTTAATAATATAGAGAGTGAAAGAGAAAATTAACATTTTTAATACATAAGGAAAAAATAACTTTGATTAGATTTAAAGGTACTTTATTACCTCTTCTAATGATTTACCGCGTGTATACGTAGTATTGTCTTTTATTTAAAGTCTCCTAATATCGTGTCTATATCGTGTTAAAATGGTAATATGGACCACAAAATAATAAGTAATTATTGCATTACAGAGGTAACCAATGGGAAGAATATTTTGATGTTGGTGAGAGATTTCTCTGTGAAATACACATATTGTTCAAGTAATAAAAAGACTTCAAAAGTAACCTAAATATCGTCCTATAGGGTTTTAAATTGATATTGCTTGCTTTGACTCTATGTATTCATATTAAGGTAATTTTAAATTGAGAAAGAATTTTAACAGAGAAGAGTTAATATGAAGTAAGTGTCTTAATACACAAAGAAACATGATAGTACAAATTTGAGTAGATCTAAGATGTCTTTATGACTTTCACCTTTTTTTAGTGCCCTTTTGACTACACATTAGTCAATTTGTAATCATAGATTTTTATTCCAAATTCTTTATTTTAAAGAATCTTTAATCTCCTTAAAGTTAATTTTAATTACTCCAATATCCCAGATGTTAAAACTTATCTTTAAACTCATGTTGACCCTAACTATATTCTCAAAGGCAATAGAAATATTAATAATTCAATATTAAAGAATGCATTAATGTTCAGACGAGAGCACTTGTTAAATGATATACAGAAATCAATGCACAACAGATCAAAAATGCACATAATGACTTCATGGAACTCAATTCCAATATGTTTTTCATACAATTTTGCCTCTCATTCAATTTATATAGATCATGTATATCTCTATTATTCGGGAGAATAAAAAGTCATACACACAATTTAGAAGTATTCGAACAAATATTTGTAATTGGAATTCAAAATTAAAGCAGGAAGAAGCAACGTAATTAAAATTAAATTAAGACTACCATCAAAGACCTAGTAATTAAAGAAATTTATTAGAATTGTTATGAAAACAAAAACACGAAAATAACTAAAGTCAAGAAACTCATGAAATTCGATATTTGAGTCCTGGGACCCAATCTCTAAACTCACTATACTTCGCCTATTTGCTTTTTTATAACCTTTATAAAAGAACCTAAGCTAAGAATTTTAAAATTTAACAATTGGTTAATTGCAGAAACAGCTTTATAACTTGCATTAGCCTAAAGTTGAATTTTTTCTCTATATTGAAGATGATTTGAATTATTGAGAAAAGGACGCAATCATAAGGATTCTGTCGAGTCACTATCTTTTCAAGCTCTTTTACTAACCGTCTAATCAAAATTTGTGTCAAATATAAATTCTCTAAGCTGAGAGTATTTTATCGCCCCAATAAACTACTGTAATTTAAGGATTTAGATAGTACAAAAGTTTTTCCTTAAATAGACCTTTGTACGCTAACCATATCTTCTTTTCTCCTTTTTTTATTGAGGGTCTTTCACCCTTGATTGAATTTCATTGTGAAGTGTTACCACTGGCAGCAAACTTGAATATCCGTCAAATCTAAGCTTACCTTAGATAATTAAATTCATAAATTTTGGGAAGAAATGAAATTTAAGAGATGATATATCTAGGATATAAATCGACAATAAATAAACCAATAAATGAAATAAAATGTAAACACGATTATTCATTTATACATGATGAATTTATTTTCTAATTAATTTATTTATTATATATTTACAATAAATATATATTTTTTTGAACAATCAAATCCAAGTAATAGTACCTTCATCCCTTATCCTAGCTACATGATCATAATATATATCTTATTAGATCCTATTTTAAAAGATATTAAGAGTTATGGATGTTAAGTTGAAAAATTAATTTATTGAACTTTATATAAAATAAGGATATAAATGACGTGGTATTCTATTTAGAAATACACAATAGTAAGAAAAGTGGTGTAGGTACTCAATATTATAAGGTAATTTTAATTTTTATTTTATGCAACTGTAATATACTGCTCTCCTTTTAAGTTGACAGACTTCTCTATATCTCTTTCTCTAAGAAAGCTTTCTCTTAATTTCTTCGAGTTCAATATTAATAATATCACATACTATTTGAGGATTTAGTAGTAATTTATATTATTTTTGTTAGTGAAATGTTAGCATTTTTAATTGTGACTTAACATAATTTTCTATGTGGTGAGATTAGTTCGTAGTTTTGTAGTACTTCGAGGCTGGGCTTATATAACATATACTTGGACCAAGGATACATACGATGGGCTCTATAATGTTATATTCACATGCTATTGGTTACATAATGGTGAGCTATCTATATTCCGGAAGGTTTACAGTACTAGTCAGTAATAAGTGAAAAAAATAATTAAAAGTGCGCCGGTTCAAAATTGAATAAGTGCAGGTTCCCTAATATGTTTAATATATATACAAGGGTCTCCGATTGCGCTATTTATATATATAATATTAAGCTAAAATATCGAAAAGTCTTTATGACTAAGTTTAACGGTTTTGTGATACCATCGTAGATAACCGTTCTAAAATATGAAAGAAAGGGAAATGAGACAGTCTGCTAAAATGGAGATATACAAAAAATCCTAAATCTATAATTCATTTGATGACTTATTTATCTATTCGCATATCAAACGTTATATAGAACCATTTTAATTTCTGATTCTTTCATTTATATATAGATGTTTTTAGGCATCAAATCATAATGAATTGTATTATGACTTTATCGAGTATCGGAAATAATACTAAACAACTACCTATTAGAATAGAAGGGACAAAATAAAAATAATCGAAAGTCCTCAGCTATCATATCACACCAAAAAATGAATTTGGGATCAAAATTCCAATGAAAGCTCTTAAGTGCATATTCTCTATTTACATTTGGCAACACAAGCAAACCAAAATCCTTTTTTGAAAAATTTCATCCCTTAATGAGTATGACTAGATTAAACTTAGGTTGGATTAAACTAGCTATGCAAAATTTTTAAAAATTTTTGGTATTTAAATATCGTTTCAATAGGATGAGAGTTTATTATATAACTATATAAACTTTATAAAATATTTCATTATAAATAATCTGTACTATAAAATTTGTAATATACTTAGTCTTTAGGTATGAGGTAACCTTTTCTGTTTCTCTCAATCCAAAAAACTTGTGTGTATTACATACAAAATTAAAAAAAAAGACCATTTTAGTTGAATATTTATAAAGCATAAATATGGTTATGAGCAAGGAATATAACAGGGATACATTTGTAAAGAAGTTTTTTCTATAATAAAGAGATGTGTATTGAAGGAGTTATAGACGCTCGAGAAGAACTTCTAACAGGACTCTATATTCCTGCAAATAAAAAATTAATAACCTTCTAAAAGAGACAAATTTTCTTCTATAACGAGAGCGTGAAGAAAGAGACATGACGGAGAGATTTCTTTGATTGGACTAAGGATATCTCAAACTATCAAAGCTGTGGTATTCATTTAGAAAGTTTTGAATTTTATTTTTCTTTTTTTTGTCCATTTATGAAAAAGGATGGTCAGGCATTGAATAATTTTTCCTGGAATAGCTTAGTGCGCTAATTGTGCTTAGTATAAATGATTTAGTGATTACGACTTGCGTGACAAAAGGTTGAAGCACAGAATTTTTGTATTTATTTTAAAAATAATATTTTTAAAAAATTTCAAAATTTATAAGTATATAATTTTAATTTTATTATTATAAAGATATATATTTAATTGTAATGGAACTCTAATTAGATAGAATAAGCCCATTTACCTAATTATTCATATTTATTAAATAAATATATTATTACGAGAGTACAACCAATTTTTTATACTGGGACAAAGTATAGAAACTTGACATATTTGCAGTGCGAGGATGGGAAGCGTGGCAAACAAATCATGTGAGGGATTCTGTTTGATTTGAACCAAGGGTCCCAAACATTTGGGTGCATAGAGTGATGCTGGACGATGAGTTGCTGTTGCTTCCTACGTAGCAGGTTCCATGGGTTTGGTTCCGTGTTCAGTTTTCAAATGACTTCTAATATTTAACATATAAAAACAATTTTTTCCTAAAAATTATAACTAAACAAATGTTCTAATTATTAGTGATTTTTTATTTAGTAAGCTTCAAAAACATTCATTTTAAAAAATAAAAACACAGGAACTTTTTTTTAAAGTATATAAATTCAGAATATCTTATATTCAAAGCTTTTTTATTGACACTTTTGATTCTTTTTTTAGAGAAAAGCTGTAATTGATTTTTATTGATGTATCTCAAATTACTTTATTTTCGATAAATATAAAATCAATTAACTTTAAATAATATCATAGCACGTTTTACGGAATAAAAAAGATAAATGTAACACAAAATATAGATAATATAACAACGCCTTGTAGATAGTATCATAAAATGACGAATTCATTGAAAGAGTATATCTACATCTAACCTGACTGGAATAATGTACATTACTTAGTCACCACAGTGCAGCTATGGTTTTTGGATAGTAGCTTAGAATTCGTGATAGCCTTTGTGATTGGCCAAGTATTGGGAGATGCTCTCTCATCCATCGACGATCTGAGAGGAGGAATCGTTTGTTAGTCCTAACATTAATTAGTATAATATATACTCATTTGTTGTCCCTCCAAATAAAATCTATATTTGCTCATTATTGAATTAATTGCAAAATAAATTTTTATATTATTATTTTCTTAATAGATTAACATTATGATGACGAGCAATAAATCAAATTTAAATAATTACAAGTTTTGATAACCATCTTACATAATCCATAACAATAAAATAATATTAAGGTGTAATCAAAAGATCAAAAACTTGGTGCCGATATTATTAAGATTAATCATTAAAAATTTTTGAATATCTAAATTTGAAAAAAAAAAAAGATTGTTCACTGGATGTGTTCTAAATTGAACAGTAATAATATTGCAACTTTTATTAATAACGATATTAATTGCTTTGAATTGGCTTACATCATTAATTATTGACGACAAATAATATTCCTTCTATTAATAATCATAATAAAAATTAAAGATATATTTGTATTGTAATATATGTATATACCATTCACTATAGTGTATAAAAATGTAAAATTATCACACAGGACATAATTATATATATACGTAAATATTGTTTTTTTTATTATTTTGTCTTAACAAATAATTAACATCTTCTTATATTAGATACAGATTAATTCAATATATCGAAAACTGGAAGCAGTGGTCTACACTCTCCCTCCAAGTTAGTCACTTAAGTTGTGGCTACTAATCCCAGAAGTTAATCGTGGATGTAATATGATACAGTGCGATTTTGTTTAAATTGATATTTCAATAAAGGCTTTTAACAGGTCCCACAGTCATACATCCAAAATTGTGTGAAATTAGTAACTTTTATATTTGGTCTAGAGAAGAATTTTCACCGCTGGATCAACTACTAACACGAAATCCGACTATTGCAATATAACGTTATGGAAATAGTTCGGACAGGGCTTTGACAAATTCATTAATCGGCGTCAACTCACAGCCATTCACAAACCTGTATACTCCTCATATAACAAAATATAGGCACTAACAAAATTATAGTTTCTATGGGATACCCATTGGTCACCAATTATGTAGAAAACTCAGAATTATCACCTCACATGGATTTATAAGAGAATAATTTCCAACTAGTTTTTAAAACAGCTCTAACTGACCTCACCTCGGCATCATTTAAATTTCTCATTAATCAATGGTACGATATCTCTGCTCAGTTCTTAGTTTTAAAAAATTTTAAATAAAATTTATAGGTGTATGAATACTTCATTCGATAAATTGATAAAATAAAATACATTAGTAATTTCTTTAATATAATAACTTATTGTCTCTAGGAAATTAAATTATTTAATTAATATATTTTAAATGAATTTATTAATTTATTTTATCAAGGATCAAAATAATTATTAATTTAATTGATGCAATAAAAAATTACTCTCATAAATTATTTATAACTAATATATAATGTAATCACATTAACTTAATTTTAATGGAAAAAGAATTACTTTTAGATATTTTACAAAATTAATCTTATTAATATTATGAATATATTATGATATTAGAAAGATTAGTAAAAAATTATATATCTCTGTGGTGTTCATCAAAAAAGTTTCCGTAATTCTTTAAATAATAATATTATTTAATTACTATACAACAGAATATAAAAGTGAGGATTGTTTTATTCACAGTAAGAAAATTTCTAAGTTGTCGGAGCACACCATTGATCAATATTTTAAAATAGAAATACTAATATCATATATAAACTTAAGAGGGATAAGATATTGAAGATATTCTATTTATAAAAACTAAACATTAATATCCCGTTCTATATGGAAGAATGCAACCTACAAGACACTCTTTTACGCACACTCGACTAAGTATTGGAATAAGTAAAATTAATTCAACACTTTCTTTTTATTCACGCCTAAATATTCTTAATATTATTATCATAAAACAATTTCAAATCACTCTACGTAGACCTAAACATTATCATTTACTCTTGTTCGATTGTGTCTAGCTCAAGTACGCTCTCATTAGTCTGCGTGGTCTACATGGAGCACCGGAACATGTATGGGAAATGTATTGTTCTGTTTCTCGTAGTTTGTTTTTATAGAGTTTTTTGAATTGTCATTATTTTTCAATAGATGATTGTATAATTAAATTGATAGTTCCCACACAGGCTTTTACATGTACATAGTAATTGTTATAGGAAACTATGTAGCTTTGTTGGATGTGTGTTAAAGAGCAAGAATATCCTCTGGTCTTTAATAGCAATGAAATATCATTCTTACAATGTTCAAAAGTAGTTGAAAAAAAATTGATTATGCCAACTATCTTGCTATATCTGAGCAACTTAAAAAGTTTTGAGCTTGTCAAAACTTGTGCCTCAATTCTCTCACAACTTTTTAATCAAACAACAACGTCATAAATTAAAATAAAGTAAATAGTTAAAATACACCACACATAATGGGTTCAACTCATACTTTTCATATATTGGCTTTCTACTCATAGATAACGAAAAAAGTCGTTCTTTATAGAGAAAGAAAAAAAAAGTGAGAAACATATTTCAAAATTACTGAATTCTTATATCTGCTAAAAGGCACAACTTCAAATAGTGGTCGCTATTATTTTACAAAACAGGACAAATTTTAGTAAGAATTTATAATGATATTTATAAATTATATATTAATAAAATATTTTGACAAAATTTAAATCCAAAATTTTTTAAAATTTGCTAGCTGTTTAATCCAACTAGTCTAGTCAACTCTTAAGGGTAATTTCAAAAAAGGATTTTGGTTGCTGTTTGCAATGTTAGAAATGCACTTGAGAGGCTTTTGAATTTTGACCCAAATTTCAGTTTGGTGTGATATGATAGCTAGCTTTCGATATTATATGTCTTTCTATTCTATAGGTAAGTTGTTTGTTATTCCACGATAAGTCATAATACAATCATATGAATCTAAAACACTATTTAAATGAAAGATCAAGAATTAAAATGTTCTATATAACGTTGATATGCTAATAGATAAAAAGTCATCAATGAATATTAAATTAGATTCTTTGTATATCTCCTTTAGCCAACTCTCATTCTTTCTTTCATTTTAACGGTTTCTCGATGGATCAAAACCGAAATAGTCATAGCTTTTGAGTTAATTATATATAAAAAGCGCACGGAGACCTGTAATTATAAACAGAACCTGCACTATTCAATTAAGGCTTGAATTATTTTTCACCTGACTAGACTGTACCTTCCGAATATAGAGAGCTCACCATATGTCAAAGCATGGAATTCATTTAACCCATCGAGTATACCTTGGTCCAATAGATGTTAAAGCCCAGCCCAAGACTACAACTCGCCTCACCACATAGAAAACTATGTAAGTCAAATAAATGCTAACATATAACAAAAATATTAATTATACTAACCTCTAGTTTGTAATTATTAATATTTAACGAAGAATAGAAAGCTTTCTTAGAAAGAGTATAGAGAGTCTTTCAACTAAGGAGCAGTTATACGTGATAAAAATAAAAATTAAATTACCTTAATTAGAGACTCTCTACTTATGTGCTTATATACACATTTCTCCTATTAAAAAAGTCAATAAATTAATTTCAACTAAAACCTAATCTTATTCTTTAAAGGATATAGGTATATATATGAATGAGTAGGATAGGGATGAGGACTATATGATTTGATGTTCAAAAATAATTATTTATTTAAATAATAAATAATAAATAATGAAAATAAATTCAATGATAAATAATATCTTGTACATTTATTTCATATTTTTATATTGTGATTTATTAGATATTTCATTCTTAATTGATTTGAATTTATAATTTATTATAGGTAAGTAGATTTGGAATCAATTCTGCATGTAAATCACAGAAATCAATCAAGGGAAGCCAATAAAAAAAGAGAAAAGAAGATGTAGTTAAAGTCTATTTAAGGAAACTTTTACTATCAAACTTATTACAGTATTTTGGGCATAACTCTCGCTTTAGAGATCTAATTGACACAATTTTGTTAGCGTTAGAAAGCTAAAAGATAGATTGACAAATCTTATGATCCCTTTCTCTAATTCAATCATCTTCAAATAGAAAAATCCACCTTAGGCTAATGCAAGTTTAAAGGAGTGCTAACAATTGTTAATTTTAATTGCTTTAGGTTCTTTAAAGGTTATAAAAAGAGCATGGAGATAGTAGTTTAGGAGAGTTGGGGGCTCAGGGCTCAAATATCAATTTTGAGTTCTTGATTTTAGTTTTTGTGTTTTTGTTTCTTAATGTCTTAAATTCTTTATTCTAGGGCTTAGTTTATCTTAATTAATTTAATTACGTGCTTCTTCTCTTTTAATTTTGAATCCAATTCAATTTTGTTCTTAATACTTCTAATTTGTGTGAGCACCAATATAGATGATTAGATGACATATATGAGATTGAGAGGCAATTGTATGAAAAACATATTGAATTGAGTTCCATGAATCATGTGCATTGATTGTTGTGCATGATTTCTGTATATCATTTAACAATCTCTCGTGAACATTAATGCATTCTTAATATTGATTTAATCTATGCTTGAGAAATATAGGTTAGGTCAGTTTAAAGATAGTTTTAACATCTGGTTGAGATGGAGTATTAAATAACTTTGGAGATTAGATCTTAAAATTAAGAATTGAAAAAAATATATACAAATTGACTAATGTAGCAAAAGGACTAATAAGGTGAAGTCAAAAGCCTTAGATTTCTCTCAATTTGATACTTTATATGTTTTGTTTAAGCATTACTTTCATGTTAATTCTTCTCTTTAATTATTCTTCTCAATTAAAATTACTTATAATATGTCAAAGCAAGCAATTCATTTAACCCTATAGGACGATATTTAGTTCTTTTGAATTCTTTTATTACTTGAACAATATGTGTATTTACAGAAATCTCACAACATCCAATATTCTCCCACTTGGTCTGAGCATAATTACTTTTATTTGTGGTCATATCCATAACACGATATAGACACGATATAGGCTAAATAAAGACAAACTACACGAATCATAGGAGTAAGTCCTTTAATCAATCAAGTATTTCCTTTTATGTATTAAAATGTAATTTCTCTTTACCCATATTGTTAAATCAACTTTATGAATAAGCCTCAAATGTTCATTCAAGTCCTTTTATATTTTGTCATTCTCAACCATAAAAGTATACAATTAGTAGAGAAGACAAACCAAATAACATAATTTCATTACTAATATTTATCATGTAAATATAACACTTTAATCAAAATTTGAAAATCTAAATTAAGTCCTATATAGGCTACATGATCTTCAAAAACCTTTGATAGCACGCCTTTTATTAAAGGATCTACAATCATATGTTTAGTATCAATGTGTTTAATGAGCACTTCAATGGACTTCACACACTCCTTAATGGCCAAGTATTTAATGTCGATGTATTTGCTTCAACTTTTACTTTTGTTATTCTTAGCCACCAACATTGTCGCTGTATTATCACAATAAATCTTTATTGGCTTTAAAATTGAGTCAACAATATGAAGCCTCAAAATGAAATTCCTTAACCAGATACCATGTGAAATTACCTCGAAACAAGAAACAAATATTACTTGTAGTGTCAACATAACTAGCCAAATATAAATCTAAATATCCAAAAATGTCGTGAACACCCCACTTTATACACCCCAAAAGCAATGAATAGGAGAGAATCCTCAAGAAGCCAAAAATGAGAATGTCTGGACCATAGTCAAAATTGAACCTAACTTGAGTAACCCATAAGAAAACCCCCATTTGACCTAGTTTTTGGCTGAACTTTTGGACAAATCCTATACCATTTTCAAATAAACATCCAAGTCTATCTCTCTACAAAATTTTATGTAAATATTTGAAGTGGAAGACAAGCAAAATCAAGCCACAATTCACATTATAGTTACTGCACAGGCCAGCAAGTTATAACTCCAATCCAGCCCAAATTTAACCAACATCAACGGCCAATATTTGGTCCAATATATGGCCATCCTTGGCCCAACTTATGGCCCATATCCAACCCAAAAATCAAGCCAAAACACCTCTCCATGTCACCTAGCCACGATATGCTTCATGTGCCAACATGTTATCACTTTTTGCCAAGTCAAGCTACTGATTCACCAAGCTACTTCACTACCTTGTATATGCATGAAAAGGATCTCCTTTCACACCTAAAGGCATGCCCTAACAAGCTGGAAAAGTTGTGATTCAATTGGAACCAAATTGGTTCCATTTCAAGGCTTTCTTCACCTTGAAGTACCTTGGCTGCCCCTCCTAGCTCCTAGACCATCATGGATGCTGCACACACTACATAAAGAAGGCTGCTAGGGGTGGTTGAAGGAGGGCTAGTTGGTAATAAAAAAGAAGAAGGAGGGCTGAAGTGAAAAAAAAAAGAGGAGGTATCAAACACCAATTACAAATTAATCACAAGATCTTGAGTATGGCTTACGGCAAAGAGGAAGAGGAGGAGAAGATCCAGACCAGTTGCTGCCTTGCCATTCTTTGCTGTGTTGTTGAGTGTGTGAGTGTGTAGGAGTGCTAAGGAGTGTGTGTCATGGATATACAAGAAGAGAGAAAGGAATGCAATAGGTGTGAGTTTCAAGTGTAGTTTTGAATTGTCAAGCGTAAGGTACTATCATCTTCGTTCCAAGCTTTGTAATGTGATTCTTATCTCAATAATATAAGCATATTGATCAATTTCATCTTAGGTTCACAGCCTCTCCCTCTCCTTTCAATTTCGTCTGGTGTTTGCTCATTTGTTCATTGATTTTCTTCATTTTTCATGTTTGATTGTATTCTTTTGTTTTAGTCAATTTTCATTGGATGTATGATATGATGTTTGTGTGATATCTCCTTGTTGAAACTATAATCTATCCTCCTCCCCTTTCATTTGTGATCTTGTTTATATATCATCATTAACTAGTTTATTTGGTCACTAACCTTTACAAATGTATGATAAAATTTTACTAGCTTTCTGTTCCTATCTTCTTTCGTTTCCTTGTCATTATTTCTTTGGTTTCCTTGTTTGTTCTTGATTCATCCATGTATCCATCATATAATCATGTGGAGGATGGAAAGGGGAGGGGGACTTTGCCCTTAAATCCATGGATCAAGTAATATTTTGCACTAGTTTATTCCTTGAATCCCCCCCTTAACTTCACTATATCTTGTTCCTAACTCTACTAACATTCACCCTATTTTTTTGTGTACTTAAAAAAAGGAAAAAGGAATAAAAAAATTTGAATCAAAAAATGGAAAGAAAATTGAAAATGAAAATTTAGAAAGAATTGAAATAAGTGTCAAAGCTCACAAAAATAATTCATCTTTGTCTTGAAAAATAAATGGCCCAATTTAATCCATTACATATATGAATCATTACCTATCTTGACCCATAACCCAATTCACAGACCCTTATCAAATTAACCTCTCAGCATCTTAGTTGGAAACCAACGATCCTTGTCTATTCCTTTTCTTCTCAAGCAAAAGTTTAACTCACACGTTAACCTTGTCCCAAACACAATTAGGAGAGGCCATGAAATAAGGGATACAACAGGTCTTCACAGCAAAATATCAGGAAAGGAAAAAACAGAAGTGTACTTCTCTAATGGAAGAAATAGGCAATTTTCAAAGTACTCCCTAGCACCTTCACGTAATAGCCCATCCCTCTCAATGGGTAGTAGGCTCCCTTCACTTCTAAAAATCTCTCCATAAATACCAAAAGGGGGGACAATCATAGGGGGACCTGGGACAAAAGTTTAGAGAGCTAAGAGAGTGATTTTTCATAGTAAATGAGAAGAAAAGCACAATAAAAGAGGGAAGAGAAGAAGATAATCATGCTGTAGAGAGGAGAGACTAAGATAAGGAAATTGGAGCATTCAGTAAGGGAAAAGGAGAAACCCATGCGTAAGAGGATAAATTTAAAGGAAAACTTTCTCCTCATTTCACCATCACTCGCAACGGCAAGTCTTGAAGAACATAGAAACAAAGGTTGAGAATGATAGCTACACCTTCACAGTATGGATTTTGGTTTTATTTTCTTATGGTCTTTTAATTATGTAGGTCTCCATTTTGCCATAACCTTGTGGGGTTGTAGTTCTTATTTAACTTTGAAGGGTGTGCATATTGTAACACTTTATATATATGATACAATGTTACGTACTAATATTAAAATTAAATATAATAAATTAAAGTGAATAAATTTAGTCCTTTCTTTTAATACATTTAAATAATGATTAAAAGTAACCGATTATACGTCTAGTTATTAAATTCACATAATAATTAAAAACTTTGATTACATGTTCAATAAAATTTATTTTATAATTAATGAATAAATAATTGGTTACATGAAATATATTAATAATGAATAAAACTATTGATTACCTAATTATATTATTTAATTAAATTTTCTTTTAACTTTGATTATGTGACCAAATAAATAAATAAATAAATTTCTTACTTTTATCATTATCTCTTTTTCTTTTCTTAGTTTTTAAGTTTTCTATTAAATTTGAACATCCCATTAATTAATCATGCCATAATTTATAATGTTAAAAACATCTACGATACATATAAATATACTTATATACCAAAACTTATTGCTCAACTATTATTTATATATAGATGTTCAATCACATCAACTATATATAATAGTACATCAAAAGAATTGTCTAACCACTACTAGACCATGCATGCGTTACTTGACACTAGTTCAAATAGCCACAAGTGACATTTCTCATTACTAAACTGAAAACATTATCTTTAGTGAAATACATTCAATCCACTTTCACTTTAATCAGAATAGTAGCATACATCTTTACTCAGTTTCTGAAAACTCTAGAAACACTACAATTAAAGAGATGGGAGTTATAAATTCTCAGTAGAAGTTTAAACAGTATAAAAGTAGTTAAGAAAACTATAGTATTTTTAGCTATATATCATATAGAAAACAGTTTCATTGTCAGTATAATAATCAAAATATGAATAATCCATAACAATTTGGCAAATACTAAACTTTCTATCAATTCCTTGACAAACACTAAACTTTCTATCAATAACTTATCAACCCATAAACTTTCGATCAATTACATGCTCACACTTTTTTTTAACATGAGGCCTAACCCTTTTTAAATCATCTTTGTTTACATGATCCAAACATAAGGCATGACCATCTTAACATCATAATCATCATAATAGGTGAGAATACTCCATTGACATAAGGCATCCCCTAAATATAAGTGGCCATTCCACACCTTCTGGTGGATTCCACTCAACTTATTCACACTCTTGGTGGACTATATCCACAAAGTAGACTATAGACACATGTAAGATTTTCATGAATCACGTGCCTTGAGGATCACATATTCCACTTTGATCTCCATGGTATTTTCTTTATTATTTTTTTTCTAATCTTTTCAGATCACCTCTTTTTCACTTTTCTTTACTTGAAGATTATATCCAAGTTTAGAATATTTCTTTTACTTTACTTATAGTGAGCATGCAATTGATGCAAGTATAATTTCAAGGCACTTAATACATTCATTGACCATTTGTCAAGTTCAATGCTTTAAACTAATAACTTACTTTCATTGGCCATACATCATCAAGATCAATGCTTTAAAATCATAACCTACCTTGAAATCACAACTTGAACCATACTTTACATAAAGAAAGGTTCTTTAAACCAAAGCCCACATCTTAGCCTTTAAATGATTGTTTTTACTTTCATAAAGGCTAAACACACATAAGACCTTCCAATCTCTAGATAGAATGTCACTTTCTACCTTAATGTCCACTAAATCAATGATAAGAAGTAACTTATCTCTTTTAGGTCAAACTCAAGAATGTACTTTTTATACTTTTACTTGTAACTAAACCTTACAAGAAGTTCAATTTTTAGTTCCAACTAGGTTTACATACTAATATGCATAAAAGACCATAGGCTAATTCCTATACCATAGTGTGGCCAAATCTACCTTCCTTAGGCATCATGGTTTTTCTTCCAATTTTCTCGTTGAAATACACAAAAACTTTGCTAAAACATTCTCATCTCACCATCATACAATCAAAACACATACTTTTCCTTTAGAACCTTTATATGATTGAACCTTCCCCCCCTTGGTGCATCATGGTTTTTCCTTAGGTCTTCTACTTGAAACACACCTAAACTTCATTAAATCATACAAATCACACCTCCACTTAAACAAAGTACACATTTTCCCCTTTGAACTCTATATGGGCCGAATTCATTACCGCGGTGCATCATGGTGCTTCCTTTAATTTTCTAGTTGAAACTTATTAAAAATCCATTAAAATACTTAAATATCATTACCACCTAAATAAATTACATAAAATTTCCCCTTTGAGCACTAAGATGGTGTGACCTACTTAGAGGAAATCTTAGCTATTTCAAGCCTTTTAAGCATAGTTAAACATAGAAACATATCAAATTACCACTAAATTTACATCCATACATTCAATCTTGGCAAGAGTCAAGCCAAAGTTAAGAAATCATCCATACCAACCCTAAGTAGGCATCAAAGAGACAATCAAGTAAATCACACATCAGCAAGCCATTAATCAACATAATCTTAGTTAATCTTGTCATAAATAATTCATATTCAAGCTTAACCCAAGAACCCAAATCTTCGTGGATTCAAGAGTGATAAAAGTCATAGAAAACAACCATGAAATTTAGATTTAAAGATGAAAAGCTTAAGTTTAAATTCCTACCTCTTGAAGATAAGCTTTTCTCCTTGATTTTTGGCTATTTCTTCCTTTTTCCCCACTTTTTCCCCTTCCTCTCTTTCTCTTCTCCTTGGCCGTGAGTTATTCTCCTTCTCTTTTTCTTTCTTTTCCTTTCTCTTCCTTTCTTTCTTGGCCATGAATCTTAGGATAATCTAGGAATTAGTTGTTTTGTTAATTTTTTGTTTATGTTATCTTATCACTTTTGTCTTTACTTGCCATCCAATGGAACTAGAGCAAGTTAACCACTTAGTCACCATGGTCATCGTGACTTGGTTCCATTTGAACTAAATTAAGTAATTGAATAGTGTTTGGTTTCATTGGCTTGGTTAGACCATGAATCCTCTCCCTTCCTCCCTTTCTTGTCTTTTTCCTATTTTTTTTCCTTCTTTCCTTATCTTGTCCGAGGACTCTAGGATATCTTACGGATTAGTTTGTTTGTTTAATTTTGTTTAAGTTATCTTATGAATTTTGTCTTTGTTTGCCATCCAATAAGACTCAGGCAAGTGACCTACTTAGTCACCCATGGTAATGATGATCTAGTTCCATTTAAATTAGATTTGGGTAATTGAATAGTGTTTGATTTGGTTACTCTAATTAAATTCTTGTCTTGAATTGAGTTGACTTGAGTTGACTTGGTTACTATCTATCTAAATCTTTGATTTCTAAATAGATTCCTTACTTCTTAGTTATTCTCTCATGATTACATGCAATTAATACTAGATAATTCTTGACTAACATTACTGTAAACCCTTTCTTTCTTCCTTGGAGTGTCACATGTTCTCTTTGTTTGTGCAAGACTTCAAGTTTTGTCTCTTGTTCATTAATTCATGGATGATCATTTTAAGAATATTCTTGTGCATTTGAGTAAGTAACTTAAGCTTCCATCTTAGGGTTCACGTGAGTTTGCTTTTAGAATAGAGTTTTGTCTTTAGTCTTTATCCAATAGAAACCAACCAACTAGTTACTTCTTAACTTATCCTAAGTTTTGTCCTTATTTGCTAACCAATGAAAGCTAGCCATCTAGTTACTTAAGTATCTTTCTTTCATGATGACTTACTTAGATTTGAACCAAGTTAGCTTAATTGAATAGTATCTGGTTGGTTTGATTTGATTAGAGTACTGAAGTAAGGATTACATAATCATTATAGCCTTAGCCAATTAGAAGCCTCCAAGTGTTACACTTCTATTGGCTCTTTCTTGGACCAATTACACATGAGGTAATTTTATTTGTCACTTTCTTATTAATTAGTTTGTGCTATTGTCACTTAACTAATCTAGTAAGAAACTAATTAGAAGTTAATTAGAGAATTAAGTGATTAATTTAGTTAATGACTGGTTTCTAAATTTTCACTGAAAAAAAAGTCTTCACTCATAAGTCCAAAATTATCAAATTATCACTGTTTAGTTTTCACACTGTCACTGACTATCTTAGTAGGTTCTAGGTTCTCCTAGGTAAGTTCCTGTGTTTTCTTTAATTAGAGTAACTAAAAAATAATATTAAAAATTAAATATGGTGAGAAATAGCAATAGACTGTATAACAACTATTAGGGCATTTACATGTCAAAAAAAAACTATTAGGACATTTAGGACTATATATCTTATTCTAAGTTAGGAACGGATGTTATACATATAGCCCTGTTCTTAAGATCCAAAAAACAAAGATCTGTTGAGCGGGTTTTTAAGGGTAATCTCATTTTATATTGTGCATCTGCTGGCAGCTTGTATACCTCTATCAACTAAGCTCCAACTTTATAAGTTGTGCCTTCTATACTCGTGCTGATTGGTGTGATGGTCAAAGCTTCAGAGGTTGATTTTGCCATTTTGTGCTGTTGATTTTATGGCCTAAAGGTGTCGTTTATTATTGCTTTTACAAATGTTGAATGGCTCAAGATGCTCTAGGTGCAAGTCATTAACTGATAGGTGGCCTAGATGATATAGGGTGTCATATTATCCTTAACCGTATTTCGTTTCTATCATCTCAATGTGTCTCATTAGACTTGTTAGACGTAGCTGTATTCTCTTGTGTTCATTCATGTTCTTTCTTTAATAGAAATAAGGATAAAAAGGCCATGATTTCTAGTTCAGCACCCAAGTGATAAGAGAAGTCAAAGAAAGTGAAGTAAATAGAAGAAGCAAGAAGAAAAAGGAAGTGACTAGAAATGATTAGAAGTGAAGAGAAAAAGCAATAAGACAAGGAATATTTAATTTTAAAAAAAATAGAAAAGAGGAAATGGTGGTCATGTGTATAAGTGAGAAAGAAAGGATGTGAGAGAAGTAGAGTTTTTGTGACCATTGGAAAATTAAGAGCCTCTGGGATTAGTTATTCATGTTGTATCTATGAATTCCATCTTACTTTAGAAGCATTTTCCATTGTAGTATTTATTATTCATGTAAATTTGATGACTTGTTTGATCCTTTGTTTTGTTTTGTTTCATTAGTGTCACGTACATGTGTGCTTTTATTTGTCTATTTTAAGCTTTAACGTGTCCTTTTTGTTCTTGTTCTATTATTTTACTTTTAGTTAATAGCCCAAAAAGTAATATATGACTGCACACCCCCCCCTCTCTCTCTCTCTCTCTCTCTCTCTCTCTCTCTCTATATATATATATATATATATATATATATATATATATATATATATATATATATATATATATATATATATATATATAGTGTGTGTGTATTAAATTAAGTATAAGAGAAATGATAATTATCACGAAACTTTTTTCGTGGTACGAATCAGTTAGTTTTAATGTTTGTGAATTTTTCCTTTTGTTTTATTATGTTTTGGTTTGGTTGATAGATAATTACATAAGTACACAATCCCGTGTTTTAGTATTAGGCACATGTTCATAAAAACTGTTTCGTGATATATAGTACCACTCTAAAAATATTTTAATGGTTGACAAAGGTGATTGCCTGCTTTTGTCATCTTTAATATTGCTCGGATTTATGTAATTCAATATATGACGTGTCATCTTCAACTTCGTTTAAAGTGGATTTAATAATTCAATGTGCATAATAATTCACAATGTATAGAGTTGTGTGCGTCATGTGTCGTCATCAAATACTGCTTGGATTGTTAGTAGTTAATTATTTGATCTTGTGTCGCCTTCAACTCTGAGAATCTTTGTAACTCAATTGTTCATTTAATAAATTATCATTAAGCAATTTTCAAATTGAGATAAAATCATTTTCTTTAAAATCAATCAATTCATAATTATTTTTTAAAGAATTATATAACTTTAACTTTCGATTACACGTGGAGATACATAGACAAATAAAATAAATTAAAATTATAAATAATTTTATTTAATTTTTGTAAATTTTATTTCCGTTATTATTTTTGTTTAAAGGAGTAAATTAAATATTTTAAATTATTAATAATTTATATAATTAGTTTATAGTAACCGTGTTGAACAGATGTATAGAGATACAGTAAAATTAAGTTTCGACACTTCTCTATACATCTATATATAATTGACTTTTGAAACTTGACTTGGTTTGTAGATGAATTTTTATTTTTTTATTCAAAATAGTTTTTTAAATAAATTTCTTACTCAAATAATTATTGATGATGACTCTATTTCTCTTATCAATTTTTTTTTGCCATTTCGTCACAGTAAGCCACCAAGAACTGTCATGACAGTTGTTGAATCCACTTAGGATAATTGAAGAGTCAAACCCAATATAGTTAGTTATGCAAAATTATAACCTTTTTATATTTATTTTGCCCTTTTTTCGTTCATTGATTTGCTTTATCTAATGTTATTAGTTTAATTCTTATTCATTTTTCTCATCTATATGTATTAAATATTTGTTACTTTCTAGCGTCAAAATTGATTATTATTTTATTTATTGAACCCTAGGATAGATAATTTTGTTTCAAGTATATATTTTGTCTTGGTTTCGTTTTGCAGCCACATTAGTAGTTCTTAGGATTTACAAGTTTGTATGCTGCCTTACACACACTACACTTTCACTTACCTCACATAATTTGGGCTTTATAACCGAGCCTATGCGTAACATATGTTTAGATAGGAAGTTTCTATGATGTCACTATGGGGCCTTGTGCTCACTTTATAGTCACAAACACTTCCGCTCAAATGTAACCCACAGCGTAGATCTGATCATTTTGCAGAGGTTTTATCTACCCCTTTGATCGAGTTTATAGGATGGGATCCTTATCTTCTTGATAGAGGTGAGATGTAGACAATTTTTGAATAGGAACATAGAACAATCCTTTTAACTATGCACTGGTAGAGTGAACTTTTAATAACCCCATCATATTTTAAAAAGTCATGTGTTGAAGATGCAGAGTACAAGTGGTTAACCATATATAAATATATAGTTAATTTAGTATGAAAGTGATTAAATAACTGTGTTGTCGTGCCCTTATCTTGCATAAGAAATTTTAGGGCTATATGTGGTTTCTTTTATGTTGTTTGAACTCTTATGATTGACTTTGTGAGCCAATTTATTTTAGTTATGAGCTTCACCCTGTTAAAATATATCCAAAGCCATTTTGATATAATTAGCAACCACCTGCCATTTTGGGTCCTAAAAATTTTCTATGTCTAGAATACGCACCTATATGGAGGATTATATAAAATATACAATTTCTTGAAACCAAAACTCTCTATAATTGATCCTTAGATGTTACAGAATTAGAGAATGATTTTTAATAAATTTTTGAAAAACTTTAACCCATTCATTTTGAAGGCTAAAAGTTTAGAAAATTGGAATTTTAGTAAATTTGAACTATAACTTGAGTTTTGACTTTTGTTTCTTAAGGATTTTGATTTTTTTAATATTTTATTTGAATTCTAACGTGGAGTATTTCCTTATTTGTATTTATGTTTAAAAGTTAATGGAGAGTAAGATAAATGAGAACAGTAACTTAATGAGTAGAGAATTAGAGAAGCCACCAGTAAGCCTTTTCATATGTGTCGACCAGAACCTCCAAGACACCTCAGTACTCTCGACGCTTCTCTCCTATTCCTGAACCTTCGAAGCCCTCCCTTCTTGGTCGATACCCTAAATTCTTTGTGACCCAACTCGTTCTCTATCGTCAATGCAGGTGACTCGTTCTTCTGCGAATTTTGAGTATCAGAGTGTGTTTTTAGGTGTAGGTGCTGTGGTTTGAAAGAGATCCAAGTTACCCATGTAAGCTAAATGAAGCTAACGCATAGCGAAAAAATAATTATAGTAACCCCAGCCATAGCTATTGATATTTGATGAATAATGAATACCTTCTCAGATAAAGACTGAAGAGCCTTCCAACTAATTAGTAATTCTACGTGATAGAAATTAAGATTGAATTGCCTTAATTAGGGACTTTATTTCCATTCACTTATATAGGCATTCCTTCTAATAAAAAGTTAGTTAGATGGTTACCATCAGAACCTAATCTCATTCTTCAAAGGATATGGCTATAAATATGATTGAGTGGGATAAGACGAGGACCATATAATTTGATTTTCAAAAATAATTATTTAAGTAATAATAATAATGAAGATAAATTTAACATTCTCCTACTTGGTCTGAGAATTTGATTCTTGCCTACATGGTTGTGTAATTCTACACACCTGTCTGTGCACCATACCATTTTTATTTTTTGAATCTAACGCACATACGAAACTTTATGCCTACATGGATGTGTGGCTTTCCACAGCTGAGCCGTGTAGTTCACTTTTAAATCTCTAAATGAAAATCCTGTTGCATAATGAAACCCAATGGTCTTGACATGCCCCAATGCATTCCTAAGTTCCCAAACTTAATGAAACACATTCTTAAACCGAAAATATTGCTCTAAACACAAAAATTAATCAAAACAACCATTAAACACAAAATTACACATAAGGGATAGGAAGTATAGCATTAAAAAAAGATCTTAGCATCAGTCCAAATCACAAACAATTATGAGGGAGGTGTTTTAAAAAGTTAGAGGTACTCCCCTTTGAAGTGTGCTTTCACTTGAATCGTTTGCATTCTCTTGTTGTGCCTTTTGCCATTCTTAGTATCAGAATTAAGCTTGAGAAGTGACTAAATAAAAGAAAGAAACAAAATTAAATCCTATTGAAAGAAACAAAGAAATTTAATAAAACTAAAGGAAAAAGAAAAAAAAAAGCTTGGGTTGCCTTCCAAAAAATGCTAATTTAAGGTCATTATCTTGACCTTTCTAGAAAGAAAATAAAACAAAGAAATAATAGGATAAGAAAAAAATTAAAAGGTTAAATTAAAGAAACAAAAATGTCTAGATTAATCAAATAACCACTCGTTCAATATCAACGGACAGGTTCCCTGACAACGGTGCTAAAAACTTGTTGATGATCTGCAAGTGCATGGATCGTATAAATAGTAAATTAAAATCATTCACACGAAGATCGAAATTGAGTACTGAGTAAAAGAAATTTTAATTATCTAGACTAACGATTTAAAATTGGGCAAATTAAATAAAACTAAATAATTAACTAAAATTAAAAACAAGAAAATAAAACTAAATGAATTAAACCCAATGAATCAAGAATCTAGGATTCGGGTTTTATTCAATCAAATAATTACAATTATCATTAATGCTTTCTTAATTAAGGTTGAAATTAATTATGAAGGAGAATTATCCTAATATAATTTAATTCCCTCTTCCGAGTTCAAAAGAATGTATTAAAATTAAGATAATATCTACTTTCATAATATTATATTAATTAAAACCCTTTAAGCTATGTGATAATTCCTAAAAAATTCCTCAAGGGATTTAGCCTATTCTTGATCATAAATTCCTAGGTTCAATTATTAGAAATCAGATATTCAGTTTCATCTTTTGATCATTCACTCAAATATTTAAGATCATGTAAACACGAGATCCTACATGCAACACGCATTAAGAATACTAACAATTGAATCAAAAGCAAATATCTTTCACTAAATAAGAAAAGATGAAAATCAAATCACATTATTGATGAGTTAGTTCCCTAATCTTAAAAATAAAGAGATTAGCCACTCATAGTTGTAAAACAATCCATGAAATACAAGAAGACAAAGAATATTATTGAATAAATTCAACTGGCAAATAAAAGAGAAGGAAAAACTCCATGAGGAAGGGTCTTGAATCTCTTTTTTGTCGCTCTTTGTTCTTTGAAGCCGTTCTTCTCTTAGTTTTGTGCGTTTAATTCCCCTAAGATTTTGATAAATCCCTTTTATCTCCTAGGTCTCCCTATCCTTCTAGGCCTCTAATTCATTTAATTCTGGGTCTTTTTACTTTTGGACCCATAAAATGTGTGCAATTGTGCAACACATTAAAGATCACCATTAAGAAAAGTTGTTTTCACATCTATTTGGTGTAATTCCAAGTCAAAATGGGCAACAAATACTATGATGATGTGAAAGGAATCTTTCTTAGATATAGGAAAGAATGTCTCCCTATAATATTTTCATTCCCTTTGAGTGAACCTTTTGGCAACAAGTTTTGGCTTGTATTGTTCATGTTACCTAATGAATCACTTTTTGGTCTTAAAGACCCATTGACAGCCAACAGCCTTAGCTCCATCATGTAACTATACAAAGTCCCAAACTTGATTACTTGCCATAGACTCCATTTTGTCTTTCATGGCATCATACCATAATTTGGATTTACTATAACTCATGGCTTGTGTAAACATCATAGGGTCATCTTCTATACTAATGTCAGTCAAATTCTTGTAGATACACCACATTGTCACTAGAAATTATAGATTTCTTTGTACTAGATTATCTCCTTAAAGTTGCATCATCAACCTTTTATGGAGGATGTTGAACAACGAGGTTTACAACTGGATCCACCTCCTCAAGAGGTTGTTGTTCAATATGATCTTCTAGAATATTATGTGGATGATTGGCATTTTGTTGTTCAATTGGATCTGTTTAAGAGTTATAAATAATAACTACTCTGTCACTTATTGTGGGAACACAATTATCCTCTATTATAGTAATATGAGGTTTTTTACTCTCACTAATCACATCATTTTCAAGAAACTTAGCATTTGTAAATTTTACAAACTTAGTAGTATGGAAAGGACAATAAAATCTATATCCTTTAGATTTTTCTGCATACTAAAGAAAGTATACACTAATAGTCCTAGGATCTAACTTCCTTTCATGTAGATTATAAACCCGAACCTCAATTGGATAACCCCAAATGCAAAAATGATTTAAACTTGGTTTCCAACATTTCAAAATTTCAAATGGAGTTTTAGAAACTGCCTTACTTGAAACTTAGTTTAAAATATACATAACTGTTTTAAGGGCTTCTCTCCACAATGACCTAGGAAGTTTGGATTTGCTTAGCATACTCCTTAACATGTCCAATACTATTTGGTTTCTTCTTTCTGCTACACCATTTTGGTCTAGTGAGCCAAGCAAAGTGTATTGAGCTATTATACCATACTCTTGAAGAAACTTAGCAAATGGACCATGTGCTTGTCCACTTTCCATTCACTTCCATAGTATTCTCAATCTCTATCAGATCTTACAATTTTAATGTATTTTTCACATTGATTTTCTACTTATGTTTTATAAATTTTAAAAGCATCTAGCACTTCATCCTTATTATCAAGCAAGTAGATGTACATATATCGCAAGTAGTCATCAATAAAAGAGATGAAATATTTCTAACTATTTAAGCTCATATCAGGAGAACAAATATCAGTATAAATTAATTCTAATATGTCATAACTTCTTTTGGCACCCTTCTGTGATTTATTGGTCTATTTTCCCTTAATGCAATCAACATATGAATCAAAGTCAGTAAAGTTAAGAGATCCTAGAATCCCTTCCTTCACAGATCTCTTGATCCTTTTGATAGAGATGTGTCCCAATCTCCTATTGCGCAAATTGGAAGAATTCTCATTTATAACACATCACTTTATTCCAGTATTACCATTCATAGTCATTAAGTTATAATGATTATTTTTCACAAATGAATTTTGAACAAACCATCATCCATTGTACCATTTTCAAAAATGATGGAATCCTTTATTAATCCAAAAGAAGTTTTAGAAAAATCAACAGAAAATCCCAATGGTACAAGTCTAGAAACAGAAACTAAATTCCTATAAAAACTTGGAATGTATAAGGTTCATTCTAAATCCAAAACAAAACCAGTACTTAAAACTAATCTGAAGGTTCCAACAGCTTCCACACGCAAACTCATCCAATTTCCTAAATAGATGCATTATTCACTCTCCATTAGTTTCCTTTGATTTAAGAAGTCCTGCATGGTATTAGAAATATGAATTGTAGAACTAGAATCAATCCACCATGTGTTATGTGAAATATTTATCATATTAGAATCAAAGCACACTAGACTAATGAGATTACTTTTATTCTCAAGCCCAGCCTTTCTTTTGAGGCATTTCTTCTTTATGTGAACATTTTTTTTTACAAAAGTAACAAAGAGACTCCTTTTTCTTAGGATTAGTAAGGGGAATGCCCTTCTTCTTACCCTTATAGCCTCGCTTTTTACCCTTGCTTGTTATAACCAAAAGTGCAGTCTCACCGATTTCTTGATTCAATCTTCCTTCCTCCTGTACACATGGTCAAAAGCTCATTAACTGATAATTTTTCCTTTTGTGTGTTGTAAGAGATTTTGAAAGGTCTATATTGAGAAGAAAGTGAGGTAAAGATGAGTTGTACTAAGAAAGAGTTAGCATCCTCAATATCCAAGGATTTTAGTTGAGCAACTATGTCCCTCATTTGCATTATGTGCTCACGAACACCTTGTTACTGGTGAGTTTTATTAATGACAACTGTGCCATTAGGGTGCTGGCAAGTAACTTATCTGAAGACTCAAATTGTTCATCTATAACTTTCATATAATCCTTGACATTCTCACATTTCGATATAGAATGCATGTCCTAATGCAAAATTTGATAAATATTATACTTAAGCGATTAGATTGCTCCACCTTTCATATAATGCAATCTCAACTGGGGTGCTAATATCAGTGAGTGCTAGAGGCTCATCCTTACGAAGAGCATAGTCAAGGTCCATGCACCTTAAATGAAAAAGAATTTTCTCTTTCCAAGACTTACATTGTCTCCATTCAAGTAAGTAATTTTAAACAGATTTTCAGATATCATTAAGGAAGAAATAACTACAAATAAATAAATGGTTAATAATGCTTACAAAGAAAATTTTCAAGGCACATTTCATCACATACAAATTGTTTCATACATAGACATGAATAGCACATCATTAAAATCTCCTTGTAGGCAAAGACTCTAACACACAATAATTCATGATAACCCTTATGATGAAAATAGAAAATATTCATACTTCCCAAAACATGTGGGCTAATTGGAAAATATAATAATTTTTTTATTCCACCCTGATTAAATATGTAAATACAATCATATTTAATCACAATTAATTATATTTATTCAAAATGTGATCTCTGTTATATACAATTATAATTAAGGATGTTGTGGCTACTCCTCAATTAAAATCCAAGTATTGATCACTAAATATAATGTAAAAATATTTAATTTTAATTAATTATATTTAACCATATGTGATCTTCCTTAATAATTAAGGATGTTGTGGCCACTCCTTAATTTACATATCACTTAATACAATTTAATCATAATTAATTAACCTTAATGTGATCTTCCTTAATAATTAAGGAAGTTGTGACTACTTCTTAATTTACGTATCACGTAATACAATTTAATCACAATTAATAAACCATAATGTGATATCCCTTAATTATTAAGGATGTTGTGACTATTCCTTAATTTAAAATCAAGGTATTGATCTCTAAATATAATCTAAAAATATTTAATTGTAATTAATGTGATACACGTTAATAATTAAGAATTTTGTGACTACTCCTTAATTTACACGTCACTTAATATAATTTAATTATAATTAATTAACCGTAATGTAATCTTCCTTATATACATTATATTAATTAAGGATGTTGTGGCTATTCCTTAATTAAGGTATAGATTACTCAATCTCAATTAATTATATTTATCCAAAAGATAACCTGATTAATATAATTAAGAATGTTGTGGCTAATCTTTAATTAGCTTACTCAATATAATTAATTGAAATAGTTGATAAGATGACTTAGAACTTTATAAAAGAATTGGGTCACAGATAAAAGCCCAAAATACTATGCATGGTTTTATATGATTTTATAATCCTAGAAACTAGTATATAGATTATCCCTATAAAAGATAAGGACCCAATCTTATAACTTAACCATGAGGATAGGTAAATCATTCACACTATGATAAGCCCATGAAATTAGTAACAATTTGGTGGAGGAATTTATGATATCATAAAAAAGCAAGTTTTCACATAACACCACAAATAACCTCCTATCTAACCTAGGCTTCTCTTAAACTCAGGTATAGAGCCAAAAATGTGTGTGAGGATATGTGTAATTCATTCATCAGTGAACTTTTAAACAAATAAATAAAATAATGAAATAATACAATATTATATAACACATTTTTAATATAGAACCACAACATAACCAACATTAAAAATCAGTTAAAACTATGATAACCAATCCATATGGATTAGTGGTATAGTGCCTCCCTTATGAACCAAAGTCTCTGATTCGAATAAATCCTTGCAAAATCTGCAATCTTTTTTTTTTTTTCAATTAACCAAATGGGCTTAAAAATCCTTGAAGCACATCATAAGAAAATTCCTAGCCACTACACATTTGTGGGATCCGGTCCCTTTCTTCTCAGCTACTGCCATATGTGAGAAGTATGAAATTCGATGAGAATGCCTCCATAGAAACCGACAAGGAGGCTGGCTTAATAGATTTTACTTTTCAAAATTTGCATGACTGAAACTTTAAGAGACATACAGAATAAATAAATTTATTTTATAAGTATGTCTCAATTTTTTTTAAATTATAATTCTCAATATATATCGAGAAAACGCAAGCCAATAGGGAAGCAAAGTTTCCAAGTCATTGACGGAAGCATAACCCCATAGAACCAAGTTATATGAATACGTATCTATTTATATATGTGCAAACGTCAATCATATATTAATATGAGTTTCCTATATCAACATATATTAATAACCGTTCAACATATATTATATAAACACGTACATATATAGAAACCGTCAATTCATATTTTAATATATGAAACAAAACTTGTATATCAACATGAACCAGAATCATGAACGTGACTATCAAGAGGAAATTAAAATCACCATTCAACATATCAACATGTATTATTAACATATACAAGCATGGTTAGGCAGAGATTATATTTAGCTCTCCACATATAAGCCAAATGAATGCTAACACATAGCTAAAAAATAATTATACTAACCTCGAGCCATAACTATTGATGTTTGATAAAGAATAAATACCTTCTCAAATAAAACCTAAAGAACTTTCCAACTAGTTAGCAATTCTAAGTGATGAAAATAGAGATTGAATTGCCTTAGTTAGGAATCTTCTACCTATTTACTTATATAGATATTTCTCCCATCAAGAAAGTTAGTTAGGTAGTTACCACCAGAGCTTAATTACATTCTTTAACACTTTGCTTGGTTTAGAAAAGAAAATGAGAAAAAAGAAAATAGAAAAAAAAGAAAATGAAGAGAAAAGTATTTTTTTTCTTTCCTCGTGTTTGGATAAAGAGAAAAAGGAGAGAAAAGATAGGAAATTTTTTTTTCTCTAGTTTGGTTGTATAGAAAGTGAGAGGAAAGAAAATGTAATTATGCAAAATGACATGCATACCCTTATTATATTTATTAAGTATATATTAATTTTCATTTTAAATTTTTAAACACACTTACTATAAAATATATAAATAAATATATTTTATAATAAATATTAATATAAAAAATTAAAGAGAAAAGAATATGAATGAACAAGTATATTTTCTACTAATATGTTTGGATGAAGAAAAATAAGAAAGAAAAAAAATGAAAATTATTTTCTTCTATTTAGTTGGATAGAAAAATAAGATAAGAAAAAATGTAATCATATAAAATAACATTGATGTACTTATTATATATGTCATGAAATGCAAGCTTATATTATTTTTCATTTTATATCTTTAAACACAATTTTACATAAATTCTATAAATAAAAAATTATACAACAAATAATTTAAATATTAATTTACAATACATGAATCATAAAATTTTATTGTAGATTTTTTGTTCAATCAAAAATAGAGTTCTTAATTTACTAAGTATTTTCACATTTTTTTAGTGAAAGACTAATTTCTACTTAAAATATGAACCCCTTACCTGTCATTGTAGCTAAAATTTGTCTTACTAAATATGTTATTTTTGATTGTTTTCAATTTTATGATTTTTTAAACATGTTAATCTCAACTAAAAATTATTCTATATCTAAAAAAATTTTATGGTAAATTTTGTCTGAATAATTCATTCCCTCGCATGACCTTCCCCATCCCCAACGCCCCCCACCCCCACTCCCCACTGCAATTCCCCTTCTAAATTCCCATAGCCTCTCTCTCACTAGAACTGTCAAAATAGATCAAAATTGTCGGGTTGGCCCATTTAACTACAAGAAAAATGTAAGTCGAGTTTTTTAAAATTATGATTCGTATAAATGCGGGGATTTTTGGACTGTCTTGTTTAACCCGCGAGTTATTGTACCTAGCAATTTGGTTTAGATTTTGGACAATATTTAAATTATGTTATGTATTTGTAAATATATGATTTGAATAATATTTAAATTATGTAATTGATTTGATAAGTTCCTTTGATGATTAAGTGGGTTTAGATTTTTTTTTAACTTTTTGATAAAAATAAAAATGTGAAAAAAAATTTATTTAGGCCGGCCCATTTAGACCCATGAGTTCACGCAAGACGAGTCGGGCTGATTTTTTTTTCAGTCCGTTTAAAATGCAGGTAATTTTGACTTGGCTCGCGACGGGCTTAAATAGGTCTGGCCAACCCGTTTGACAACCCTATCTCCCACCCCCGTCTCCCCTTCCCCTTACTTCCCTCTTCCCTCTACCCCTCCCACCACCCCCACTCCTTCCCCCAAACCAGAAAAAATTTCTCCATCTCTCTCAGCCTTTAGTTCTCTCTATGCGGCTTGATTTCGGCTTTTTCTTATGAGAAAAACAAAGAAATAGTTAAGTCATTCATGGATGGATGGCAACACTCCCTTCATTGCTCTGTATTTTGAATACTAAATGGAATCTTCTTGATTTTGTTTTCTAAATGGGTTTCAGAATGGATGGCTCTATTTTGATGAGCAGTGGCACTGGTTTTACATTTTTCATGTTCGTTTTTCTGTTCATTTCTTCACAGTTCAGCGAAGAAAATTTTTTGGTGGGTCCTATCCTAATTTTCTTCTCTCTTATCTGTTTTCTCTCCTCCTCCAAGCATGGGAAATGTACATTTTCTATCCCTTTTCTTTCCACCCTATTTTCTTTCTTCTCTTTTTCTGTCAATTCAAGCGAAGGGTAATATGGATATAAATATGACCGAGTGGGATAAAAGATGAGGACTATATGATTTGATTTTTAAAAATAATTATTTAATTAATAATAATAATGAAGATAAATCCAACAACCCACTTGCTCTTTTTTATTTTCTTCGCCCCTAAATATAATCCTAAGGCTCACAACGCTTCTTTTTTAGTATATTTGGTTAGGCTTCAAAATAGGTATTCGAATTTAAAGATGTTAGTGTTAGAACTTAGGGTTTGATTTGGGACTTTAATAGAAGTTATAATTAGTTAATTATATCTAAGTCGAAATGGGCTTTTTAGGGGCGACTCTGTCTAATTTTTAGTAGAATTAGTATATTTGAATCGTTATAATTGTTAATCTTGCCAGGCTTGCTAGGTTGGATCATCCATCCTATGCGCTGGTCATGGCCCCCAATTTGAGTCGTGACAAAACCTAATTGCCGCCCTAGTATTTTGAGCCATAACTATTTAGGGTGGTCATTTACTAGACAAGGGCAGCTCAAGAGTATTCAAGGCCTAAACCCAAACTTTAATATGAGGCCTTTAACTTACTAAAAAAACTAATACAAGTTTTTTATTTATAATTTATTTTTCTAACTTTTTTGAGATGCAAAGTTACTAATTAGATTTTTATAATCATATTTTTCAATTAATAATATGGTTAATCATTTAATCTTTCATGAGACATTGTTGCTCATAAGTAAGATTTTATTAATTTTAATTTTGAAAAACTTCATTATGCTAAGCCAACAGTTTCAGAAAACTATTAATGTTATTCTGTATGCAGTATATGTATTTAAAAAAGAATTAAGTCTTTTAATGTAATTGAGTGTATCAATTAGAATATTATCTTTTACTGATATAATTTTTCTTAACACTTTCAATTTTAAAAATAAATATAAATTATAAAGTAATTATTATATTTTAAGGAACACTGAAAGGTTAAAACTATACTTTTTCAAATTCCCATTGTCTAATAATCTTAATTTTTTAGATGTTAAATTAAAAAAATTAAAAAGTCTTTATATATATATATATGTGCGCGCGCGCGCTCGCGTGCTCTATGAGATGGGCGACCCATTGTTGACCCAAGCCTCAATGGTGCACCAAAATATTATTGTGCTCTCAACATGTGGTATACCATGAGGAAGGCATTTCATTAGTAAACTGTACATTGCCACTTGAGTTTCCAACTCTCGAGGATTCATGCATGTATCAGCGTAAGGGAAGCCCCCCCTCATCTCCCATCTTTTTCGCATATAAAAATAAAGCCTTCTGGGTGATATCCTTAGGATGCAATCTTTTTACTATAATTAAACGGTAGATATAATTTCTAAATTGTTGGAGTTATTAGATAATATATTAATAAAAATCAAAATAATATGTGTGTTTTGGGGGAGGGGGGGGGGTGTTTGTGTGTCCTATTGTTGATATCTTGAATTTTTAAACTATACTTGACTTCCAATAATAGTTTGATAATGTAACACAAAGTTATCGAATTAAGATTTCAAATTGGACAAAGCTATCAAATAAGATTTAGATAAACTGATCAAAGATTTACACTTGTATAACGTCATCAACAAAGGAAAACAACGAATAGTAACAGCAACCATTGGAAATTTTTTTCAGGTCACAGTATGTTACGTTTGTTCATACTACAATTCCAACAAAACAAATCCAATCTATTAAAAAAACTTTGCAATATAACAATATGATGGACAGCCAAACACCGGAGATGAAAATACTTTTGAATCAGTTTGATATACATATTTATGACTTTTCTATCTACTTGCAAAGAAATACATGTTGATCCAACTTTAGAGATAATAGCAACTAACTTCAGCAATTTCCATAAAAAAAAAGTTATAGGAAACAAATAAGAAAATGAATGAATTATAAAAAAAAAATACAAAATTTACTTCTTTGGCTTCAAACTTGCAAGTAAAATTGACATATTAAAAAACTATAAAGTAAAAGTAGAATTATTCTTGCTTATTACTACCTAACATGTGGTGAAGGGTTAGGATTTTCTCCTCCTTTGTTTTGTTAAACATACCTCTCTTTAATCCTAACTTAAGGTAGTTGATCCACATTAGGCCGCAAACTCAAATCTTATATAACTTCTTATAATTTAAGGCGAAAGAGAAAAAGTCATGCAAAAAGTTAAATAAGTTGACGTAATAATTAAAGATAGATTTATCATTTAGATATTTGTTATTTTAAATATATATATATAACATAAAGAGAATGATTGAAACTGTTAGATAAACCAATTTAAATGAAGAAAACACATGTAATAATATCCTAAGCGGTAGT
Source organism: Castanospermum australe (assembly GCA_019955255.1). Classification (NCBI taxonomy): domain Eukaryota; kingdom Viridiplantae; phylum Streptophyta; class Magnoliopsida; order Fabales; family Fabaceae; genus Castanospermum; species Castanospermum australe. Next base: position 233,280 of record NSJW01000531.1, read on the forward strand.
AGTTATATTTTTATGTATATATTTAGATGGTATTGGCACTTTTATTATTAACTCACCCAACACGAAAAGTATTTATATAATGTATTTAAATATTTACTCTTAAATATTTATCAAGTGATGGCAAATATTTATCTATACTACATATATTGGTGACAATAGATTGTTGTTGTTAGGTCTGATATATTTGCTAACAATTAATCTATTTTTTTATTTTTGTTTAAATTAATTAATAATAACTTGTTTTGAATAATATTTCCTTACAAATTTGCAAAAATGGTTAATTCAATGTTGGCTACTAAATTCTTGACTATAATCACTTTGTTGCATAAATTCAATGGTTAATTCAAAAAATGTAGATTTCAAAGCAATCCTTCATAGAGGACTCAACATTCACAAAAGTACATTAATGAACCACACCAAAATAAAGTACATTAATGAAAATAGAAAAAAAATAAAAAGTAGTAGATATTAATACAATTTCATAAAACTTAATAAAACAAAGAGGATTAGTTAAAATCGAATTATCTGAATGTGAATAGTCGTTCAACCCAAATCATCGGCTATGAAGCACACAATATCCCTTGGATTAATGTTACCGTCTATGCAAGAAGTCTTCTAGCCCATTCTTAATTTGAATTCACCGGATCTGACTCTAATTGTGTTTATAATAACTTTTCCTATTCATTCTCTCCCAATAGGACTTTGTAACTTCTACTCACCCTTTTTCCCTTTCCTAAACTTGTGACCAAACTTTGCTAGTATACATTAAAAGGGAAAAAAAATCGATTAAAATTAAATTTATCAAAAGAAATTATTAATAAAAAAATAAGATATAAGAAAACAACACGTACTAATTGGCTTCCAATTGCTTTATCATAAGTCAACCTTCCAGAAAAACTATTTTCGTAAACATTAACAAATGGCCTTGAGTGGACATTCTCCATTCGTGTAAGAAAGATCTCAACCAAATAATTTTCTTTAAGTTAATTATTCAAATGATAAATCGCCTTAAATATAAAATATAATATTTCAAGAATTAGATTATTTATATAGCAAGGGGCCGATAGTATAACGATAAATTCATTTTTTTTATATGCCATGATTCGAAAAAATAATGCATAGTTGTTACTGATAATATTTGTGTTGATTATAACTCATATAATCATCATTTCTTGTAAATGGTCCCATATATGGATCAAAATAGATATACTGATCATGTGAAGTATATTACAAGAGAACATACTCATAAATTCACAGATTGAATGCATAAAATCAGAGTTTGAGTCCCAAATACGTGGAGAGAATCAGAGAGTAAGAGAGAGAGACTGATTTCAGAATGTTTTCTCAGCCAACACTATCTCACTCTTTTGGTTTGCAGACAATATATATATATTGCATGCATGCATGGGGCTGGGCTTGGCCCATCTTGGGCGGCCCAGTCATCCATTCCTTCAATTTGGATTTCATGAAAAATCTATTTCATTGTAAATCCAAATATTATATAAACCAAAAAAAAAAAAAAAGAACTGAAAGCCATACTTAAAAATTTCAGCAAATTGCAAAAACCACAACACAATCAAAAGAAATAAAAGTCTAGTTTTTTATAGATAAAACGACGAATTTGATTAAGAACTCAAAACATTATATATAGTGCTGGAAAAATCTCTATAGTCTACATATTAAAGTAGTTACAATAAATGGTAATAAATAATATTTTATTGGTTATCATAAAGTGAATAATCTTTATACAGAGTATTGATCGAATATGATAAATTATGTAAATTATTTGCTTTTTATATTGGAATTAGAATGGTCTTAGTAATAAGTACCACAAAACGATTTTTTTTTTTATTAAATACTATATGGGAAACAACTCACTTTTGGGAATCACCAAATTCACATCTTTAATTTGCAAAAAAGAAATATAATTTAAAAATATTTGTTTTTTTGTGAGAAATTCATTTATAAATTAAATATCATTTTCCAATAAACATATCATTACTATATGAGAAACAATTCACTTTTGGGAAACAGCAAATTAAATAATTTAATAAGAAAAAATATATAGAATTTAAAAAATTTGATTGTTTAGTTATCAGAAATTAAATTATAATTTAAATACTTATCATTTTCAAGTAAACATTTTTTATGTCTTTATTAAGTCATATATTATCTTCAACCTATAATTAATATGCATCGTTTAAATAAAAATAAGAAGACAAACAAACTTTACATGAAAAGATAATCAACGGGTATATAGCTTAATTATGTAAAATTTTAATTGTTAAAATAGTTGAAAGGAAAGTAGTATAATCAGCAGTTTAGTTATGTAAAATTTTAATTGTTAAAATAGTTGAAAGGAAAATAGCCCCAGTTTGGGCAAGAAAAGGTGGTTTCAATGGCTTTTTTTTTTTTTTTTATATATAAATCAATAGTATCTCCATGAGATTCGGTCCATTTAAACTGTCTCATAAGCCTAATTTTCTTGGATCGGGAGTGATAATGATAAAGCTCTCCCCATAAGATAGGACTTCTAGGAATCAACCTGCAGTTCTTATGCTTGGGAGTATAGTTCACTTTTACTATTCTAACACCTCTTGGGTGTATCTTACTTTTATATAAAAAAGATGTTCACTAATTTTGTTTTCTCTCACAAATGAGAATTTATTTGTGCGGGAAAAGATTAACATTAAACTCGTTCTAGAGCAAGAAACGGAAGAAGCTTATAAGACAAAGAACACCAGTGATGTCACCAACTAAAGGAAGAATTTCAAAGTGAAAATGAATACCAATGTGCTTGATGGCTTAAGGGAGATAAGTGATCAAATGCCTATGGAAGCTCAGAAACCTTTTGTGAAAAAGTACTGTAGGAGGATCCTAGATCTATTGCGCATATCAGTTGAAGTTTCAGTCCTTAGTGCTCTGGCACAATATTGAAATCCTTTCTTAAGATGCTTTGAATTCCCAAATATTGACCTTGTTCCCACAATAAAGGAGTATGCTTGTATGTTGAGGTTACTCATGAAGAAAAATACTCATGCCTATTGATACCATTGACATTATGTTTCAGACACGAGTTGCAGGACCTTGGCTAAGAAGCTGACTGCTCATTTAGATGAAGTGACACCAGAGGAAGTGAAGCAAAAGCGACAAGTGCAAGACAATGATACTAAAAGCCAACACTAGAGAGTAAGGTTCATGCACATAATTTTTGAAGTTAATAGGAAATTTGCAAAATTCATATACTACTTTGACAAAGTTGATGCTTTTATAGGTTTGTTAAAAGCACCCCCTAAGACCATAGAATTTATGACCATATGCAAGGACCTTATTAACGAGCTAAAGAAGGGTGGAAGTCATTCTGGTTAGAGGCTATGATATAATTCACCATCATGGTGGTTTTTTTGGATAGGGACTACAATGTCACCACCACTATGGTGATTATTTTGATCAATGTGGCTAAGGACTATGATGTAATCCCATATTATGGTGATATCTTTTTTGTATCAATTCTGCTAGGTACTACGTTCTAACCCACTAATATGGTGATATTTTTGACCAAAGCATTGTAATGGTTCCGTTTGAATGATCGAATGTTAATCAACTATTGGTGTTTTTTCGAAATTATATTTCTCGTCCAAGTAAGACAGCATCCATGGTGGGGGTGAATTCCTTCTCAAATTTGTCGTTAACCACAATACCAGCCTATAGAGCAACATGTCTTTCGCGTGGGGTGTGGCTTATTTCTTGCTTTATAACAACGATGTTAATATCTTCTTTGCAAACCAAATGGCTCTCATCAAACGGTAATAAATTAAGTTTTCTTTTGACATTTTCTCCTTTCCATTACATTACTTTTCAAAATAGAAAAGGTTTTGGAACAATTGCTTGCCTCTGGAAAATTTGAATCCATCAAATCCGGACTTATGAAACTGGGCTACAAGACAGGCTCAAGGACATGGAACCAAAAGAAACGAGAATAGGAAGAAATTTTGAGCCAAGAAGTGGATGAAGTAAAAGGAAGGTTGAATGAGATGTTGTAAGGTCAAGCGAGAATAGAAGAGATGTCGAAGTTGATGAGCAAAACACTCAATATGAGGGATCAAAACATGTGCTCAAGAAACCTAAAGGTGCCTGCACATGCGACTACTTCAACGATGATTCCTACTTCAAACATCATTCCAGTCACAACATTAGGGCCAATTGCAAATGCTAATGGATTGGTGAATAATCAAATTTTGGTTCACCAAGAGATTCCTATAGGAGAAAGATACCAAGCTGTAGAAATTAACCAAGAAGGTGTTTCACACATACCTATCCAACATGAGAACAACAACATTCGATATCTGCTCATGCGCAACTGGTGAAGCCTCAAGTTGATGAGAAGGAAAAGATAAGGGATTAACTTATAAGGAAAAATGTAAGAGTAGAGAAGGGCAATCCAAGGCCCTAGCCCTTACAATCTAGTTAAAATTGAGGAGTTATGCCCAGCGGCAAAGGCAAATATCCCAAAAGACTTTAAAGTCCCTGACTTCTTGAAGTAAAATGGGAGCATTAACCCTCTGTTTCACTTGAAGACCTATTGTACCAAGATGACCATTTGGCCAAGAGATGAGAAGTTCCTTATTTTCTTTCACAAAAGCTTAACTGGCCTTGCCTTGGAATGGTACATTCAATTGAAACACTCCAAAGTTTCATGCTAGAAAGACTTAGCAAATCTATTCCATGGGCATCATTCTAAGGTTCTATCATCCTCAACTCTCTTTTGGTAGTTTGCAGGAGCTTTTGATTAGTTTATAGTTAAACTCCAAATGTCTTACAGTTATAGGATAGGTTGATTTGTAAACATTATGTTTATGTATGTTTGATAAATTGAGTTTGATTGTGTATTGAATGCGGATACTAGTTATATTCAGGAATGTCTATATCTCAAGCAACACTTTGTTGGAATTTTCGTAACCCTATGCTTTAATCAAGTATTATGCATGTGTTTGACTTGTTAGTTAAATTATGTTATTAATAGGCTTGTTAGACTGTGCGTGTAATCTATACACCGGTCACGGCCTTAAATTTGTACGGTGATAACAATGGTCAAATCCACGAAGTTGAACGTGGATGCAGCATGAAAGGCTGGAAAGGCAACTTTTGCAATGGTGGCAAGAAATGAAAGAGAACGTGAAGGTCTCTGGCATGAAGGTCCTTGGCAGAAGCCGAAGCTATTTTACTTGCACTGATAAAGATGTTATCATTGAAAGTGACAGCCAAAATTAGGAGTTTCAACAGAACTACCACAAGGTTAATTAGTGAGGTGTCCGAGATCTTGTAATATTGTTGCTCAATAATATTGAGGATGTAGCATCTTGTAACTTCACTATCGGTTTTCAGTGAAGTTTTATCGCAGCAAAAAATAAAATGTTTCTTCCTATATTAAGGAGGCATATAGCGTTTTGCTTGTTATATCATATAAATTAAGAGTGAATTACACTTTGCTAAATTATTCAAAATGATAGCAAATCCGAAACTTTTTTATAAATTACACTCGATCTTTTCTTCTTTTTTTTTTTTGTGATTAACTATGTCAACAGTTGGTAAAAGAAAAAAAAAAGATAAAGCTGTAATTTACGAAGATATTAGAAATTTATTGTCATTTTAACAAACATCCTCATAGTGGAGTATAATTTACCCTATGAACTAAAGTTGAAGATTTCCACCCCTCTCACCAAAACAAAGCTTTCTAAACAGAGCTTGGTTCAACTAGGAAACATGAAATAAATCCAGTTTCTTTTATCCAGAAAACTTGGGCATCTCTATTAACTTATGTTGTGATGCCAATTTCACAGTTGCTTCCTTGATTATTGAAACAGCAAACGTGGTTCAAATGCATGTGGATAAATAACAACTATTGCACCAAAGACAATGGCAGACAACTTGATTTGCAACACTCAATGACAAAAGAAAGTGATCCATCATCTATCTTTTTCGCTTTCTCTGCCTCAAATCAGGAAATTGAAGAGGGGTTGGAAGAGTGGCATACCACACGTTTTTCTGGCGTAAAATTTTGCAACCCAAATGCTCATAGAGTTGTCTCACAGGCGTTACACTCAACCTCAGATCCTTTGCTATATCTGTGTAGTCAGATCGGAATTCATCAGAGAAAAGTGTTAGCACCAAGACATAACTAATGAGAAGGTTAATCTTTTCCGGAGGCAGCCTTTTTGATTCGGAAACATCAAACATTGTTGAAAATTTATGATGCAAAATGTTGGGAATTTTATGGCCCTTTGCAGAGGAAACACCGTCCATGGAGTGCTGATCTTTGAACTTAATAAGATGATTGATGTATGAGAATATGCAACAGAGCTTCTTCTTTTCTGACTCATCCTGTAAACATAGACATTAGATAACAGATATAATATTTCAAATGGGAAAAACAAATCCATAAGAACTTTCAGATTAATAGAGAAATGGATTTAGAACTAAAATTAGTCTAAAGGAGTTTAGGTCCAGTATCTCCCACAACAGCATTGGGGTAATCATATTAAGTAAGCGACTGTATAAGGCTTTTGGCCACCTTCAACATGTGGGGTTCATCGAAAATTGCTTACAGCATCCCCTTAAATAAGAATTCAAAAATGTTGATGAAAATATATTCTCTAATTGTTGATATAGCAGAAATGTAAACATTTCCTATCCTTCCATGATATAAGCAGGTATAGAGTATAACTAGCACTGCAAAACACTAATTTTAACAACTCATGGCTCCAAATGACCTAGATTCAGTAAAACTGAACTATTTGTTATGCAAAAAGGCTTTATTTTATTAGCATTGATACCTGAATCTTCTTTAATCTCTCAATCCTGTTGCAAACAAAAGTTGGGTAAGCACTTAAGTTTCCTTCTTCTTCCTGTTGCAAAATATTATAGATGTCTTCAAGGTAATCCCACTCTCCTTTAAGGATGATTTTGTCCAGTACATATGCCTCCTGAGGGGTAGTAGCAGAAGAATCGTATGGTGGTATATTGCGAGAAACATGAGATTCTGTACTTTCAAGAGCCTTTTTGTTTACAACAACATTTTTCATTTTCGCATCCAGATTCTTTTGAGAATCAGGATCATCATCTTGTCTGAGAGCCAGCAACTTTTTAGCCTGCAGCATGATACAAATTTAGTTTATAACACTTCCAACAAATATCAACTGAACCTAGTTGAAGGATTATTACTGAACTCATTCACTCATATTCTCTTAGATGACAATCTTTAATACTTTGTCACCCAAAAAAAAAAAAAAATTCCACTTGAGAAAATAATCTTGTTGACATCAATGGGCTGAATAGTGACACTTCAGAGTTACCAAAAGCCCAGGCATCAGAGTCACCATGCAGAACAACCAAGAAAGTTTTTCCATGCTAATGCATTTAACAATAATACAGAAAAAAAATATAAATAAATGTCATCCAACATAGCAAATATATCTAGCAAAGTGTTGTACATAAATAAGAACACATTAAATATATTTGAGTAAATTACACTCCACCCTCTTTAAGGTTTCTTCAAAAGATAGTGCACCTCAAACTTGCGCCAAAATTACAATCCATCTCAGTTGACTCATTGATTGTTATTATTATTTTTTGTCCATTTAGCCATTTGAAATAACCTTACATGCTGTAATTTAGTGTCATTTAATGGTTATTGAGCCTCCCACATAACCAGAATGCTAACCATGAGTTAAGCACCTTATTTGGGTAGGAGAAATGGCAGAGGAAGAGTCCTTGAGCCTATAAGGACTCTGTTTTTGCTGGTACAGTGGTACTTCTATTTATAAAAGTTTTGCTGCAACGGTGATTGACTTCAGTTGATGTGGAGGATCAATAAGGTTTTTTTTTTTTTTCCTTTTTTGCCACAGTTGATGGCTTTATTTCTCTAAATCTGATTACTTTTTTACTCATTTAAACCAGTTTAAATGTCTGAAGTTGGGGATTATTCTACATCATCATTCATTGGAAGAATGATGATTTTTTCATCAATCAAGTGGACCCTGATAAACATTGCTTCATCGATCTAGAGAATGACATCCATGGCATTGAGTGTTGATTGCAAAGTGAAACTGTTGCACAGTGGGTCACTACCTGAGGATAAAACAATGCTAATCGGGTCTGATAATGACTTGCTCCACCCATAGAAACTGAGGGTTTAGAATCACTGGATAATGGTGACAATGACAATAGGGGGATTACAAAACTTCTAATGATGAAACTTTTGAATTGAGTGACTTAGAAACTATTAGATTGCCTTCTGAAACTGATTGTAATGATGTTTTTGGAGATTTTATTGTTGATTCTGATAGGCTATCAGATTTTGAGCTAGATGATTATAATGTTGACTTGAATGGTTCTGGGAGTGATGAAGAGCTACCTTATTTAGATAAAGCTTTCAATGGTGTAATATATCAGGATTAAAATGGTGGGAAAATTACTTCGGAAAGGAGTTTGTTGTTTTTGGATGCTCACATGTTTAGAGATGAGTTAAGAGACTATGTCATAGACCAGAAACGAATAGTATAGAATTAGTGCAATGTGTGCTGGAGGTGTGAGTGGTATATTCATGCTAGTCGTGATCCAGATGATGTGACATTTGAAATAAAGAAATATGTAGAGAACATTCTTGTGCAAAGAGTACTACAAATTTAAACGTCACTTCAACATGGATTGCCAAAAAGATGGAAGGTCAGTTCAGGGCAGATCCAAACCTAAAACATGAATCCATAACAGCACATATGCTGGAAAACTGGTGTTGAGGTGTATAAATCACAAATGTATCGAGCTAGAAGAAAAGCAAAAGAGCTACAGGAAGGAAATCATGCAGAGATGTACTCCAAGTTAAGGAAATATGCAGAGATGGTTAGGCAATCCAATCCCAGGATCATGGCCAAGTTAAAGGTAGATACATCATTTCAAGCTGAAAATCCAAAGTTTGCCAGATTTTTTTTGTGACTTGATGCTATGAGAAAGGGGTTCAATACTGAATGTAGGCCTTTTATTGGTCTGGACGGATGTCATCTGAAGGTTAGTTATTTATTTGCCAAGTAGTAATGTTTATTTTCATACTCTGTTGAATATTTTCATTAGCACTTAGAGTGCACACTATTTTTATAATGTTCTTGAACATGATTTTTGTTCTTAAGCATTGATTGCTGTTTTTGGATTCCTCATACTATCAACTTCTTTTTTTGGATTCCTCATACTAACAAAGAAGTTTGTTTTGGTTTTCTCATAGGGACCCTTTGGCGGTGTCCTTGCAGCAGTATCACTAGATGCAAATAATTGTATATTTCCAGTAGCTATTGGGATTGTTGAGATAGATAATAGGGATAGTCGCAATTGGTTTCTAAGCTATCATGAAGTAATGGTTGGACAACACTACAACGATGTTCCACTTGTATTAATGACTGATAGGCAGAAGGTCAGTTTCGGATTTTGTGATTGTATTATTAATAACATAATTTAATTTTGTGATTGTACTGCATATAAGTTCTAGGAAATTCAAGCTAATGAGTACAGGGATTGCCATACGCTATTTATGATACTATGCCTGAAGCTATAAATAGCACTGTAGCAGACACCTTTACAATAATTTCAAAGCATAATTTTCAAGTGTCATGCTTAGAAGTTAGAACCTTGTTTTGAAGGCTGTTAAAACTTACACTGAATGGGAGTTCAAGGACGCTATGGATGAAATTAAAAGGATAAACAAAGATGCATTTGATAATTTGGATGAGATACCATCTACTACGATGTGGCCTTGACATGCTTTTGACACAAGAAAAGTGATCAATCAATAACATGACAGAGTCATTCAACAAATGGGTTAGAGATTTAAGAAATAAGCCCGAGCCCATGTTAAATTTGCTAGAATTTTGTGACAAAAATCATTAGTATGTTGCATCATAGCAATGAAGAATGGTATGTGTGGAAATCTTGTCACTCCTAAGATCAAGTCTAGGCTGGACAGAATTAAAAGAACGGCTAGGTATTGTTCATTGATACTGGTCAGGTGAAATTTTTGGTTACTGAAAATGGTAAAAAATTTCCTGTAGATCTAAAGAATAGGACATGCCCATGCAAATATTAGAAGATAAGTGGACTACAATGCAAGCATGCAATTACTTGCATGGTTTATCTGAGGGCTGATGTCGAGCAATATTTTGACAATTTCTATAGCAAGGCTATGTACTAAGTAACCTACAATGAGATCATTCATCCTGTACCTGACCTCAGCATGGTTCAATTTGAAGAGCAACCAATTGGCACTAATCTGCCACCTAAACTAAGGAGGATACGAGGTAGACCTAGAAAAAATAGGTGATGAGAAGTTGATGATGGTCCAGATGGAGATGAATAGCTAGAAGGTCCAATACCCTCAGATGTGACAATTGCAATGAGTTCGGTCACAACAAAAGTTCTCGCCAGAGAGCACCCATAGTAAGAAAGAAAAAGAAGCGTTTTGGGAAATGTCAGCAGTCAATTAATGTGACTGCATCTGCCCCTTTACCTCCAAGTTAGGCCTCTTCTGCTAGTACTAATCCTTCAAGGAAAAACAAAGGGAAAAGAATAGCACAACTGGTGAAACTGAATACCACTAAGAAGGTTGATACATTTTTTAACTTATGCATGGGATTGTGATTTTAGCTCACGTATTGTCAAAATTTGCTAACTTGCTTTCTTTTTCCTTTAAATGATGAAACAGTGAACTAGGAGACAAACCATTGGTGACAGCATTCTTCGACCAAGCCAAGAAGGAACAAGCCAAGTTGGAGGTGCCATGACACTAACCTCAAATGTGGAGGGCTTGGGGATTCAGAATTTGCTGCTTTTTGGTTGCTGCTTTTATGTCTTTTCAATTTTTTAATGCTCTGTTATACTAAACTGAGTTTTGATGGCCTAATTATAGTAGTGTTACGGCTGCTATGAAGTATGAACTATTAATGGCCTTATTATGGTACTGGTAATTCCTGCCAAAGTGCCTGCTTATCATGGCAGTTGATATCTGGCATAAGATTTACCAGTTGAATTTGAATTTTGAACCATGTGAGTACATATCTTGCAGAAATGCATTTCTCAAATAAAATTCCTATGCAAAAGAAAATTTAGAAAAACCCAAGGGGGGCATAGGGAAAATTAAATAGCCTGGTCAAATGTATTAAAAAGTCTACAAATGCACGACTCTGATAGAAAAAATCACTTTATGCTGTTAATATGAAACAAATACTCAACTCGAGGCAAAACCCACTTTCCACTGTTAATGTGATACAAATGCTGAACTCTGATCAAAACCCACTTTTCTGCCGTACCCATTAATGATACATATTATCTAATCTTACAAAAATCCACTTTTTGTAAGTCTTAGAAAGATTTCCTCCGTTCCTCTCAGCCCCTCATTACTACCATGCACTGCTATCTCAGTAAGTATGCATCACAGTCCCTATCATTGTCCCATTTGTTGGACAGCTAGTACAGAACTAGTTATTTTATAAGTATGTCAGGTCCACTTCTAGGCTGTAATTTTAACCTGAAACTAAAACATGTCTAGTTGTTTTATACACATGAAACATATGCTGCCACCCAGCTTTCTTCCAAATAATTGACTTGTTTAATTTAATTGTGTGTGTCTTGCAATTCTGATTAATTATTTTACTCGTAAAACATATAAGGGAAGAATAATGTGGAAATATATATGTAGGCTTGAGGTTATAAACAGAACAGCAGTTTAAGTAGAGCATATAAATGATAAATAAAAGACTATTGATAATTAAACTATCCTAATAAGTGTGTTCTTATAATTTGTCATATCAAGCAAACTTGACAATTAGTTTTATTAATGATTTAATGTAGAGTAGCTTAGATTAATTCCACATAAGATGGAAATGATCGCAACTGTACATTGGAGGTGGGATTGAGAGTAGCTTAGATTAATTCCAAGTAAGATGGAATGATTGCAACTGTACATTGGAGGTGGGAATGAGAGGAAGCTCTTGATGATGATAACTTTGGCCAACAAAGAACTGAAAAGGTCTTAGAATGATAGAGAGATGGAAGTCATCTAGCGCTCTGGTTGAGGACATGACTTAGATATGTGGGCTGAGGTACCAAGAGATTTTGACACATACAGTGCTTCGCCCCTTTTCTCTGTAGAAATGGAGGTCCCACACTTCTAGTTTATCTAACTACTTGGATTGGTTCTAATAATAGATGTGCTATTGTTTTGTTCTCTTTAACTTGAGAACTACTTGGTTAACTAACATTCACCATGGTTAGATAGTATATTCTGTAGAATATTTTTAACAGAGTTGACAGTCAACAGGTCAAAGGGAGTTTAAATAGGTGGACTTTTTTTTTTTTTTTGTAAGAATGGGGTGCACCATCTTTTAGAGAAAACTTAAAAGGGCGGAGTGTAATTTACTCAAAATATTTTCTAGCTCAAATCTCCAGACCAGACTAAATAAAATATTATCCAAACAAGGTTGTAATTGGAAAGCTGAAAATAGGCAGGTGGAAAATTTGGAGATGGTTGAACATGAAGTGCAACTGATTTTCAAGCGTTTTACCAACCATTTTTCACCCTCAACCAAAAAAGCAACAATGAGTGAAAATTAAAACTTTTCCAGCCCATTCCAGTTTCGCTGCCCTCCATATTTTCGACCTTCCCTACCAAGCATACCCTAAGCAAATGGGGTAACAAACTAGCAGTTTTTACTATGGCAAATTCCCCCTCTTATGTCTACTACCACCGTATCACCATTGCAAATTTGTGTTTCCCAGTAATAAATATCTAAATGCTTTTTTGTATTTAAATATAACAACACAGTCAGTCACTAATATCAATTTTTTATACAGGATTTAAGATTTTTTTTATTGTTGTTAACACAGCAAGCAAAAGGGTTAATCATTAATCAAAATATACCTTCTCTATTGCCTTCTTTGTTCCCCACATAGCATTAGTCTCTCTCTCTTTGACTGCCTTCTGCTGTGGAGTCAGCTCTTCCAGTGTCGAGTTTGCAGGCTCCTTGTCAGCAATTTCCAAGGCTTTAACTTTAGGGTCCAACCTAAATATCTGAACAGAAAACACCAACTCCTCAAATGAGATGTTTTTCTTCCCAATCCACTAATTAGCAAGATATATATTATGACATCAAAACAAGTTCTATTTTTATTTTTGTTCTTTCTACACAAATTACCTTATTAGCAGCAATGGGCACAACCTTCAGGGTCTGGGTATCCTTGTCAAAAACTCCAAGCGCGTACACGGCCCGATGTCCAGCCGCGGCCTCACCGGAATAGCTTGTTCCTACGAATTCCACTGGCGACCCAGCAGGGCTCACGACAAGCTGCAGCCTTTTGGTCATGTTCCTGTTCCGGTAAACCTGAAAACCCGTGGAACCGGACCTAGGTTGGGATTCATTGCCTGAAGTGTTAAGGGGATCGAACCCAGAAGGGAAATAGCCGATTATAGGAGGCGTTTTGCGTGGGTGCTCGTGGATGACTTGGACCTTGGCCTGGACCGGTGGAGGGTCCCTTTTCTTCTTCTTCTTGTTCTTGGTCTTCTTGGGTGTTGGCTCACACTCTTCTTCACTTTGCAGATGGTATTTTGTGTCTTCAGCTTCCGAGTCCATTGAGAAGAGGGCACTGTGGCAGCAATGGGAGAAGCTGCAGAAGACAAACACAATTGAGTGAGATGAACGATGAAGGCATTGTGCAGGAAGCAGTTCAAGCAGAAGAAGCGTGATTCTTCATTCACATGTTGTCTACCAACCCCAAATGCATCATTAATCATGTCATGTATTGGATCTTAGATAGGCAATGTATCTCTAGTTACACGAGTACTATTAGAAGATTGTTCATTTCTTTTCTCACCATGCCAATACCAAAAAGTATATGTTGGTGGGAATGGTTTCAAAATTAAGTGATCATACACTTCATCTCTCGTCCATGAATGACCAAAGCCACAAGTAGGGCAAGGACATTTTATAAATCTTCCATCAACAGACCCATGCTCAAATGCGTAATCAAGAAACCTATTTAGTTCTTTTTTCATATTCGGGTGTGTTTCAAGGCAAAAAAATCAATCTCTATCCCCTTCAGTATCCATACATAACTTATTTTGGTGAATCAACCAAACAACATGCATAAAATTTAGGAGAATTAGGCAAATGATTATGGTGGAATTGAAATTTAAATATTGCCTTGAACAACCTATATCAAGTTCAAGGCCACAAGGTGCAGTTTGTGCCATGTAGCAGGTGCTTTGCATGCATCAAGCAAAAGCAACAGCTGCTGCGCATATATGCATTAAGCAGCAGCAGCTGTGCAGAAGAAGCAACAATTGCAGTAATATAATCGTAATAATTAAACCATGACAAGAAATCCCAAAAAATCATAATGAAACACTTAAAAACCTTAGACCAAAATATATGTCAACACCAAGAGTATTTCTCTTGAAACGTGAAAAGAAAAAATAACTTCCAATCTTTCTTTTGCTATATTATTTGTCAAAAATATGCATACCCAAGCAAACAGCAAATAGCCACTAGTTATATGATTAATTAAAGTGCAAGAAATTCTAAATAGGAATATAGTCAATATAGAGCAGTACCTTGTACAATAAATTTGATTATGAGAAGGAACTCTTGCAAAAGCCTCAAATCCGAAAGCTGTTATAAACCACACAACAGTTAGAAAAATATTTGACAAAATATAACATATTCTAATCTAGAATGCATAGAAATGGTGTTACTACTTTTTTTTTATTAAAATTGGTTATCACAAATAGTATTCACATTTTTTTAATCTAAATATGTCATATCATGGTCTACAATTATTTGAAGTTTTGAAATGTATTTAAATAACTATGCAAATAATCACAACTATAATAGAAATATTATAGCTTTAAGGGAAAATTAAATTAAATGAGATCTATAAATCTTCTATGTAAAGAAAAAAAAAATTACTTGTAGACATACTATCAAACCCCAACTAGCTATAGAAGTTAAGAATAATCTTTAGAAGACAAAAGCACTTTACAAGGAAAAAGCTAATTTAATTGCCTAATGCTACATAGACTCAATGAAAAATAGACGCCTAGCTTCTTCCCAAAAAAAAAAAAGGCCTAGCCTAGCTTGTTATGTAATCACTTTAAGCTTTTGACTTGCTGCACTCTCTCCAAGTATACAAGTGGGCCAGTGGGGTTATAGTCTTACTTTTGGTTTGTGGATAGGTTATATGGCTACATCAAGCAAATGGTGACACACATATATTGGTCCTTGTTTTCCCCTTGTTCTTGACTTCATTTTGGATAGCCTCTATTTAAAAGTTGAAAAAAGCTGGATAGGACTGAGTCAGTAGTGAAAAATTGATTGCTAAAAGAGCTAAAGAGGTTCATCCAATTAATATGACAGGCACCATTCATGTATTTAGGTGCTATTATGCATATACTCCATTAAAAAAGAGAATCACAGAACAAAGTAATCAAACAAAGTAAATCGAAATTGGATCTAAAATTACGAACCTCTAAATTCTTGAAGGATGAATCTTAGGGGAGAAAAAAAAATCCCTTCAATATTGTCACCACCTATCACCCTTATCCTGCCATCACTAAAAGAGTGAGGAAAATGTTTAATGTTGAAGTCAACTCATGAAGACACTAACAGCCAACATAGGAAACCTTTATAGCCCACCACAATATGATGTATTATTGTACTATATTGCTGCACTGATATCTAAGTTGTGCACTGCTCCCATATAATATATAAGTGGCATTTATTCTTCTTCAAGGGATAAATTGATTTACATAAAAGAAGTATAGCAGGTTCAGATGAGCTAAAAAGGTTCTATTTAAAAATGTAATCTAAAAAGGTTCGGTGTAGCACTGCTCTCACAAAGTTCTCAAGGACTTCCTATAATAAATTGAATTTTTCCTCTGCTAAATTGCAGGCCTAGACCCTAATCGCCATATAAAAAAATTAAGACCCAACATCTCAGGTTCTGTTTTCTCTGTTTAATTTCAGTTCAGAAATAGAGAAACAAGACCTAATTAACATAACCATGACATCAATGCTTTCTAATGCCATTACAGTTTTCTGTCCAAACATGTGTGCCATTGCTTTGCACTTACTCTTCAATCCACATGTGTCTGCTAATGCACATCCATAAACAATTAAACATAGTTAACTACCCTATCTTGCATGCAAACTCACTAACACATCCTGAATTACACAAAATCAGTCAGCAACAACAACGTCCGTTAAGGATGATATTACCCCATTCAGAGTTTCATCCTATGTTTTACAACTCAGATTTCAACAAAGACACTATGGTGATATGAACACTAGTAGTTAGGGGATGCTCTTGAAACCAACTGTTAGGATAAATAGATTCAAATGTTTTCTATAAAAAAATGGACCTAAAAGCTTAAGCCATTAGGTTGGACAAAATTTTCCTTTTATAATGCTCTTACTTTCTCTACTTTAGTGGGGTTATTTTTAAAACAACAGTCAGACTAAACCTTCTAATAATCAAATATGCTTAACTGGATGACTACCATTAACATTAATGAACTCCACAATCCCAAACAAGCACACCTAAAACCCAATCAACAATGCTCCCAGATAAACAATTGACAACAAGAGTATCCTATGTCATAATGCTTCCAGTTGAACAAGAGGAAGAACACAAGACTCAACATCTACAGCAGTTGCACACCAACAAAATCCAAATGTTCACAACATGCCTCTTGAGCGAAACAGCATGCTCAAGTCTAGATGAGAATGGTAAAATTTTTAAATAAAGTAGATCTCTTGTCCTTCGAGCAGTTCATGCACCAGCCCAATCATCCCATCCCATGATAACAAATCTGTCCTAATGCCCACAAATTACAGAGGGAAGGTTGACACACCAATATTGCAAGTAAATTCACACACGTTTGTAACAAACAGCGAGAACATGCAAAGCATCAGCAGCAGCAGCAGCAGAATTGAAAACAACCAAAACTATAACAAAAGTTCCTTCCTTCAATCTGTTCTATAACAAAAATCATTCATTCTAGCATTGTAGCAATGAAATTTCGCATTCAAGATAAAAAAAAAAAAAAAACTGTGCATTTCCAAGCTCCAACCAAACCTAAGAATGCAATCAAATCAGTAAAAAAAAAAAAACCACAACCCCAACCCCAACTGGCACAACCATACCCGGAACGGCTTGGTAAGCATGAGCATAATACTCTGGTAGGAAAACCAACTGCTCTTCTGCCCTTCTGCACAACCCCAAAGAACCACAATCCCCACGGAAACCAATGACAACCCCAACGGAAAGCAAAACAGAGAAGAGAAAAAAAAAATAGCATCCCCTAATTTTTTTTATCTTCACTTGCAATACGAAAAGGGGAAAAAAAAAAAACTCATAGATTGAGATTTGACTTCACAGAGACAACCAAAAATTATACATTAATTAATTAATTTATAGCATAGATGAGATGTTCATACCAGAGAGGAACTTGGAATATGATGTGGACGACTCCAAGCTGCACAGGCCGATGAAGACAATCTGAGATAGGAGATTTTTAAACAGGTAGGAGATTTTGCTTTTGAGAGACGCGATTTGTTGTTCTGAAAACCGGACCGGACCGGCCGGTTCGACCGGTCGGACCGGGAACCGGTTACCTCCCCGGTTCGGGTTATCTCCCAGAACCGGGGTGGTCAAAAACCGGTCAAAAACCGGTGAACCGGTGTCAAACCGGTCAAACCGGGCGCCGGTTCTCACGGTTTCCCGGTTTTTTTTTTTTTTTTTTTGAACATCTGATGTTAAAACGACGTCGTTTTAACATATATTTTCCAAAAAAAAAAAAATCAGACGACGTCGTTTCGGTTTGAATGAAAACCGAAACCCTCGTCGCTTCTCGCCCGCGTCTCGCGTCTCGCCCGCGTCTGTTACCCGTCCGAAAACGAAGCGTAGCTGCGGAAGCGAAACTCGAAGGAGAGAACGGCAGATCCCGACACCCGGTGACCCACGGCAGAGAAAGAGTGAGTTTGGTGACTTATCGCCATCGGAGATCGGAGATCCTCAAGGTATACACCTCTGCATACGCTCTGCGTGCAGTTACTGGTACTGCTGTAGATGGTTTTGATTGTGTGCCCGATTTGATCTTGTAGATGGTTTTGATTCTTGTTTGTGCCGTCTGGATATGCTCTGCGTGCTGTTACTGCTGTAATTTCATTTATTTGTGTGTGACACTGTGACTGCTCTGCTGCCTCTGCGTGTTGTTCGTGACCACTGTCGGTGTGTGTGACGCTGCCGGCTGCTCTGCGTGCTGGGCTGCTGGCAGCGAATCATTTTTTTTTTTTTGCGTTTTTTTTGCTGTTCTTAATGAGTTTGACATTTTGAAACAGGAAGCAAAGAGATTGACATCTCTAAGAATGGCCAGATCTTGATTCTATAGCTTAGATGACTTTTTGCGAATCCCCTTCCAACCAAACCATTTGAAAGCCCAGCTCCATAGCAAAAATCAATCCTTCCTTAACTGCCAATTGAAGAGTTCCCCACGATATAGAGGAGTGAAGAAAACCATCCTTTTTACAACATTTACAAGCCAGGAACTTCTCATTGGGGTCACGCAGGATAATACCAATTTCAAAGCTAGGAGAGGATGGTTTATAGCCACATCCACATTCACGTTGTTTGCAGTGCATTGCAGCAGATCAATTTCCTTTCATTTGAATGGTATCTTGCCGTGTGACTCTATCCTGCACTCTTTACTTGCATGCATACTTGCAAACTCCTCACTTCCATGCATACTTCTGTAATCAACATGTCGTCCATCTTCAGAGGCATAGGCTTCAAACATTGCATAGGACAGAAACCTAAGCCTAGACGCAATTTCTGTTATAGCCTTATAGGCTTGGGCTTCACAGTAATTATGCCCCTTGGAATGTTGTAACACTGAGATGCCACAATTGGATCGTCATCCAAAAACCGATACAAGTGATTACCATCTTCAAATAGATTCTCCCTAAACAAAACATAATCATTGAAAACAGTGAAGGATTGTCAATTCTGTAACTAAACATAATTAAAACCATGAAAAGTGGAAACACAAAGTAGAGTACTTGAACTCACTCAAGAACGTGTTGAAAGAAGAGTTTGCTGGCAAGCTTTCGGGCAAACTCAACAGCCTATATCATCAAACAAAAATTAGAAAGATAGCAATGACATTATGAAGCTGGAAATTGTATGAAATGAATCAGTTGCATATTCAAAGGATGATTTGCTTGACCATGTGATCGCAAATACAGGAAGACCAAAATTTCAAAAAACAGATAGGTGTTTCAGAAAAAACCTTTTTTATGGGATACATGCTGCAAATATAAGAAGAGAAATTCATTAATTGGATTGATCTAAATCATAATACGTTTATAAAGTTCTGTTGCTTTGGAACACAAAAATTTATTTATTTCTATTCGTGTGGAACCTTTGGGAAATTCATTATAGACAATTACATGAATTTTAATCTGTATGCTGGTGGTGATGTAAATAATCTGTAGCCTTAATTCTTAAGCAAGGAAAAGTAGTTCCCCAGCTATTCTTCCATTTCAACCTGATTTATTGGAAGGGTGATTCACTGTGATACTCAATGTCAGTTAAGAAATTCTGGCTGCTTAATTGATAATAGATTCTAATTCTTAAGCTCTAAAGTACTAGGTGGCTATGTCCCTACCCTGCATATACGTTGTGATTTCATCCTTTTTCTCAATGAATTCTTTCCCTATAAAAGGGGTGTTAAGCATATATTTTCAGTTTATCATGGATCTGTAAGTAATTCTTTCCCTATCCCCTCTTTATTCAGATATGGATAATTCTAATAATCAGACAAGAGAAAGTAATACTGTTGAGCAGCAATCCTCCACAGGTTCTAGTCGTGGAAAAAGTGATCCAGCATGGAAATATGTTAGTTTAGCTCATGAAAATGGGAAGCCAGTGTACACTTGTGTGTTTTGTTTGACACGTTATAAAGGAGGAGGGATTAATAGGATGAAGCAGCATCTTGCAGGAAAACAAGGACAAATAGCTTTGTGCAAAAAAGTTCCTCATGATGTTAAGTGCCAAATGTTAGCAAATTTGGAACAAGTAAAAAAAAATAAAGATGATAAAGTGAGCTTTGGTGATGATTATGATGAAGCAGAGGAACAAGAAGAACAAGAGATGATTACTCCTTCACCTCCACCAACTAAGATGCAGCATATTGGAGACAAAGGCAAGCGAAAAGCAAGTGCTTCCCAACCAATTGGTAACTATTTTGCACCAAGGACAACTCCAGGAGCCCAACCAAGTTTAAAAAGTGTTTTTGCTAGCAAAGAGGTCATACATAAAGCTAAATTAGGAATAGCCAGATGGATGGTTGATGCAGGCATTCCATTTAATGCAATTCAATCACCTTATTTTCAAGCTGCATTGGATGGTATTGCTGCTATTGGACCTGGTTTTAAAGGTCCATCTTATGATGAAATGAGGGTTCACTTATTGGGAGATCTTAAGAATGAGTGTCAGCTACTTGTTGATAGTTATCGGAGTTCATGGAAAGAAACTGGTTGTACACTTATGGCTGATGGTTGGACTGATCAAAGACAACGAACTCTAATTAATTTTTTGGTGTATTGTCCTGCTGGTGTATCATTTTTGAAATCTGTTGATGCTTCAGACATGGTGAAAAAATGCCACAACATTATTTAACTTGTTTGTTGATGTTATTGAATGGGTTGGGCCCAGTAATGTTGTGCATGTGGTGACTGACAATGCAGCCAATTATGTGGCAGCTGGGAGACTTATTCATGATAAGTATGAGCATATTTTTTGGTCTCCTTGTGCTGCCCATTGCATTAATCTCATTTTGAAAGATATTAGCAACATGCCCCATGTAGCTAACCTTGCATCCCGTGCTTCAAAGATAACTATATTTGTTTACAATCATATGGTGTTTTTGTCTTGGCTTAGAAAAAGGCCAGGTTGGAAGGAAGTTGTTCGTCCAGGAGCTACTCGTTTTG
The DNA here is from genome assembly GCA_019955255.1 of Castanospermum australe. Taxonomy (NCBI): domain Eukaryota; kingdom Viridiplantae; phylum Streptophyta; class Magnoliopsida; order Fabales; family Fabaceae; genus Castanospermum; species Castanospermum australe. The sequence goes on from NSJW01000531.1 coordinate 254,363, forward strand.
CTACTGTTTTTATTACTTTAAAAAGTATTTATGAACACAAGGAAGACTTGCAAGCTTTAGTTGTAGACAAACACTTTACTGGACACAAGTTGGGAAGAAGTGTTAGTGGAAAAGCTGTTAGTGATATTATCTTGGATAATAAGTTTTGGCATGATTGCTTTACTGCGGTGAAGATTGTAGGTCCTTTAATTAGATTGTTGAGAATAGTGGATGCTGATGAAAAACCTTCATTGGGATATGTATATGAAGGCATGCAAAGGGCAAAAAATGCTATCAAGCATATGTTTAAGAATAGGAAAAACTTGTACAAGCCTTATACAGAAATCATTAAGGCTCGATGGGATAAGCACTTGCATCAGAATCTCCATGCAGCATCTTACTTTTTAAATCCTGCTTTCTTTTATGATGAGAAATTCATTGAGAAGCACAGGGTTATGCAAGGTTTACTTAACTTGTTTGATATAAAAAGCCTTTGCAATGATCCACTTAAAGCAATGAAGGAGATACAGGTGTATCGGCAGCGCAGGGAAAAGTTTTGATAGACCTACTGCTTTGACAGCAGCTAAGGAGCTTCAACCGAGTAAGCAATTTTATTTTTATATGCTGATTTGTTTTAATATTTTGAAACTTATAATATATAATTGATGGTTGATGTTGAGAATTATATTTATTTCTATGTAGATGAATGGTGGACATTTTTTGGCACCAGTACTCCATGTTTGAAAAAGATAGCATATCGTATCCTTAGTCAAACAGCTTCTTCCTCAGGATGCGAACGAAATTGGAGTCTTTTTGAACAAATTCATACTAAAAGGAGGAATAGGCTAGAGCATCAAAGACTTAATGATATTGTGTATGTGACTTACAACTTGCGTCTTAAATCCAGGTATATTAATAATTTAAGTATTTAACACTTCTATATTAATGGTGTCATTTATTATGTTTAAAACTTTAGGTTAGTTAACTGAAAAATAATTATAATACTTTGTTTATTTGTTCTAGGTTGCATCGCAAGAAAAGGACTTATGATCCAATTGATTATGAAAGTATTGACAGTGTTGACTTTTGGGTGATGGAAGAAGATCCTGAACCAGAATTTGGTAATGAAGAGATTGAAAATTTAATTTATCAAGACAATGCTATTCCTTCTTATCATGCTGGTATGTTTTATTCTTATAGTTCTATATAAAAGTATTGATATTATGTATTATAATATTACTATTAACTAACTAAGTCTTTTATTTTCTTAGAAGGCGGAGATATTGATACTGAGTTTGGTATGGCTGAAGCAAGTCAAGCAACAATGCAACCTTCATTTGATGATGATCATGATGGTGGATATGAACAAGAAGATCTTTTTAATGAAAATATTCAACAACTTAATGCTGATTATGATGATCCTGTATAATTTGTGACATTTTTTTATGATTACTTTTGATGGAACATTGTTGAACTTATGTTGTTTATATGAATGTAATATTTGTTTACTTTATGACATTTTTTTATTGTGTTACTTATATAAATGTAACATTTTTTTGATCTATGACATTATTTTTTTTTATGTTTCAAATAATTTTATTATTGATTTATATTATATTTTTTATAATTTTTATTTATTTTAGTACTATATAAATAATTATATATATATATATATATATATAAATATATATTTAATTAAACTCCGGTTCGACCACGGTTCGACCATTAAACCTTGAATCAGTATCTCGACCGGTTTAATGACCGGTTCGGTTTTCAGAACCTTACTAATGTTTGATTCCGGTTGCTGCCACAAGCGCTTTCAAATGCTGCGTTTAACCGCGGTCTACCGACCGCTATTGCAGCCATCCGAGAAATTTTTTTGGTAAACATTGTCTATTTTATATATTTTATTTAAATATTAATATATATATAATTTAATAAATGTTATAAATATATATTATTTTTAAAAAATTAAAAATACATGTTAAATTAATTTTTATTTATATAATTATTTTATAAATTAATAAACTATAGTTTTATTATAATTAAAATTAATTAAATAAAAAATTTTGCAAGAAAATAAAATATATTTAATATCAATTATAATAATATATGTAAAAAAAATAATTTTTTGTAGTTAAAAGTAGTTGTAATTATAAAATATAATTATTAAAATATATTCGTATTTATAATTTTATCTATTTTTTTTATTTTTGTTCAAGTAATTGTTAATTTATTTTAAAAAATAAAAATTGAACGCTAAATACGAAAACAGTTATAATAGGAAAAAGAGTATGCATATTTTTTAAATTTTGGATCATCTATAAATAACTCCATAAATTTTAAAATAGTCTTAATTAATATTTAAACTGTAACAATTACACAAATCAACTATTTTATTTATCTTTCATTCATTCTAAATTGAATAAAAAAAAATTTAAAGTTGCTTCTCTTTACTCGTTTCTTGTTAGAAAACATGAACAATCGAAGTTATTCGTATTATTGAAGTAAGAAACAAGTAAAAATAATAAAACTCAGTTTGTCTATGCACAAATGTAATAACACAACATGTACAATTGATGTAAAATGCAATGAGACAACATGAAAAATAATGAATTGAAACATTTTGATTTTTTTCTTTTTTTGACACCCAAAACTGAATTATAAGAATTTAAATGCAATAGGTCGATACATCTAAAATTAAACGACAAGAATAGAAAATGCAATGGATCGAATGACCAAAAGTAAATAATATGAATTTCAATATATTAAACAATGGGCCTATGTCAGAAATTTGAAACATTTGCATGTTAACTGGATATGGATTTATAATTTTGAAAATGACAATTTGCAACTCAACTAGATATGAACTCACAATTTTAAAAAAAAAATGAAATTGAAGACTTGCAAGTCAATTGGATATGGACTCACAATTTAGAAAATAAAATAATGACTTGTGAGTCAACTGAATATGGATGCACAATTTTGAAAATAAAAATGATGATTTGCGAGTCAACTAGATATGGACTCATAATTTTGAAAATGAAATAAATATGTGCAAGTCAACTAGATATGGACTCACAATTTTTAAAAGTAAAAATGATGATTTGTGAGTTAACTAGATATGAACCCACAAATTTGTGAGTTAAATGGAATGCTCACATCATATTGGATATATGAGTACTAGCACCAAAATCAAGCCACCAAATATTATTAGAAAATAAGTCAAGTTTGATTTAAAACACACATAAACATTAAGATTACCGTTCTTTCTTTAGAATGAAAACGTTCTTCCACAAACCTAAGGTATTCCTTTAATTTACACTTTCTGTTTGTGTAATAGTGGTCTTAAGTTGCTAGCAATAGCCATTCTCAGAAACATAAAGCTTAATTAGTTAGACCGTTTCCATGCCTTATGGACCAATTTCTCTTCCTCACTGCTCAAGTACGTGATGGCATCATGCTTATCTTCCAGAAGTGCTAAGTCAAGATCCAGGACACCTAAGTGAAACTTGACTTGGTCACAGCATTTAGAGAAGTTTAGACCATTAGCAACGGATGAAGCATGCGAATGAAGTGATATAGCTACAAATAATTCATAAAATGCTCAAAATGAAATACATTCACATCTTGTATTCAAATAATTTTAAAATAAATATAATATCGTTCTCCTTTGGGTAAATACCATGATATCTATACTATATATAAAAGGGATTGCCCCTTTTGGTCTCTACATTTTGATTTCTCAAAATATCATTAGTAACTAAGTAATAACACACATATAAAAGGATAAAGATGTAAAAAAATTATTACATTGTTACTCCTAAAAGTTAGAACTATATTGGAAGTTATCTTTTTTTTTTCACTTACAATTTACCGTTATAATTAAAAAGATAAAAACTAAAAAATGCAAATTAAGAGGCACGTAAGTGCCTCACAATTTGCTAGTACTATCATAATTTAAATGCCACAATTAAACATTTTTAGGCAATTAAACATTCTCAATCAAACATACGTGTTATCTTTGGATATACAAAGTATATTTGGCCACAGTAATAATCGACCTCTATCATGCTCACTATTCATAAGATAATAGATTATCTTTGGAAAAATTTAAAATTTCATAACTAATGAGCATTGATTTATCCACTAAATTTCATTAATAGACATTTTATAATTTCGTCATAGTTTTGACTCTCGCAATATCACTTGCAACAATGACAAACAAACATACAAAAGAAAGCGTCAATTGAAGGAAAGTAATTAGATAAATTAAAATTTATTGTTTCTGGAATTTACATCAAGTCTAAAATAACCATCTAATTAAGTTTCTTCATTCAATAATTTTTTTAATTTATAAAGCAAAATGTTCATTCAAAATGGATTATTTTTTTTCTCACACAATTAGTGTTCGTTTGGATGTTCTTTTTTTTTTTTATAAAAAAAGATCTTTTAAAAAAAAAGTACTTTTCTAATCTTTTAGTATGTTTGGATGAGTTTTTTTTTTAAAAAAAAGCTAATGCACTAAAAAAAGCACATTTAATCTCTCATAATTATATTTTTCGTTGTTCTTGACATGAAAGTTCAGTGTTTTTTCTCTTATTAGTTTTGGTATGTAAGGTTCTATCTTTCCAATTTTTGTTGATAGAGAGAGGAAAATTCAGAAACCATTGGTGTCCTTAATCATTTAATTTGAGAAATTTCAACACAACATAAAATTATTCATTAAATATTAAAATAGAAAAAAAAATTACCATAAATGATCAAAAACGGTATGAAGTAAGATTTCACAAGGGAACAACACTCCCTTCCCAATGATCCCACCTGGGGTTGGAAATAGGAACCTTTCAGACCTTAACAGGGTCCTAGGAAAGTTCAGACATTGAGTGGGACACAAACAGTCATGCATGAATATTTTATTTTCTTTTTTCCTCTCTTTCCTCTTCTTAGGATTAGTTTAATATGAAAATAAATATGAGGGTAAATTTTCATGAAATGAGTTTTTAATACAATTCTTCTTAGAAGTAAATAAATATGGAAGTAAATTTTATTGAAAACTCATCCCATAAAAATTTATCCTCATACTTACTCCCATATCAAACATATACTTAAAGGCATTATGAAAACTAACTATAGTTAAAACAAATGGGCTTTCTTGATTTTAGAATGAAACATTTCATATGGTTTTGATTCCAAGATCTGAAGTATTAGTTAGTTGTGGATTTGCAGTTGTTTGTAAGCTAATTAAAACCAATGCACAACTTCTGGACTCATAAACAAGCAACCAACTTCACGCCACAAGACAAAATATATATGAGATACACATAGAAGCAAAGAATATTTTCCATATTTTATTTAATTTTTTCCACCTCTGAAGTGTAGAGTACTTTTATCATATTCTTAGTTGTGCATATATGATATATTTTCTCCAGAAAATTGCATTTAAAAAAAAAAACCAAAACCTAAGCTTGTGTTATATGCCTAAAAAGATATTTAATATAGGCTAAGATAGGCAAATTTTAATAGAATTTCAGAACATGAACATCTTGTTTTTATTTTTTTTATTGGAAAAAAAATTTTAGGGAAAGAAGAGGTTACTCTATTCTAAAGTCATAATATGTCACAAGCCTTAATAAAGGTTTATAATGTTACTTACAGATTGCCTACCTTTTTCTTCCCTTTTCTTTTTATGAGGAAAAATTACAATAACTTAAGGATTGATGCGAACTCAATATTTTTTGCTTCTTTTCCATGGATATTTCTTGAATCAGAACTATAAACATTCACAAGATGTTTTCTTTTTTTTTTTTTCCTTTTGCTTTTTCTTGATATTGGCTCCAAATTTGAAACTTCTTTTTCGTTAGATTGAAAAACTAGAAATTAGATACTGTACGGTACTAATATCATTAGCCCTTGTAAATGACCAACCTATTAACAAGTATGGGATAAGGTCATTAAAAGATCGGTTTAGTATTTAAATTAAACCTAAATGATAAGGTTTATCTCTATCATTAGGGAATCCTAATCGTACTTAGTTAGGGTTATCACCCTAAATTCTTGCCTATATAAAGGGGGCATACTCTTCAATATGATCATTCAATCATAACGCTTAAGCCTATTGAGCGCTCTTCTAACTTGATTGTTGGAGTGTTTTTTATAGTTATCCCCCCATCACTCTCCAATTCCAACATCTTAGTGCAGACCTCAGACAACTTAGTACAATATCAAGTACAAATCCTTTAATTTAGATTTAGTTTGAAACATTCACGCTGTCAGTGGGAAAAGGTAAATTCATATTCCTACCTACATTGTTATAGCTACACACTAGAAGGCAGGCTCAAAACTCATATCGAAATCATCAAAGAGTAGAGATCTTTACCAATCAACCAGTGCAGACCGTTTCTCGTCCAACAATGGCACCTGGAGACGTCACCCACAACTAGAATCTGACAACGAATCAACCAGTCCTTCTAGAAGGACATGCTAATGACCTCCTGCAGAGGTCAGACTCGCTCCTAGATATGGCCACTCTCCTCACTATAATTGCTGACTAGAATCAGCGGCTAGAGGAGTACAATTGGCGTGTTAACGAAATCCATTGTATACTTCTGGACCGTGATCGCATAACAAAACAGATAGCATAGAGTCTTCCCCCTTCCAGGCGGAAGATTGATCGAGAAGAAAGATCAGAGTTATCTCTCGTGCCCTAGCAAAACAAAGAGGAATGGACATACCATCACCTCTTCTCAGATTTCCTAATGGGGGTGGAATTCCTTGACCACTTTCAATTATTGAGGAATGTAGAACCTTACGATGGTACTACAAACCTAGAAGAACACTTAGAGGCATGCTATACGTCAATGCTTGCTACCAAAGTCGATGCTGCTGATGCCATATTATGTCAGGTCTTCCCAACTACCTTGAAAAAAAGTGGCTTTGAAGTGGTTATGCTCTTTGGCACCTCGCTCCGTCCACAGGTTTTCTGAGTTAGCTACCCAATTTCTTAGCAATTTCACGATGAGCAAGAAGTAACCCAAATATTTAACCACTCTATTAAACCTGAAGCAAAATCACAAAGAATCTCTCTGTGATTATATTGCACGATTCACTAAAGAGGTAATTCAAGTTGGAGATTTGAATAAGACTTCAACAATGGAGTATTTTCTCCTCGGGCTTAAGTCAGGTCCTTTTACATCCTCATTGGCTGAAAAAGAATCCTCCAATTTCGACAACCAGCTAGTACAGTCCAGGAAGTACATAAAGATAGAGGAGACCCTGAAGGTGAAACAACATTTTGTAACCCCAAGAGAAAGCTCAAAAAAGAAAGAGGAGCCTACAAAGTCACTGTGAGACAATACCAAGAACATGGTCTCTCGTGGAGGATACAGTGAATACACTCCACTAAACACTAGCCGGGAAAAGATACTGCAAGAAGTCTATCACATTGAGTTTAGAAAACTCCCAAAACCTTGATCGATGGCCTATTGAAAGTTTGTCAACAAGTTTAAGAGGTACAATTACCATAACGACTGTGGACACGATACTGAGAATTGCCTCGACCTCTGAGACACTATCGAGACCCTTATCTAATAGAGTAAACTATAGAAATACATACAGAAGTCCATAGCTTGTGAAGAAAATAGTCAGCAAAAATTCAAGGTTTCAAGAAGGTCCCCTAGACTGAGATCCCGCAGCAGGGAATCTGGACGATGCCGAGCTAGAGGACGTTCGCCTAGACGAGATGCGAATGAGGGGCATTCCAAGACTATTGCAACAATATTAGGAGAATTTATTAAAGGCAGACAGTCAAAATCATCTCTGAAAAGATACTTGAAAGTCATCCTAAATGTGGCTCATTACCCTATAACCAAGAAAAGCCAAAAGCAAACTCATGTTTTTTCATTTACTAATGAAGACCTTGATGGAATAGTCCCAGGCCATGACGACCCGCTAATTATTTTGGCAATCATTGCTAATTCAAAGGTGAAGAGGATCCTAATTGATCAAGGAAGCTCGATAAATGTACTGTACTATAACGTCTTCCGGCAACTCGGTTTACCCACTTCCAACTTGTACCCTTTCCCAAAAAACCTAATTGGCTTTGATGGCAGTCAAGTCAAGATCGAGGGTTATGTGGAAGTATACCTTTCTTTAGGGACAAAGCCGGCCTGTTCAAAGAAGAAAGTCAAATTTTTGGTAGTAAATTGCCCCTTAGCATACAACGTAATTCTGGGTAGACCGTCATTGAATTTATTTGGAGTAGTTGTCTCTAGTCCCCATCTTACTATGAAGTTCATTACTAAAGATAACCAAATAGAAACTGCTAGGGGAGATCAGGTCCTAGCCAGACAATGCTATAACAGCAGCCTCTCTATGCTTAAGCAGCCAATTCAGGATGCCTTAAAGCCAAATCCTGCTACAGGTTCTCAAGTATTACTCACCGAGCTAGATCTAAGGGACTTTGATGACGAAAGACTGCAACCTGATGGCCATTTACTTGATATTCAAATTGAAAGAACCCTCAAGAAGATGACTAAAGTCGAGGCACAACTAACCCCATAGCTACTCGGTGAAATCACCAAGTCTCTCTATGACCACTTGGAACTGTTCGCCTAGACATTGGCAAACATGCCCATCCTGACTTCATGTATCACATATTAGCCATCTTCCTGGGAGCTAAACCAATCATCCAAAAAAAGAAAAAAATAGGCCCGAAAAGGGATGTCGAAATAGAAAAATAAGTGAAAGAAAAGTTGGATGTCAGCTTTATAAGGGAGATATCATACACTTCTTGGCTCTCAAATATTGTCCTAGTCAAAAAATGTCAATGGAAAGTTGCGAATATGCGTCGGCTACACTGACCTAAACAAGCCATGCCCTAAAGACCCTTTTTCAATGAAAAATGGAAAAGTGAAGTGAGGGGGGGATGCCTGTAAATGCAAAATAGGTTGACACTTCACAAATCACTGAATCATGAGCAGAAAAGAGTCAGGAAAGCCTTGAAAGGAGTTTCAAAAAAGGGAATAGTAACTCTGGATGAGGAAATGGTGAAGGTTCACTAAACGCTTGAAGAAGCAAATGGAGAAGAAAGTAAAACAAGTATAAGGGAAAGTCCTTTATAAAGGGGAAAAATCGTAACCGTTTCATCTTTCCCAAGGGACATGAGGCAATATAGTAAATATCGCCCTTGAAAATCCCAGAGTACAATCATCATTACATTGTATCCTAGAAATTGATACAACACAATAAATGAGGGAAAGGTGCAACTTTTGCCTAACACGTGGCCACTATAAAACGTGTCAGGCAACCACTTGCCGATATATTACCTCAGCAAAAGTCTCACGTGTTATGATATTGCACCACCTCGAAATATTATAATCACCTTGGTTACTATCTTGGACGTCAAAGGTCTAAGCCAACACTTCGGCCCAATACTATGAAGAACTCAGAATCTCACCAAAATGATAAGATCCTGACTTGGGGGCAGTGTTCGGTACTAATATTATTGGGCCTTGTAAATGACCAGCTTATTAACAAGTATGGGATAAGGCCATCAAAAGATAGGTCTTGTATTCATATTAAACCTAAATGATAAAGTTTATCTCTATTATTAGGGAATCCTACTCCTACTTAGTTAGGGTTATCACCATAAATCCTTACCTATATAAAGGGGGTGTACCCCTAAGGTATGATCATTCAATCCCAATGCTTAAGCTTATTGAGCACTCTTCTAACTTAATCGTTAGAGTGTTTTTCTATAGGTACCCCTATCACTCTCCAATTCCAGCATCTCAGGGCAGACCTCAAACACCTCAATATGATCTCAGGTACAAATCCTATAATTCATATTTAGTCCGAAACAGATACTGTATTGTCCAAGTAGTGTGTCTCATATAGTCTTGCTTAGATTTTGTACAGTCTTAGAGAAAAGCATGGTTTAAAATTACAGTTCGTAATCGCAATTGTGGCCATAATATTGTTATTGTCGAAGCTTTCACAACTGCAACGCGACCACAATTGTGGCCAAATGCTGTATTTCTCTATAATTATCCGTAATTTTTACAATTACAATTGTAATACCTTAGGTTATTTTTAGTATTTTAAGTGGGTCCCACCCACTTTAGCTTTTTCAAAAAAAAAAAAGAAGAACAAACATAACTCAAAAGAAACAAACTTGGGCAGTAGGTAGAGGAATGGAGAAACTCGACATAGGATAAGAGAACTTCTTCTCCTTCTTGCCCAATGAAGCTCTCCCTTTAGCCATCCATTTTCTTTCTCCTCCATTTTCACTAAGACACACTTGCATCTAGAGCTTAAGGTGAGTTCCTAAACCAGGGTTCTTGCTTGTTTTGTGCGATTTAAGCATAAAACCATGAAATTCTTATTGTTTTGCTTTGTTGGAGAGGGTATATTTTGGGATTTTGAGAAGTAATCATAAAGTTTTAGAGTTTGGGTCATTCTATGCTTTGTAGGTAAGTCAAATCTTAGTTTTATCCTTAAACTTCTTGTGATTCTTGAAAACTCCAAACCCTATAATTTGTTATCTATACTCATTTCCTATTAGTTATTTATGCTTAGAATAATTTTTCTGTTGTCTCCAAAACTTGAAATTCGATAATCTAGTTGATGACCTTAAGTTTAGAGATTATGGCTTTCAATGGAGAGAGTGCAAATTTTTTAGAGATGGTTCTGACTTTGTGCCAGTTATTATTCAGCTTATTTTCATTTATTGGAATATTTTGTTAGTACTAGATTCTTCGGGAACCACCCTATTTGCAACAGTTTGAGCTGCTATGACCGTTTTTTACGCGTTTGTGGCTAAGCTCCTAGTATGCAAGTGGATAATTTACATTGTTGCATATTTCGAATATTTTTTATATATCATCATGATTTATTTCCTTCTAATAGTATACTAAGTCAAGTATTGATGACTATTTGATATTGAAGATAATTTTTATGAGAGTTTTTATTATATGATTATTTATTTTTGAAATTATCAAAGTTTAACTTTGGGAGAAACAAGATTGTTTTAAAATAATATTGATAATTTTAATGGAAGTGTGGAAGGATTTTATGATGAAATTTGTTTTGAAAGTTATTACTATAGATGTTTGACATCTTTGTTCCCAATGGCACAATTTATTCCTTGATTATGGTTCTATTAAGTGTATGATTTAATCAGGTTGTTTACCCATGAAAAGTTTAGCTATGAGCTTTTGAAAGTAATGAAAAGTTTTTAAAAGGAATTTGAGAAATAAGAACTATGAATCTTTGATGCATTAGATTGGACTATGGAATTATGTTTTTTAATATCCATTGTAGGTTTCGTGTTAGAACACTGTTTTGCTATTAGCAAACAGATATAATTAATTGCCTATGTGCACATATTATATAAAAATATGATATTTGCTTGGCTATTGGGTGAATGGACCCTTAGCCCCTTTCTAAGGTTGTAGGATAAGCAGACCTTATCCATTAGCTTTGTGCTGGGTAAGGACAGGCCTCTAGCTTGAGATGTTAATGATACTTATTTAGCTATTAGGTGAGCAAACTTTTAATCCTTTTCATAGTTGTAGAGATTTGTATTATAGTTCTTTCAGAAACCCACATGATTGATTTTTGAGAAATTTTATGCTTACATATATCTTAGCAAAGGAAAGAATATTTATATTAATGTTATGAACTTTATTTTTATTAAATCAGTATATTTTTCAATTACTTTGAAGTTTAAAGATTCGTTCTTGTATTTGTTTCTCCTTTTATATCCACTATGTTTATTATGCTCTCATTGAGTCTATATGATTCACCCCTACTAATTTTTTTAACCATTTAGATCAACATGCAGTTGAGTAGTTGCTTCATGGGAATTGCCGTCTTTCTTCCCGACGTATTTGTCTTTTGGTAGGCCTCTATCTTGTTGGTGGCTTGAGATGTTAGACTCCAGTATTTTACAGTTATAAGGATAGAATTATGTATTTTTTTTATCTTGTTTACAGTTATATAATCATTCTATAGCTTGTTTTGTAACCAATGGAGACTAGATATATATTTATATAGTTATTAATATGCTTGATGATATATTAGATTTATTAAAGCATTTTGCAAGTTATATGAAATATTAGCTTAGTCCATTTTTTAGAGGAGTTTGCCAAATTTTCAATAGTCCCATTAAGGCAATTTATAGTTAATGTCAATATTCTTTAGAAGACCAAAGTGATATCGCACAATTTTTTAAGGACTAAATTAAGGGTTTACTCTTAATTATCATATTATCAATAGCATAGGATTAAGAATCAGTAATGTCACATTTGATGGCACTGCTTCGTAGATGATATTATGTCCCACATTGAGTAGGATATGAGGTTCAATGTGGTACTTAAGTTATGAGACACTTCTATCTAATAAGTTAGTCTTTTGGGATGGGCCTCTCATAGGCTTGAGTCGTAACATTGTCTCACATTGAGTAGGATATAAAGCTCAATGTGATACTTAAGTCATGAGATGCTCCCACTCAATAGGTTAATCTTTTGAAATGACCCCTCATAAACTTGAGTCATAACATATGATCTTCAACAAGTACATCCTATCTCTTTGAATATTATGTCTCTTGCATTTTTTTGTTTTACCTGCTCAAAATCATACGTGGTTTGAGTGGAAAAAAAAAGTACTTTATATTATGTCCGCAGCTTGCATTAGGAATCTTCTAACCTAGCTAGTTTTAGATCATTCTCATCATAGATAAGTATATTTATATAAATTTTATTTAATAGAAAATTTCATATAAATAAAAAATAAAAATGTCATTCAACTCACTTTAATTTTTTTTATTTACACTTAATTTATAATATATTAATTTAAATTTTGTGTAAAAAGTAAGAAAACAATTTAAGATTTTAAAATTTTCCTTATCAGTGTTACAAATCAAACTTGACCACAGAATTAATTTTAGTTCAAATTGTATGATATATGTTGGTGTGACTGAATGTTTAAAATGATATATTTTATTACTTCTTGAAATGGGAGAATGTTTGAAAAGTGTGAAGGTCTTATGTTTGAAAGTCAACGTAAATCAATAAGAATATGGCAATGAAAATGGATAAGGTGGAGGTGGTGGATATGATAGAGTGGACTAATGCCTCACAGGTGGCGGATATGGTGATGTGAACGGATTAGTGGTGGTGGATATTACTACTGAGTACGTGGACTTAGAGGAAAATTTAGTCTCTACCTAATATGCTCATCTCATCCTCTTATGATATGTTTGGATAAGGAATTAGGGAGGAAAAATAAGAGAAGAGAGAGGTTTATTACAAGTCTCTTCTTTATTTGGAAGTTTTATAAAAGAATGAAAAAAAAAATGAAGATTTTTAAGTAATCTTCTAAAACCCTCCCAAACTAATTTTTGTAAACATTTTGAAGTTCTCCTAATTTGGAGGATTTACAAGATCCAAAGAAGGGAAGAGAAATTTATTATAAGCCCTCTATTCTCTTTCCTTTCTTTTTCCTTCATTTTCTTTAATTCATTTTCTTTTCACTCTTTCTTTAAATTTAAAGGAGAATGGAGGAGAAGCCGAGGGAACAGGGAGGCTTATTTTATAATTTCAAGTTTAAAATGCTTAAAATAAATCTTTTCTTTCTCTTTCCTTCTCTCTATTCTCCTCAATCCAGACATAACATTACTGGTTGCAAGTCCTTATTGTTTTCGTTGAGTGCGTCTTATGCCATCATGCGTCCTTCGCAAATCTTAGAATTAACTATCAGAGAAGCTTGGGTGACAAGAGTAGATATCTAGTCGTGCTCATCCGATGCAGCTAATATGTTCTCATCCAACTTTCGAAAAGCATAAAATGTGAAACGCAGGTGGGCTTAAGGTGTGCTCAAGAAATGTAGTTTCTTTGTATTATTAGCCTAAAATAACAAATGCAAATACTAGTGAAGTCAATAAATAATTGAACAAATAAATGCTTAATAAGTGAATAAATAGGGAAATAATTATTTTACCAATGCTCCACTAAACCCGCTGTATGGTATGTAATCCATTGTCAAGTCACTCGAGAATATACCATTTAAAATATCATGAGTTTGCCCTTAAATACGCATTAAATGAGTCATAAGTGACAACTTGACTATGTTGATTGTTCCAAATGCCAATATATTGCTCATGCTCACGTGGCCAATAACATCATGTCAACTAATTATGTTATTAAAATTGGACCGGATAGTGATTTGATAAAAAAATTTATTCAGATTCAAATGGTTCAATTATTTAAATCGATTGGTCAAATCAAATAAAATAATAATATGAAATTTGTGAAAATATTTATAAAATATTAAAAAACATTGAATTTTTTGAAAAAAAACCATAATAATAACTAGCTGATTAAACCGATTAAACCGGCCGTTTCAAGTAGTTTGACCGTAAACTTAATTATAAGACTGAACAATAATCAGTTGAGTATTTGTTGAATTAGTTAAACCGTCTGATTAGGTCCAATTCTAGCAACAATGATGTCAGCCTTAGAATGTAAACAGATAAGTGCTCAAGTTAAGTTGTGGTCTCAAAATGTGCTGTCAAAGCCTTAATGGCTGTATCACTTGATTAGATAGGTGCACTCCATGACATGAAAGTAAATAAGTGGCACCACAGTATAATATAAGTCAGTACTCCTAGCTAAGTAATAATTTGTGATTGTAGACATCACATTTGCAGTGTACGGTTGTCACACATTAATTTATAAGAAACTATATTTGGTCATAATTGAATATGAAAGCGTTAACATAATGTTGAATATCTAATTTTGGGTACATGTATAGATTCTTACCTCGTAATGTCTGTTAAATAAGATCAAATTGTTATATGACAACTCATGCATGAGAGTTTGGTTGTAACTTTTCTGACTTAGTCATTTATTAATTTTCTCATAAATAACTACATGTTAAGTATGCAGAATAAATGTTTCTCATAAATAAATATAATTAATATGAGACATATTGTTGCTCAATAATGGTCCCTCAACATCATGATCATTGGAAGATCTTTGCACTGTCATAGTTGATGACCTTACACGGCTCTCAATATAGTAATGATATGCTAATCAAACTTTGACCATATGAGTAGACAACTTCAAAATCCTCTAACAATGGCAAATATCATAACATGCATGTATTGGAAAGAGTGATTAACCCTCAAATCAACCTCAAGAAGTAAACACATGCAAATTATATATTGCACGTACAACTATGTGGCATCAATAGTTGAAGTAGTAGTCTATCCATGAAATACTCACATGTACACATATTCACCTCCACACTTTCGAATATTGCTCACAATGCTCAACCAGGGTTCCTTAGTAGACCCATTGGCTGGAGTTCCATCTAGAATATAGGTAGGCTTGGCCAATTTCAGTGGTGTCATCTTGCAGAGTGATAACACACTCCTCCTATGACGTAAGAAACGTGTGCATCTAAAGTCCCCGACCCTTTCACAAGTACACTAATACAATGGTGGTTGATGTGCCAAAATTGGCAATATTTGTGCCTCTGTAAAAGCCTTCTTGGGCATAAGTAAGGAAGAATTTGCCTAACTCGGAGAATTTGATTTATTTTCTCAGTTTCAAATATATTGTAAGGTGTGCACAAGCAAGTAAAGAATCTCTGCTATATTCTCTCTTTTGTAATAATTATTGTTTACTAGAAGTAAACAATCTTCAAAACAACATGAGTAAAATAACCAATTTAAGAAGTTTTAAACCACCCTTCACACATCCATCTCTATCAACGGCTTTGACCATCATTACCCTTCACCCCTTCACATGTCGACTTCCTTTCTAGTTTTATCTTGGCTAGCCTATTGCCTTAACCATCTCCACCTTATTGTTCATCATAGTTAGTTTTAGTGCTAGTGCTTGCAGTGATTATGGTGGTTGTTCACGTCAAAAAGGATACTTGGTGAGCACAATCTTTTAGATTTTCACAACAACGAAACAATCTGGGGGCGGTGTACCTATGAAGCCACTCTAATGTTTAAGCGAGTATGAGTTCAGGATAGGTTAGAGTATAGGCTTGTAACGTAAAGTGACCTTACTTGAAGGAAGACCCCCTTATATACTTTCACATGGCAGAGTTAGAGTGGGATTCTAGTGGCCCGAGGTACATAGGTAGATGGCCTTGATGATGAGGTGGTTGAAGAGATTTTTGAGATAAGCACTTGGAATTTGGGTTCTCATTTCTAGCTTTGACATGGTCTGAGTGATTGACGTATGGTGGAACTCCCCTGAACGAAATTGTTGGTGTAAGTTTTAAACCTACATACTTAAATAATTATACATTGTTTATATCAGAATTTAGAACAATAAATACAAGTACGAAGGAAGCGTACCTCTTGAAGACATATTGATAGATCTTTAAGTCTTCTGACAGATCAGGATATTCTCCTCCTTCTCCCACTTTTGTAGCCGTGTCTCTAGATGGGATAGAGAATCACAGAATGATTATAGGAGTGGAAAGGGGATCCTAGCTTTTATAAAATAGTCAGTAACCATAATTTCCACTCATCATGGACCTTAGGTTACTAAGCCCTATACATAACTCATTTAGCTAGTACACTTACGCATTGGGCCTAAGACCCAAAAGACTAATGATTTCTCAGCCCATGGGATCACATTATAAAACATGGGCATGGACTCCAGGGATTATCAAGTTATACCATCTAACCAGTTTTAACAAAATAATAAAATACACAATCAATGACAGCCCAAATACAAAAAATTTTGGGTCAGTGCATATGGGTCTCGCCATTGGGCCAAGTTTGATTTGCCGAGCTTATTGAGCCAAGACGTACTGCAGATCAATGGCCCACTTAAAAATTTGATATCGAACAAATCCTCTTAGTTTTGAGCTTCTTCCTTCCTTCCAATAATATTTGGCACTTTAATTTGTTTTTGCATTCATTTTCATCTATTTTTCTATTTGATTGGTAAAAGATTGAGATTTGAGAGTCTGGAAAAGTAATAGGTAGGAGTATAAGGAGGGGCAAAGCTAGGGCATCTATCTTGAAGGGGCCAAAGAGAAAAATGTCAATGTGTTTGTCTAACGTGATTTCATTTTTGTGCACCTTAAAATTACTTTTACCTCACAACAATTGACATGTTTGAATGTGTTCTTTGAGAAATATACCAAAATATGGTTTAATTTGATGCAAGAATCCAATTTGAGTAGAAGTCCTAGAAGTTGTTTGATAGCTGCAATAATTGGAGTTATTTAGGCCCTATTTTGTGTAGAATTGTATTGCTAAGTCTTATTTCTTATATGTTTTGCAAGATTTTGGGCTTGTATCTCATGGTTGGTATTAAATTCTTCCTAAATATAATTTAGCCTTAACTTGATAAATTTTGTGGAATTGTTTATAATCTGGATTCCTTATGAGAGGTTCATGACTATTTTGTAGGATTTAACATTTAAAAGGACTTAGAAGAGGCAAAAGGGGGAAGAGATTAAACTCACATTGAAAATAGGAAGCTAAAAGGTCAACCCAGCAAGCTGCTTTGCAACTCAAATATGTGCACACTACAGCGAGAATGCATCATACAAACAACTAGGAACAGCTTTGCACTGCAGCGCAAAACTAGTGTGTGCTGCAGCACAAAATGCGCGAACAGGCCCACAAATTTGGTCTTTTACTTGCGAATTTCAGCCCAAGGGGGCAGCTTTTTGAATGGAGATTTTTTTATCAAGATTTTACAAGGGAAACAGTGGAGAAGAGGAGCATTCCTCATAGGCTAGACAGAGATTCATCTTGATGCTTGAAGATCAAGAGCTCTGGAGAACACCCATCCATTAAGTTTCCATCAATTAGTTTTCCTTTCCCTTTTCTTTTGATCTTGCTATATTGCCATGGATCTCAATTTAGTTTGGAGTTCTTTGATTATGGATAACTAATTTGTAACTAAGGGATCCTTTGGATCCCACTATGGATTTTGAATATTTTGTATATCCTGGAGTTTATTTCAATGATGAGGTTTTGTTCATTCATATCTATACTTAATGCTATTGATTGCTTGGCTGCCAATTGTGTTGTTCTGGATTGAACTAGACATAAGGATGTGGAAATTAGACCGTGGATATGAATGATGCATGTTCAATTACATCTAATTGGTTGGGTGTATTATTCAGCCATTGGGATAGAAATATACTTAGTGGCCTTGCATAGCATGTGTCTGAAACTTGTTAATGAGTGAACTTTGTTCTAATTCACATGGACACATAGTGAATAGGGCAAAGGTCATATGGTTAATTGACCTAGACATAGGCTGTTGACTTAATTAGTGTTTCGGCTAACAAAACCAAGTCATTGATGTGTGCTTTTGGGGACTGGTGTATTCAAATGAAGTACAAGGTGAAAAGGGACCCCTAGACTTTAGACATTGCCGGTTCTCTCTTGAAATTGGTGGTTTTTAATTCTAGCAATTAGGTTTTTTTTAATACTTACTCAATTATTTGTTCCTTTTGTTGTAGATCGACTCAAATTTGAATTGCTTGAATATGTTTTTTAGTAGAACACTTTGTTGGTATTTGCTACATTTCTAAAACAATCCCCGTGGAGACAACACTTTTACTCAATCTATATTACTTGAATGACCCTTGCAGTTGCAGTATCAAACATTGTTGTTTTTAAACTAAATTACCAAATTAGTTCTTAAAAGATTTTACTAACTTCACATTAGTTCTTAAAAGATTTAAATTTTATCATGATTCCTTATAGTTAATTTTGTCATTCAAGTTAGTTCTTATTTAGGGATTAATATGATTAACTTTTAAATTTTTATGGACTAACTTGAATGATATAATGATATGTTAGGGATTATAGATGAAATAAAAATCTCTAGGGTACTAATGTGAAGTCAGTAAAATCTTTCGAGAAATAATATAGTGATTTAGTCTTGTTTCTAGTATACCAAAAGGAAAGAAGCTATTGTTTTTGAATTAAATTTAACCGGCTTTGCAAATAACAATGATCTCAATAGTCATTTTTCTCACTCTAAGCTTGTACATATTTTCATAATTTAAATGTATTTATTATCCAAGAATTAATTAGACATTGATAAATAGTAATTATGATAAGTTTATACATTTTTTTGCTCTAAATAAAATGCTTCACTTAATTAAAATGAAATTTTTTTAAAAATCACCACTAAAAGTAAAAAATTGTTATGACAACATTTATATCATTTGCCAAATTATAATTCAAAAACATTACTAAAATGAGATGAAATAAAAGGACAATGTGACTATGGTAAGAGAAAACTCATATCTTTTTTTGATAATTACATAAATAAAAGTGATTTTTATCAACTATATACAAACAATATTAATCATTATCAACACTGTACAAACAATGTTAATGATGTAAAAATTACTTTGTAAATAAAGGTTTTTAAATAAATAACTTCATTATAAACTCACTTTTGAATAAGATCAAATCTGAAAATCAAATCCATGTGAAATTAAATTTACAAAATCTAATTCAATATACACACTTAGTGCATGTTTGGTATAGCTTTTTCTTAAGGAAAAAATTCTTTTTTTTTTCAAAAGCACTCTCAGAAATATTTTAATTATAAACTATTTTAACAATAAAATAAACTAATTCAAACACACACTTAGACTTAATATCTTTTTTTAAGAGACTAAAGTTAAATTTAAAAAAAAATATATGAAAACTAATAATTAAAAAAAAATTTGGGGACCATGGCCCTCATGATAAATAAGGAGCCGCCTTATAAGAAGGAGGTTGAATTGAACTAGAGGAGATGACACGAGAGAAAAAATCAATGATCATATCGCCAGCGCGGTGGTCAAGCCAACAAACTAGTAAACTGCCAGTCTGTCGACAAGTTTGATCATGGATTAGTTTTGATAACTCTACTTTTTTTTTTGGTTAAAGCAAATAATTATTCTTTATAATTTTATTTAATTTAAATTTTAGTCTTTATAATTTTTTATTTAGATATCGATATTTATAGTTTCACTTATTTAAACTTTAGTTACTTAAAATCAATACCTTAATAATTAAAAATTATAAAAATTATTTATTTATAAAAAATAGAGGTCAATTAATACTTTAATAAATAAAAATTATACGGACTAAAACTTAAATGAATGAAAAATATAAAGATTAATATTTTAACGGTAGAGACTAAAATCTAAATAAATGAAATTATAGAGAACGATATTTAAATAAATAATTATAAGAATCAAAATTTAAATTTGGTGAAATTCTAAAAACTAATTATTTTTTTTTTTTTTTGTAAATTTGATAACTTTACTTTAAAGTATCGATTCTGTGGTGTTTGATTCGGGAGGATATAGCTCCTCTTACAAAAGTTACCAAAGGCATAGCCGCAATAGGCATGCAAGCATTTACTTTCTGGTCTTTCAAAGCATTGGGCACAAAATAGCAAACAACCAAATTGAAACATTTCAATGTTTTATGTCTTTGATTTGACACTATGTCATTTAAAGCACATTTAAAGTGGTATTTAACCAAGAATAGAAAAAAGTTTGGTAACAGACGGCGGTCTCCACCACCTTCCCACTATCCACCTTCCCACTATTCAAAAGTCGAATCTAATACTTTTTGTATGTTATTTGTACATATAATAGTATTTTAGTAATATTTAAGTAAACAAAAAGGTAGAATTATAAATATATTAAATTAATTTATGTAAAATTTTAATGTAATATTGCATAAAGATATATAAATTTTGATAATATAAATAAATTAAATTTTACGTTTATTATTTCATATACTTTTTCACACATGATTGTAAAAATAACAAGATAATACTATAGATTTTAATATAATTTATTTTGCGAATGGGAGTTTTGTCCATTACCAATTTCGTAATGTTTATCTCGTGAGTGATTAACGACTGTACTATTATTTAGTAATGGGTTTGAGTTTAGTCTTCACAATATTTATATTTAATTCTACCAATACCAATTGTGTTTCTAATTTTCACTTGAGTTGACGATATATTTTTAAACCAATTCCGAAAGAGAAAAAAAAAATTAAAACAACAACTGAAGCTTGTGAGTAACCAAATTAATCACTATTAATTTGAGAGAAAACATATCACTGCATTTTCAACCAAATTAACTTCATCTCAAGAATATGAACTTATGATAACCGTTTGTATGAGAGTAATAACATGTTAAGCATACATAATATCTAAGCATATGGTATTAATTACTATTATCAATTAGGGAAAAGAGTATACAGACTCCTTTTAATCATTTATAAATAGACTCATAAACTTAAAATTATTATAATTAATACTTAAATTATAATAATTACACAAATCAAATATTAAATTCACTTTTCATCTAGTCTCAATTGAATAGAAAATAAAAATTGAAATGAATGAAAAATGGATAGAATGATTGATTTATATAATTATTATAATTTAAATATTAATTATAACGATTTTAAAGTTCAAAAGTTTATTCATACAGCACCGTGATTCCTGTTTTCATGATATCCAACGTTCATGTGACACGTGTTTGTAGAAAACATGTTTTGAAGAAATTTTTGTTTATGCTTTTTCAATATATATATAACATTTTATAATTATTTAATTGTTGAATTAAGTATATAATTTTAAATAATAAAATTAATATTTTGATTATAAACTATTTTAATAACAAAATAAACTAATCCAAACACACACTTAAATATAATATCTTTGTTTAAGAAACTAAAGTTAAATTTAAAATAAAATATAAATGAAAACGAATAATTAAAAAAAATTTTGAGGACCATGGCCCTCGTGATAAACAAGGGGCCGCCTTGTAAGAAGGAAGTTGAATTGAATTAGAGGAGATAAGAGGAGAGAAAAAATCAGTGATCATATTGCCATATTGCCAGCGCGGTGGTCAAGCCAATAAATTAATAAACTGGCAATCTATCGACAAGTTTGATGATGGACCGGTTTCGATAACTTTACTTTAGTTTTTTTGTTAAAGCAAATAATTAATTTCTATAATTTTATTTAATTTAAATTTTAGTCTTTATAATTTTTTTATTTAGATATCGATCTTTATAATTTTACTTATTTAAATTTTAGTTTTTTAAAATTAATATCTTAATAATTAAAAATTATAGAGATTAATTATTTATGAAAAATAAAGACTAATTAAAACTTTAATAAATAAAAATTATAGGGACTAAAACTTAAATGAATAAAAAATATAAAGATTAATATCTTAACGGCATATATCAAAATCTAAATAAATAAAATTATAGGAAATGATATTTAAAATAAATAATTATAAGAATCAAAATCTAAATCTGATAAAATTTTAAGAATTAATTGTTTATTTTTTTTTTATGAATTTGATAACTTTACTTTAAAGTATCGATTCTGTAGAGTTTGATTCGGAAGGATATAGCTCCTCTTACAAAAGTTACCAAAGGCATAGCCGCAATAGGCATGCAAGCATTTACTTTCTGGCCTTTCAAAGCATGGGGCACAAAATAGCAAACAACCAAATTGAAACATTTCAATGTTTTATGCCTTTGATTTGACACTCTATCATTTAAAGCACATTTAAAGTGGTATTTATCCAAGAATAGAAAAAAATTTGGTAACAAACAGTGGTCTCCACCACCTTCCCACTATTCAAAAGTCGAATCTAATACTTTTTGCATGTTATTTGTACATATAATAGTATTTTAGTAATATTTAAGTGAAAAAAGGTAGAATTATAATATATTAAATTAATTTATTTAAAATTTTAATGCAATATTGCATAAATATATATAAATTTTGATAATATAAATAAATTAAATTTTAGTATATGTAAAATATTAGATCATTTTCATTATCTTATTTACATACGTTTATTATTTCATATATTTTTTCACACATGATTGTAAAAATAACAAGATAATACTATAGATATTAGTATAATTTATTTTTCGAATGGGAGTTTTGTCCATTACCAATTTCGTATTGTTTATCTCGTGAGTAATTAACGACTGTTGATTTTTATTAGCTTCTATTATTTAGTAAGGGCTACGAGTTTAGTCTTCACAATACTTATATTTAACCCTACCAATACCAATTGTGTTTGCAATTTTCACTTGAGTTGACGATATATTTTTTTGTTTTGTTCTATAAGAGAAATTTTTAAACCAATTCTGAAAGAGAAAAAAAAAATTAAAACAACAACTGAAGCTTGTGAGTAACCAAATTAATCACTATTAATTTGAGAGAAACATATCACTGCATTTCAACCAAATTAACTACATCTCAGGGATATGAACTTATGATAACCATTTGTAAGAGAGTAATAAGAACTTATGATTAAGGTTCTGAAAATCAAACTAGTCATTGAACCGGTCGAGGTACTGATTCAAGGTTTAATGGTTCAACCGTAATCGAATCGGAATATAATTAAATATATACTTATATTTATATATATTAAAATTTTAATATGTTTATTAGTTAACAATTATATATATATATATATATATATATATATATATATCACTCATTTTGCTATTTATATTATCCTTATTTATGAAAATTTATTTTATTTTATTTTTATTTTTTTCATGTCACAAAGATTTATTAAGTATCAAAATTGTTGTTTCTTGATAAATACATTTTATTATAAATTTACTTATTTATATTTAATATGTTAAACTAATTTTATTTTTTAATTTAATAAAATATTAGTGTGTATAAATTTATTAAGACTTAAAAATTATTTACTTAATTTTTAACCTAAGTATACACATATATATTTATTTACAAAATAAAAACACAATTTAATATAAGTATATAACATATATATTGAACTTATTGGCACCAATTGTTAACAATGGTTATTTAAAGGGGCAATATCATATTCTTGACGAAAGTAATTTTAATGTGGATGTCACACCTCTTTTTGTTAGTATAAAGAAATGAAAAGGTGCACTATGTTTGAAAGTCAAGTTTGGTTTAGTGGTTTGCTGTGGTGAAATGCTTTATCTGTGATCTGTGTTCGAATCTAGCCTCAACATTTTGGTTTCCAAATATGTATTTCAAAAGTTGAACCGAAACTAGCCAAACCGTGGCCGGTTTGCACGATTTGGATGGTTCAATACTGGTTTACTGATCCATTACCAGTTCTGAGACATACCGGTTCCATAAATCGAATCGAACCGGTTAGTTTACCAATTCACGGTTGGACCAGTCTAACCGACCGGTCTGGTCCGATTTTCAGGTCATAGCTTATGATAATCGTTTGTATGAGAGTAATAAGAACTTATGATAATCGTTTATACGAGAGTAATAACATGTTAAGCATATATAATATCTAAGTATATGATATTAATCACTATTATTAATTAGGAAAAAGAGTATATAGACCCTTTTAGATCATTTAGAAATAAACTCTTAAACTTTAAAATTATTCTAATTAGTACATAAATTAAAATAATTACACAAATTAACCTTTCAATTCACTTTTCATCTATTCTAAATTGAATAGAAAAAAATTTGAAATGAATGAAAAATAAATGAAATGGTTGATTTGTATAATTGTTATAATTTAAATATTAATTATGATTATTTTAAAGTTTAAAGATTTTTTTATAAATGACTTAAAGTTTAAAAGGTGTATATGATATTTTCCCTATTCATAGTGGTTGAGTGAAAAATATTATCTACATTTAAACAAAATTGATCAAGCTAGTGGAAACTAAGAGATAGTAATGTAATAATAGTGAAAATTTGTTACAAGCCAACCCCTAATTAATAAGATTAAAAAAAAAACAGATTTAAACAAGATGGATCACTCAGGTTGGGGAGACACGTTCAGATCCAAAACCAAAGTCTCCTCTTCCCTCCGAGTCCAAGTTTCTCCCTTCTTCACTTCCTGCATGATCTGTTCCTCCAGCAACGCCCTCCACCGTCCATGGTGGGATGCGACGGCGTGATCGTTGCCGCTCTTGAAGTATTTCACCGCCGTGTTTAGCCGTCGGAGAAGGGCGTAGAATTCGTCCACCTCTTCATCCGTCACATCCGGCGCCTTCTTTTGGGTCACCGGAATGGCTCGGCGGCGGCGTGCTTCCTCTTGTCCCTCCCTCTCATTCGACATCAAATCCAATCTAATCAGAAAGTGTCACTGTGCTAAGTGACGTTCGCGGAGACACTATCCTTTGCTTCCACCGAATGTTGAGGTGGTGGCACTGCAAGTGCAGAGCGACGCGTTTTAAAGAATGTGATGGGCGGCACATATGCGTTTTATTAAAGAATGGGATGGGTGGCACATATTCGCACAATACCGTGATTCCTGTTTTCATGGTATCCAATGTTCATGTGACACGTGTTTGAAGAAAACGTGTTTTGAAATTTTTTTTTATACTCTTAACATAGTATGCTTTTTTAATATATATATAATATTTTATAATTATTTAATCGTTGAATTAAATATATAATTTTAAATAATAAAATTAATATTTTAATTGTAAATTATTTTAATAATAAAATAAAATAATTTAAACATACAATTAGACTTAATATTTTTGTTTAAGAGACTAAAGTTGAATTTTAAAAAAAGAATATATGAAACTAATAATTAAAAAAAAAAATTGGAGGCCATGGCCTTCATGATAAACAATGAGCCACCTTATAAGAAGGAAGTTGAATTGAATTAGAGGAAATGAGAGGAGAGAAAAAATCGATGATCATATTGCTAGCGTGGTGGTCAATCCAACAAACTAATAAACTGGCAGTCTATCGACAAGTTCCATCATGGACCAGTTTTGATAACTTTACTTTAGTTTTTTAGTTAAAGTAAATAATTAATTTCTATAATTTTATTTAATTTAAATTTTAATCTTTATAATTTTTTTATTTAGATATTGATCTTTATAGTTTCACTTATTTAAATTTTAGTTCTTTAAAATTAATACTTTAATAATTAAAAATTATAAAGATTAGTTATTTATGAAAAGTAGAGACTAATTAATACTTTAATAAATAAAAATTATAGAGATTAAAACTTAAATGAGTAAAAAATATAAAGATTAATACTTTAACGGTGAAATCAAAATCTAAATAAATAAAATTATAAAAAATAATATCTAAAATAAATAATTATAAAAATTAAAATCTAAATCTAGGTAAAACTTCAAGAACTAATTGTTTATTTTATTTTATTTTATGCAATTGATAACTTTACTTTAAAGTATCGATTCTGTAGAGTTTGATTCGGGAGGATATAGCTCCTGTTACAAAAGTTACCAAAGGCATAGTCGCAATAGCCATGCAAGCATTTACTTTCTGGCCTTTCAAAGCATTGGGCACAAAATAGCAAACGACCAAATTGAAACATTTCAATGTTTTATGCCTTTGATTTGACACTATATCATTTAAAGTGGTATTTAACCAAGAATAGAAAAAAAATTGGTAACAAACAGTGGTCTCCACCGCCTTCCCACTATTCAAAAGTCGAATCTAATACTTTTTGCATGTTATTTGTACATATAATAGTATTTTAGTAATATTTAAGTGAAAAAAGGTAGAATATTAAATATATTAAATTAATTTATGTAAAATTTTAATGTAATATTTCATAAATATATATAAATTTTGATAATATAAATAAATTAAATTTTAATATATGTAAAACATTAGATCATTTTCATTATCTTATTTACGTACGTTTATTATTTCATATATTTTTTCACATATGATTGTAAAAGTAACAAGATAATACTATAGATATTAGTATAATTTATTTTTCAAATGGGAGTTTTGTCCATTACCAATTTCGTATTGTTTATCTCGTGAGTAATTAACAACTGTTGATTTTCATCGGCTTCTATTATTTAGTAAGGGCTACGAGTTTAGTCTTCACAATATTTATATTTAACCCTACCAATACCAATTGTGTTTGCAATTTTCACTTGAGTTGACCATATATTTTTTTGTTTTGTTCTATAAGAGAAATTTTTAAATCAATTCTAAAAGAGAAAAAAAAAATTTAAAGCAACAACTGAAGCTTGTGAGTAACCAAATTAATCACTATTAATTTGAGAGAAAACATATTACTGCATTTCAACCAAATTAATTACATCTCAGGGATATGAACTTATGATAACCATTTGTAAGAGAGTAATAAGAACTTATGATAACCGATAACCGTTTGTATGAGAGTAATAAGAACTTATGATAACTGTTTGTAAGAGTGTAATAAGAACTTATAATAACCGTTTGTATGAGAGTAATAACATGTTAAGCATACATAATATCTAAGCATACGACATTAATCACTATTATTAATTAGGGAAAAGAATATACAGACCTCTTTGGATCATTTACAAAAAAATTCCTAAACTTTAAAATTATTTTAATTAGTATCTAAATTATTATAATTACACAAATCAATCATCCATTTCACTTTTCATCTATTCTAAATTGAATAGAAAAAAATATGAAATGAATGAAAAATAGATAAAATGATTGATTTGTATAATTGTTATAATTTAAATATTAATTATGACTATTTTAAAGTTTAAATATTTATTTGTAAATGACCTAAAGTTTAAAAGGTGTATATAATATTTTCCCTATCAATTATTCATAGTGGTTGAGTGAAACATATTATCTACATTTAAACAAAATTGATCAAGCTAGTGGAAACTAAGAGGTAGTAATGTACTATTAGTGAAAATTTGTTACAAGCCAACCCCTAATTAATAAGATTAAAAAAAAAACAGATTTAAACAAGATGGATCACTCAGGTTGGGAGACACATTCAGATCCAAAACCAAAGTCTCCTCTTCCCTCCGAGTCCAAGTTTTCTCCCTTCTTCACTTCCTGCATGATTTATTCCTCCAGCAACGCCCTC
This sequence comes from Castanospermum australe, assembly GCA_019955255.1. NCBI lineage: Eukaryota > Viridiplantae > Streptophyta > Magnoliopsida > Fabales > Fabaceae > Castanospermum > Castanospermum australe. The sequence continues at coordinate 282,248 of NSJW01000531.1, forward strand.
CATCGTCCCTGGTGGGATGCGACGACGTGATCACTACCGCTCTTGAAGTATTTCACTGTCGTGTTCAGCCGTCGGAAAATGGCGTAGAATTCGTCCACCTCTTCATTCGTTCGAAAGGCTTAGAGCATGTTTGTGTGACCTTAAGCTCTGCCCAAAGCTTCAAGGGATGAGAATATGTCTTGGTTATTCGTTGTTGTTTCTCTTAGATGAAAATTTGGTTCCTTTTGGTCTATCTTTGACTTTTTGGTCAAACAGACAAACTTAGCAAGTTTTTGTGATTCGAGAAGCCTATAAGATGTTTGTGTGACCCTAACCTCTTCCCAAAGCTTCAAGAGATAAAAGTATGTCTTGTTTATTTGTTGTTATTTCTCTTATATGAAAGTTTGCTTCTTTTTAGTATATCTTTGACTTTTCAGTCAAACAGACAAACTTAGCATGTTTTCGGGATTCATGAGGCCTAGAGGATATTTGTGTGACCCAAAGCACTCACTAAAACTTCAAGGAATGACAATATGTCTTAGTTATTCGTTGTTATTTCTTTCAGATGAAAGTTTGGTTCCTTTTGATCTATCTTTGACTTTTTGGCCAAATGGATAAACTTAGCATGTTTTTCGTGATTCGAGATGCCTAGAGGATGTTATGTGCTCCAAGCTCTCCCCAAAGCTATAAGGGATGAGAATGTGTCTTAATTATTCACTGTTATTTTTCTTAGACAAAAGTTTGGTTCCTTTTGATATATCTTTGACTTTTTGGTCAAACAGACAAACTTAACAAGTTTTCGTGATTTAAGAGACCTACAGGATGTTTATGGGAACCCAACCTCTCCCCAAATATTCAAAGGACGAGAATATGCCTTAATTATTTGTTATTGTTTCTCTTAGATAAAAGTTTATTTTCTTTTGATCTATCTTTGACTTTTTAGTCAAACGGACACAGTTAGTAATTTTTCGTGATTTGAGAGGCTTGAAAAATGTTTGTGTGACCCCAAGCTCTACGCAAAGCGTCAACAAATGAGAATATGTCTTGGTTATTCGTTATTGTTTTTCTTAGACTAAAGTTTAGTTCCTTTTAATTTATCTTTGAGTTTTTGGTCAAACGAACAAACTTAGCGAGTTTTCGTGACTCGAGAGACCTAAAAGATGTGTGTGTAACCGCAATCTCTCTCTAAAGCTTCATGGAATAAGAGTATGTATCAATTATTCGTTATTATTTCTCTTAGACGAAAGTTTTGTTCTTTTAAATCTATCATTGTCTTTTTGATTAAACGGACAAATGTAGCGACTTATCGTTATTCGAGTAGCCTAGAAGACGTTTATGTGACTCCAAACTCTCTCCAAACCATCAAGGGATGAGATATTGTCATGGTTAATCCTGCACCTTCTTTTGGGTCACCGTAATGGCTCGGCGGCGGCGTGCTTCCTCTTGTCCCTCCCTCTCATTCGACATCAAATCCAATCTAATCAGAAAGTGTCACTGTGCTAAGTGACGTTCGCGGAGACACTATCCTTCGCTTCCACCGAATGTTGAGGTGGTGGCACTGCAAGTGCAGAGCGACGCGTTTTAAAGAATGTGATGGGCGGCGCATATGCGTTTTATTAAAGAATGTGATGGGTGGCGCATATTCGCACAGTACCGTGATTCCTGTTTTCATGGTATCCAATGTTCATGTGACACGTGTTTGAAATAAACATGTTTTGAAAAAAAATTGGTATACCCTTAAAATAATATACTCCTCCAATGTACATGTAATATATGAATTCATTTAACCACTGAATTAAATATATAATTTTAAATAATAAAATTAATATTTCAAAATTTTTTTGAATGCATTACTTTTAGTATATATAAGAATTTTTTCATATTTTAACCGGTGAGCTGCCGATTGTAATGTGTTTTGTACTATAATTTGAAAGCCATTAGATATTTTATTTGGAGACAGTTCGAAGAAGAAATTTTTATATGGGATATAGAAATTGTGTAATATGAAATACTTTCTCTAATTGTTTTAATTTATTAATTTAGAAAAAAAATTATTTGTTATTTTAAAAAAATAAGAAAGTATTATTTTTTCTTTTTATCTTTAATATTTTTAATAAAGTGAAAAAAATTAGTAGTAAAGCAAAATTTTTGTAATATGTTTGTCCACCACAACAATGTGAGCTTTTTTTTTTCCTCTTTGCTTTTGATAAATTGTAATTTTTCAACGTGTCTACAAATATAACCATTTGTTGACAGACCTTTTTTTTTAGTCGCTTCCACATCAGACAAATCTTGGGTCTTGAATGTGTCCTTTGACACTTGGAGTGAGTCATATAAGCTCTTTACTTGATTTGGTATGTGTTTACATTAAAACTTTATATTTAAACAAATTTATAATGAAAATAATGTATAAAAAGCTTATAATTGACCAACATGCGTTGGTCTAATTGGAAGTAGTTTGAATTCCTTTACATAAAATGTAAAGTCACTTCTTCAACTTTGACAGAACTGCATATATATCCCTTACTCCTTTAACTAAAACAAGTAGTTATTGGATAGTAGTTATTAGATACTTAAATTATATAATTTGTAACAATTAATTTTTTGTCTAATATTTTATCAAATTTAACTGATGATCTTATCACATGTGATATGCACATAATCTATTAACATTTTTTTTACTTTTTTTATGAAATGACTCATAAAAGTGAAAATAGAATCAAACTTTATACCAATTTAAATGCACAATTCTTTTATTTTATAAGTTATTTTTGTAAAAAAATAAAAATAATATTAATAGTTGACGTATATATCACGTGTGATCGAATTATTAGTTAAATTTGACAGAACATTAAATGAAAAATTTATTGCTATTAGTTACATACATTAAATATCTATAACTACTTTTTATGTTGATAGATGTAAATGTAATTCACCCAAAATTAAATTAATGTATGAGTATTTTACCCTAAAAATTAATTAAAATTATACATGTTAATTGTTATTTTTCGACAAGGGCCACCCATTCTAGCTGAGCTACATTCACCAATAGATATATATCAATTTTTTTAAGAAAGATATATATAAATTTATCATTAAAGATAACCACAAGGGTGAGATACAAAATGTCAGGACACGAAAATTCCTTTCATTGATCAATTCTCATTCCAAAGGACAATTTGGGCCATGCTTTTGACGTAGCTGATGTTTCGACCCGTTATGCATGGAATTGGTAGTAAAGTGGAAAGGAACATAATTGGAGAAATGTGATACTCTTTGGCTACCAAAGGGTATTAGATTCAACAATTCAAATATTGTTGTTAGATTTTAATTTAAAATCAATTGGTATTAAGTGTAATTGTCTAACAGATATATGAACTGTACTACAAAAATTGAAGGGAACGCTGTTTTAACACTCTTCTTTCATAGATGCCTGCTAGAATAGGCGACGGACACGTTCCTCCTTCACGAAAGCCTGACAAAACAGGCGATACGGATGAGCTTTGGCTCTGATACCATGTTAGATTTTAGCTTAAAACGAATTGGTATTAAGTAAGTTATCTAACAGATATATGAACCGTACCCCAAAAATTAAGGCAGGCAATATGGAGCTTTAACAATTATAATACTATGAGAGAGTAACTAAGGCTATGTTTGGGAAACTTCAAGGGAATGAAAGGGAGTGACTAATAATATAATGGAATGAAAAGACAGAGTGAAATGGAGAGATACATGCCACTTTATTGTTTGGTTGTTTAACAAAGGAAAGGAGGGTAATATTCTCTCTTTTATTTGAAAGTTATAATGAAAGGGATAGAATGAAAACGACTTTATGAATTTTATTTTTCAATTTTACCTAGATATAAAAAGAGAAATCATTTGAAAAAGGAGTGAAATATTAATTTAACTAAATTTTAATGATAGTTTTCGCACTTAAGCCTTGTCATTCCTTCTTTGAAACCTAATTTTGAGGGATAACAAATTTGTTGTTTTGAATGGCAATGAGGGGTCTTGGAGTTGCTCCTTCACCATTCCACTCATCCCTTTCAAATAACTCCCAAAATACATATTTTATAGTATTTGTCATGCCATTCCCCGTCATTCCTTTGGTTGTCATCTATCCAAATATTACTTAGGGTTAGTTTGAATGGAGAAATTTACAACGAAAGGAAAAAAGTTATTGGTTTTTCATTTTTAAACTAAGAAAATTATAAAATATTTATAAAAATAAAAAATAAAGGGCGTGAATATTACTTGATAATGTTTTATTTTATTCTTTCATTTTAAAGAATTTTCAAATAAAGAGAATTTTTAATCAAAATGAAAAGTTTACCCTCCCTTTCTTTTTCCTCTAAACTTTTCTATCCATACAAACCTTAAAAAATTTCTCTGGTGAAAGCCACCATCCAATTGAGCCATAGGACAAGAAAGAAGTAGATGCATCTCTCTCTCTCTTCACTTTCACTACAAAGACTCATCTTTGATCTTCAACCGTGAAGGCCTCTCCGATAATGGTAGTTTTTGCAGCCAAATTGTTGGGTTACCTCGTAGTTCAGGAGCAACACGTATTTTTGGCAAGTAAGACCAGATTTTGTAAGGGTTAAAATAAACATTTACGTAACGCTTAGTATAAGGAATGACGATTATTTGGAATCAGAATAGAGTAGGAATATAATGAAATGGAATTGAATGGGATGATCATTCCTACTCCACAGTTTGATAACTTTTAGAATGTAATGTCTTTCTAAGTCACTCTACTATTTGGTACATAAAATCACCATGGAATGGAATCAAAGTCGATATAAATAACATAAAAACCCCTTATAAGAAAAAATCTTTTAAACATTAACAATAATGTTTAATTTTAATTTTTTAAATAATTTGATCAGAATAAATATTATCATCTTTTCAAAAGAATAATGTTATCACATCAAGTAAATACTTCATATTTATTTTATATATATAAATAAGTTTTTAAATCAAAAATAAAAATTCTACATCAAGACTAAAAATTATAATGATAAACTAAAACAATATCAAGGTTAATAAGTAATCAAATACATGAAATTTGACCATAAAAAAATTACACCATAAACTAAAAAACATCATGAAGGATAAGGACAACAGGTGTAATTATATAAAATTTTTAAGGGTATATTAAGAATAAATAATTTCAATTCCATTCCATAGAGCATGGAATCTCAATTTCACCTCTATAGGATGGAATGGATTCCATGCTCCATTCCTAGTTTCATGGAATGAGGCATGGAATGAAATCACCATTTCATATTTTTTTTTGCAAACAAACAAAGGAATGCCATATTTTATGGAATGGGCATAGAATGAAATCATTATTCCTACGTAGCAAACGTCACGCTTGTCTCTATAGTTTCACCCAACTTGAATTTTGGTCCCTATAGTATTTTTCTTTGTATATCGGTCCCTATAATTTTACTCATTTTCATTTTGGTCCTTATTAATAAGATATCAGTCCTTATATTTTTCACTTGTTTGGGTTTTAGTCCCTATAATTTCTATTCAACAAGGTGTTAGTTCTTACAGTTTTTAATTATTAAGCTATTAGTCTTTGAGGGACCAAAATCTAAATGAATGAAATTACAGGGACCAATATCCAAAGAAAAAAAATTATAAGGACTAAAATCCATATTGAATGAAAGAATAGAGATTAATTATTTATTTTAACCAAATTGTAAGGGTATTTTATATCTAGATGATAATTGTATTGGTTTAATGAGGAGAAAATGCTATATAATTCTGTGTTGCTAATTTGCCAGAGCAATAACAAGCACTATGTCTTACATGCTCATCCATAGATTATCTTTAAAGGGATTTGTACTTTGTTGGCTTCTCCTAATTGCCACCTAACTCCTTTGTCTAAAACTTTTTCAGTCATCCTTTATGGACTTAACCAAGCCCTTAAGATTGATTTGAACCTCTCTTTGCACTTAAAATTTAAAGGAAATATTTTCCTTTGAACAACATGACAAAGAGAGTGTTCTTATCACCTATAAATCACCGTCCTTATATTTGCCATTAAAGATAAGTTAACAGCTCGAATATTCCTTAAACCAAGTCTATCAAGTTTCTTAAGCTAACACAACATGCTCTAGGTAATCCAACTAATGGATGCCATGAGAATTATTGATTATCTTCCACCAGAATCTCCTCATTGAGGACAATAACTCAAAACCACTATAACACCACTTGTCCCATTTCGCTTTACACTGTTAATTTTTATTGGACATATTTGAATTACATGATCGTGCCTTATATAATCTAACTTGGAAGAACATCAATGCTCTGATAAATTTTGAAAAAAAATGGTTAAATAGATCTATTGCTTGCCAATGCTATGGTTTTTCATCCAAAAGCAGTAGTTTTTCATCCCAAACCAAAAGCGTTATTTCTGTATTGATTTTAGATGGACATGGTGTAAGGAAGCTAGAATACTAGTATCACGGGTTTGGCACTATTACAATGGCAAGGCAGGCAATGGACTAGATGAGGATTACAAAGACTACTCTAAATTCCAAATTTCTAAGGGAAGGGTTAATTTTCTTATTTTATCACTTGATGAACTTAGCAAGTAAGGGGAGAAACATGGAAAATGTTTTTTGCACACCATTTGTTCAAATCATTTCTTACACCACTTTATTTGAGAAAAAAAAAAGATTGTGTTCATGTCGACTGAGGGAACTGCCTAAGTGAACACAAGTAGTTGGGTTTGAGCTAATCTGATTGATTGATTCTGAGGTAATTTAAAGTGACTCCAAGATGAATCTGAGGTAGCTCCCAGGTGAGGTATACCCGTAAGGTTACTCTGATGCCTAAATGAGTAAGTGAGAGATTAAGAGTATCAAATGACTGATTGAGTTAGGTTGTCCACCTGGGCAGTCGGGCCCCCTTTATATAAGTGATTTCCATGGAAGGGATTTGTTTTTGACATGGTAGTCATGGGTTTTGTAGTGGATGTCATGAGATTGACGTTGAGATAAGCTTTCCTTGGGCATGTGGAATGGCAGGACGTGGGTGTTAATGCCACAATCTATAAGTTGGATGGCCTCATATACTAAGGGGAAGCTGCTTAAGCGGGCTCGGACTGTGGGTTCTGTGGACCGAAGTCAAAGGCCCAAGATTTTTGGTGAGTTTAGGTAACTTATACGAACCATTGCCCTTTGCTTGGAAGTCAGTCGCGAGTATGGGTGAGTGCTGAATTTTATCAAGCTTGACCATGACTTCGCTAAGTCGTTAGGTCTTTGAGGTGGAGATCCTTCATATTCAAGTTAAGACTTGGACCTCGAGTATTTCGATGTCTGTGCAGTGGGAAACCTTGTGATGATCGGCTAAACAGGGACGCATGTCATTCTATGGTCAGTGCCACATGTCGATTTGGGGTGATTCTGGCACGGGTGCCAAGGATGTCATGATTAGTGCCTCTTCGTTTGTGACTGTCTAATTTAGCTATTCAATCTTGATTGCTGGATATGCCTTTATCCTTGGGATGAAAGAGGGAGGAAGTTTCACTTTTGGAATGTGTCTTCTATGCTCGATGCTCTTTTTCTCCAATAGGCTTCTCGAATTCTTTACTTTTGTGCAGATTTGTTGCTTAGTTAATTCGAAGAATTTTGAGGATTTCATCATTGTCTTCTAGCGTGACCAAGATTCTTCTTAGGTATTTGTTTTTGCCCCCATTTCTAGTTTTTAATTTTCTTGAGTTCTGCTTGAGGTTTGGGATGAGCGGTGAGGGTTTCTCAAGTAAGAGCAATGAAAGGAATGGAAACGATGAAGGTGGTGGACTAAATGGGAGCAGTAGCAGTGAGAGGACTCCTTCAGCAGAGATTGTAAGGGAGTCTAGGGTGTTAGTGAGTCAGGCTGAGGTGTCCTCTCTTGATATTAGGTCTCGACTCAGGCACTTCTGGCAAATGGCTTCATATTTGGTTTTAAACATAAACAGACCTAGGAGGATGGAGGTTGAGGAATTGAGTTCTTTCACGGGGAGTTTCGACATGGTGGGGAAAGTTCTACCGGTTAGGCCTATCTCCATTTCTATCCCTAGGCTACCTCGAGTTGACGATGTGGTCAAAGTAAGCAACATGCCGGCCAAAGCCAAGATTGGGGAAGCTTCTTTGGAGCCCAAGGACTATTTTTGGGTTGATGAAGAGGTAATGGAGATTGAGTCTATTTATACTAATGGGGTGGACATAGTCATGCTCTAAAGTGATGTCAAGATAACAAGAGACAATGCCGATATGGATAGCATTGTTTGCCTTCCTAGCTCTAAGAAGGAAGGTAAGGGACCCAACTTCTGTTATATGTATAAAACATTCTTCGCCCATCTTAGGATCTAACTTCTGTTCATCGAGTTTGAGTTTGAGGTACTAAAACTTCTGGAGGTGGCTTCTACTCAACTCTACCCTAACAACTGGGCCTTTGTGTAATGCTTTGAGATCTTGTGTCGGTATCAAGGTGTTTAGCCGACCATACTCCTTTTTTTCTTCTTCTTTAATCAGAAGGGGATCAAACCGAGGAACATTGGCTGGGTTTCCCTGTACGAAAGGTCAGGAAGAAAGATTTTGATTACTTTCGAGCAATCTTATAAGGATTTTAAAGGTACTTTTTCCGATTTCATTCTCCTTCCAACTATAACTCGTTTTGGGAGGATGACCATGGTGACAAGAAGTTTCCATTGTATTGGATTTGGAGCCCCAGTAGTTTCAAGTTTATCTCATACGAGGGACTCTTGGAGGAGAGGCAAATAAAGATTGATATGTTGCAAAGCTTCTCCTCACTAAAGTGCGTCAAGATATTGAGTTGGAGTGCTACAGCCTTGGAGAGTTATTTGAGTATGTCTAATTTCTCAATTGATTTGGTTTGCGTTGAGATTAATCTGATGTTAATTATTTTATTATTTTGCAAATAAGATGGCTCCCAAAGTCAACCTATCTGAGTTGAATAAACACCTCCAGGCTAAGAAAGTGGTTAAGGCCATGGAGGCAAGCAAGTCGATGGGTGCGATCGAGGCGAAGGAGGAGGTTCAGCTCGATACTCGAAAGAGAAGGCGAGTGCAAATCGAGAACCAGGATGCCAAGGTTTGTGCTAAGGTGAGTGGCAAAGGTCCTTCCCAATAGCGGTCAGTTCATGACTTGAAGCAAGGGGTGTCGGGGTCGCACATCTAACCTGTGAGCTCAAACATTTGTACCTCTGGAAGAGCACTAAACCTTCTTTGCGACTTCAATTGGCCTTCTGAGGGGCCGATTGCCTCACTCTAGGATAGACATCTTTTGAGTGATCGCTTTGTGGAAACTCATGTATCATGTCGCATAGACTTGGAGAGGTTCGTCCAATGTGGCGACCGAATCTCTTTCGCTGGCTAGAGCTTCACCATCTAAGGTAATTCTTGAATATGTTTGAATTTTGGAGCATGACTTACTTCTTGGAGCTAGAGTTTATGGCTTTGAAAGACAAGGCAAACTCGGTTGCTGCCAAGGTTGAGGCAATGAGGGCCGAGTTGGGAGAGGTGAATAGGCTTAAGGCAAGTTGGAGGAGCTGAGGGCCAGCCAGGAAAGGTGCATGCTTTGTTGCGCTAGTAGATTGAGTCGTTGGAAGCCGACCTCTAGGCTCGTGCGGGATTAGAGGATAAATTGAAGTTGACAGAAAAAGATGCGACTCAGCTGAGGTTTGAAGTTACTAGGTTAAAGGTAGCGTTAACCACCAAAAGAGAGCTTTGGGAGACCTTTGACTGAGATTGCCAGGCACAAGTGGATGCTCTTAAAGCTGAAATCAAGGAATAGGTGAAGGTATCTTTTGAAAATGCCAAGGCTTGACTCATGCTCTTATACCCTAACCTTGATCCCAACCATATAGCTAAGATGGAACCTTTTAAGGTGGTCTCGGATGGCCAACTCGTGGACCCCTCGAGGAGGAATCTTGAGCCATTCCTGAGGATGGAACATGTTTCTGGCAGAGGTTTTAGATTTAAAATTGTCACTTTTGATGTTATTTTACTTTGATCTATGTTGCTTTATTTTGATTTGTGGGTATTGTGATATAGTGCCCTGTTGGGCTTAGGTTGTTTCCCTCAGGAAATCCCTAGTTTTCTTGAATCACGAGGGAGTGAGGGATGCACGAGCCGAGGGGAATTCTTATAGTCAGAGGACTTGTAAGGGAAGCTTTTATTCGACCCCAGATAATTTGACATAGAACAGTTTTTCAAGTGGCCTCGGCCTAGGAATGATTTGATGTGGCTTAGAAAGATTTGAACAAGTCACAAGGGAAATTTATTGAGATAATTTGATTTAGAAAAGCATACGAGGGAAATGACCTCGACCTCAGAATGAGTTAATTTAACTAGAAAATTTTTTACAAGCCATGAGGAAATTTATTCAACCTTGAGATAATTTGATTTGGAAAGCTTGTGAGGGAAGTTTGTTCAACCTCGGAGTTTGACTTAGGACAAATCTTTTAGCAAGCCTTAAGGGAAGTTTGTTTGATTTTGGGATTTTTTGACTTAGAAAAAGTCTTTCTAGCGAGTCACGAGGGAAGTGTGTTTGACCTCGGAGTTTATGACTTAGAACAAATCTTTTAGCAAGCCGTGAGGGAAGTTTGTTCGACCTCCAAATTTTTTGACTTAGAAAAAGACTTTCTAGCAAGTCATGAGAGAAGTTTGTTTAGCCTCGGAGTTTTTGACTTAGAACAAATCTCTTAGCAAACTACGAGATAAGTTTGTTTGACCTTAAGATATTTTGACTTAGCTAAGTTCGTGGGAGAAGTAACCTTAGCTTTGAGCTAATTTGATTTAACTTAGGAAATTTTTATCGAGTAGCGAGGGAAGTTTGTTGAACCTTGGAAATTTCAACTTAAGCTGTCGAGAGAACTTATTCAGCCCCAAAAGCTTAAACTTGCAACAGTGAGAAAATAATATGATAGCAAATACATAATTTTATTGATTGGTTATGCTCGTTAAAAACCTTACTTAAGTAAAACCATTTAGGGAAAAACCTCAAGTAAGAAAAAAAGAATGCATAGTATTTTTACAAGATGATAAAAGAATAGGAAAAGTAGAAAAGATATTGAGGGAAGATTTCAACCTCAGGATGCTTCAACTATAGTACTCGCGTAGATTAGCGACGTTCTAAGTTCGAGGAATAGGTTCTCCATTAAGCTGTATGCTTGTAGGTTCCTTTTCTGACTTTAGCGGTAACTTGATAAAGACCTTCCCAACTTGTCGTGAGTTTTTCATCCTAACTATTTTTGCTATTGACGCAGCTTTTCTAAGTACAAGATCTCCAACTTAGAAGTGGCACGGAATAACTTTTGAGTTATATCTTTGAGCAGCTCTTTGCTTGGTTGTGAACTCTTGTATATAGGTCATTTCCCTTTCTTCTTCAAGGAGGTCTAGCTTAGATTCTCAGTCTTTAGCATTGTGGTCTTCAGATTCTCGTCCAGCTCATCTTGTCGACTTCGATGGGGATCATCGCTTCTACCCCGAATGTCAGCTTAAATGGTATGGCTTGAGTGGAAGATTGGTGAGTCATATGGTACGTTCACAAGACGCTGGGGAGCTCGTACACCTGGCTCCTTTGGCTCGACCAAGTCTTTTCTTAAGGCCATTGAAGACGACCTTGTTTGCTACTTCAACTTGCCCATTATATTTGGAATGCTCCACTAAAGTGAAGTACTATTTGACCTGCAGCTCGCAATAAAATTCTCTAAACTGCTTGTCCATGAATTGAGTTATGAAATCTGTGACCATCGCATATGGAAGTCGAAACCTGCACATAACATTTTTCCAAAAGAACTTTTGAACCTTCTCAGCCGTGATGTTGCTAGGGGCTTGGCCTCGATCCACTTTATGAAGTAGTCAATAACCATAACTAGGAACTTTCTCTGTGCCATGGCGAAGGAGAAAGGTCCGAGTAGATCCATTCCCCATTTGTAGAACAGCCAAGGCGTGTCTGATGTGTAAAGTTTTTCAGATGAAGCAAGGTGAAGGTTGGCAAACCTTTGGCATTTGTCTCACCTCTTGACATACTTAGTGCAATCTGACTCATGTTTGGCCAGTAATAGCCGGGCCTTAATATGTTTGTCGCCAATGACTTGCTTCCGAGGTGGTTGTCACAAACTCCCTCATGTACCTCGGCCATGACATACTCGAACTAATCGCAGGTTGCACACTTCAACAGGAGTGTTGAAAACCCTCTTTTGTAGAGTTGGTCATTGATAAGGATGTACTGGCTTGCAGACTTCTGCACCTTCTTTATTTATGCCTCAGCTGAGGGAAGGGTGTCGTGCTTAAGAAAGTCGATAGGTGGTTGCATCCACGAGCTTCTACCCATCACGATCATCACGACTTGCTCCTCAATGCTTGGCCATTTAGAGTCTCTTGTATTACTGACCTATTTTTGCCAGGGCTTTTGATACTTGCCAACTTCGAGAGTAAGTCGGCTATGGAGTGTTGATCACAGGGAATGTGCTCACATTCAAACTTGTTGAACTCTACTACAAGCTTTTTAACCTGGTATAAGTACTGGGCCAAGATTGGATACTTGCCCTAGTATTCCCCTAAGATCTGACTTGTGACTAATTGAGAATCGTTGAAAGCTTTCACCTCAGAGTCCCCCATCTCCTTGGCTAGCTTGAGGCTGAAGATGAGGGCTTCATACTCAGCTTGATTATTCAATGCTTTGAAGTCGAACCTTATGGACTGTTTGATTACTAGGTTACTTGGCCCCTCAGGATGACTTTGGCTCCACTTCCTTTTAGATTTGATGCACCATTGACGAAGAGCCTCCACATATTCTCAAGTTCTTCTTCAGGGGTGCTCTTTGTTAACTCTAGTATGAAGTCAAAAAGGACTTGTGATTTGATTAGCCCTCATGATTCATACTATAAACCGAACTCATTGAGTTCAATGGACTATGTGATCATCTGTCCTGCCAGCTCTAGCTTTCTTAGCACCCATTTGATGGGTTGGTTGGTCTTGACAACCACCTGATGGCTTTGGAAATTAGGCCTAAGCCTTCTTGCTAAGGTGAGGAGTGCGAAAGTAACTTTCTCTTATCACTGGTAGCTGATTTCGGTTCCTTATAGCATCTTACTGACAAAGTATACTGGTTTCTGCTCTCCATCTTTCTCCTTGATGAGGACCAAGTTGACTTCTTTATGACTGACGAACAGATAAAGGTATAAAACATTGCCAACCTCTGGCCTGGTTAGGATAGGAAGGGCGATGAGGAAGGTTTTCAGTTGCTAGAGTGTCGTTTCGCATTCCGGTGACTATTCAAACTTGTCTACTTTCTTGAGGCATTTAAAAAAGGAAGACGGCTTAGGAAGCTGACTTGGGAGCCAACTTGGATAAGAAATCTGGATAGGGCAGCAACTCAGCCAAAAAAACACTATATGTCTTTCATTAAGGCCGGCGTCTTCATTTCCACTATAGCGCGGATTTTCTTCAAGTTTGCCTCGATCCTTTTTTCTGTTAAAAGGAAACCAAGAAACTTACCAGCTCAGACTCTGAAGACGCACTTGTTTGGATTGAGTCTCATATTGTGCTTACGCAGTTGTGCAAAGATTTTGGCTAGGTAAGAGCAGTAGTCTTCTAGAGTTTTGGACTTGACTATTATGTTATCTACATAGGCCTCAATGTTCCTGCCAATTTGCTCAGCAAAGATTTTTGTCCTTTAGCCACTAGTACGCAACCCTTGCATTCTTGAGTTTAAAGGACATAACTCGGTAGTAGTAGTTAACCTGCTCAGTGACGAAAGTTGTTTTGTCCTTGTCCTCTGAGTTCATCTGGATTTGATTGTATTAAGAGTAGGCATCCATGAAACTTAAACACCAATCCCCAACGCTCCATCAATAAGGTAGCCAATGTTGGGAAGTGGGTATACGTCCTTAGAGCAGACTTTGTTGAGGTCAGTAAAGTTAACGCACATTCTTCACTTCCCATTGGACTTCTTTACCGTAATTACGTTGGATAACCAGGTGGTATACTTGATCTCCCAGATAAATCTAGCTTCCAACATTTCTTTTTCACCTCTTTCTGTACTATCTTTTTTCACTCTTGGCTCATCTTTTTTTTTTTTTCTGTTACACAGGTTTAACCCTGGGAATGATTGCTAATCGATGGCACTGGAAGTTAGGATCAATTCCTGGCATGTCTACAGCTGTCAATGCAAAGAGGTCAATATTACTTTATAAAAAATCTGACCTATTGCTTTACCTTTACAGGAGCTGAGCACCAACTTTGATGGTTTGCTTGGAGGACGGGCTGAGTTGGACTAATTAGAATTCATCCAATAGCTGAGGTCTAAGACCTGGGTGTTCTATCTAAGTCTAGTTCTGCCATGTTGACTTGGTGAGGATTTGAGGTTTTAATATGAAACGAGGAAGGCATAACAAAGCTGCCTGTCCTTGGTTTTAGGCTGGCCTAATAGCACTGTCTAGCCTTGAGTTGGTCAGTGTGGACGATCCCTACCTTCTGGTCTGAAACAAGAAATTTCATAGCTAGATGAGGTGTCGATATTATCGCCCCAAGCTCATTCAAGGATGGCCAGCCAAGAATAACATTGTAAGGGGAAAAATAGTCGACGACTAGGAATCTCACCTTGATTGTCTTTGATGATGGGTGTTGGCCACCTAGTCACCAGGGAAACTAACAAGGTTTCTAGAGAAAGGTTGCATCTTAGTTGTAGGGATACCGAGTTGGCTGAAAGTTTAGAGGTATAAGATGTCTGTTGAGCTCCCTTAGTCCATGAGGATCTTCTTTACTAGGAAGTTCATGATCACGACAAAAATCACCATTGGGTCGTCCCTATTCTGGTCGGATCCTCAGAAATTGTCCCTGGAGAAAGTGATTAGGGTCATGGTGTTACTTCAAGCTTACTCCCAATTTGCCAATTTGGATATGGACATGACCACCGTAATGTTCTTCTTTTTGGCCGAGCTTGACTTACTAACTGCAAAGGCTCCTGAGATGAAACTGATCACTCTTTTAAGAGTTTTTTCTTTTGAGGAATCATTGACTGGAGACCGATCATGCTACCTGCTATTGCTGGAATACTTGGGACTACAGCTTCTTCTTTTGGAAGGTCAGAATCCCCTGCGAGAATCTTAGGGAATGTCTACATACCTCTCTAGCTTGCCCTCCTAAATAAGCTCCTCGATGATGTCCTTTAGCTAAATGCACTCTACCGTGGTGTGGTTATAGCAGCGATGATAGTAACACAGCTTTGAGCAATCCAGGTTTGGGTTGACGATTCTTTATGAGGTAGGAGCTTGATTAGGTTAGTGTTGTGAATCTCTTGAAAGATTTTGTCCCTAGTTGTGGTTAGGGGATTATAGTTATTGAATCCATCAACTTGGCTTGATTTTTTCCCTATTGACCTTCGTGAGTGGCATAAGCTTGACAACTTCCACATGGAGTCGAACTAAGGACTATTGTCATCCTCCATGGATTGGAAAGCTTACTCGATTTTGATGCAACATGCCGCTCACACCCTGAGCTCGTCTATGTGTTTGGCTAGTTTCTTGATCAACGAGGAAGCAAAGGGACTAGGGCGCAACCCAACTCGGATGGCTAGCAATGAGACCGTAGAATTTAAGTCTTTGATCTGTAGTGCCTCTCGATTGAAACAGGCCATGTACTGCTTGAGTGTCTCATTCTTCCCTTATCTAAAGTTGAACAGACTTTCTGAGGTATTGTCTTGGTCTTAACTAATTGAGAAATTATCCAAGAATTTGGCAGAGATCTCGGAGAAGCTGGAAATCAAGTTGGGAGGCAAAGCATCGAACCAGAAGGCTGCTGCTTTCTTCAGAGTGTTAGGAAAAATACGACATTTGGTCGAGTCCGTGCATTCTATTCTCAACATTATGATCCTGAACATCCTAAAATGGTCCCTAGGGTTAGTTGTCCTATCATACGACTCCAACGACTCCGGAGGTTAGAAATCCTTTGGATAGGGAGTCTTTATCACAGCTTCGATAAAGGGGTGTTTGACGTGAACTGTCGAACTCACTCAAATTAACCAGACTTATAAAGAAATTTGTAATATAGGACAACCTGAATCGTCTCCAGAAATTTTTGCATAGGACTAAATCACTCAATTGAAAACAGAACATAAACACGGGGGTTTTAATTTGATTGAAATTAAAGCAAGAGTATAAAACAAAATTAGAGCAAGAGATAAAACGAAATTAACAATTGAAAAGCAATCAACCCAAATTGAGGTTTCAAGACATCCCACTGGACAAAGAATTACTGAATTTCGTGGTTGACCCTAAACAATTGGAATCCCTGCATTCATATAGGAACCCTCTCTACTAGACAATCACTAGCATTTATCAAATACATGGCGTTCACTCATGCCATGGCACGTTCACTTCAACCAGTTTTGATTTTAAATCCCCTGGGTTAATCAACCTAAATATTAAATCTAACATTAATCCCTCCTAGATAATCAAAATACAGAAATATGGACAACCTCATCTGTTCATTCAACATACACAATCGTGTGATCAATTCGAGTAACGGGGAAGAGAAACGGATTCAGTTCATTGGAGAGCCGGGTCTCTGGATTCAGCACAGATCTCACTCATGGGTTGATGAAGGAAGTTACCCTACTAGGCTGGGACAAACAGAAAAGAAAAAGAAAAAAGAAGAACAAGATAACAGAAGAGAGAAAAGAAGAGAGTGTTAATTGAAATTTCAACAATGTAAGCGCTGCCATGTACCCTAATACTATCTTAACCTAAATGAACCGGGTAAGGGCTCCAAAATCGGCCCAAATTAAAACTAACTAATGGCTTTGGTCATGTATTTGGGCTTCTAATTACAAAGTTACGCTATAACTAAACATAGCTCAAATTCGTGACTACTTTGGCTCAATTTTGACTATCTCCTTTCCAATTTGGCCTTCAAACCTCAATACATTTTAGCTCTTGAGTTTCTGCAAAACAAAACAAGAATGAGGTTAATCGGATACCTAGAACAAAAAGTTATGATCAAATACTGGAACAATGTAAATATGAAAAATTAGCACGAAAATGAGTAAATCCATTAAAACCCTAAAGTCCAATTTAGACCAAACCATTAAGACAACTAAACAGCCTAAAATCATTAATTAATGCTACATTATGTGATAAAATTCTTATCAATGCCCCCACACTTACCTTTGCACTCCTGGCAAAATTAAAAACTCAAACAAACTAAAGAATGTAAAACAAGATAAAGACTAAAAGATAACCTCTCGTTTCTAACAATTGTCAGAATTAAAACTTAACAAGGAACACAAAACTTTAAAAGATCAATCATCATGACAGAATTCTCATCTCAATTATAAAATGCATCTCAATTGATGAGTTAATCACGCAAAATGACCTTCAGTATGCTCTCAATCAATCTCTAGTGTATAGGTAGCATGTATCACTCAAATTCCACTCAAGAAAATACCCTACCATAAGCTTGCTTAAATTTTACTTCTCCACTATCAAACACATCATGCACAAATTAAGACATTATTCAAGGTTGTAATGGCTATGTGAAGTTGGACAAGTTTGGAAATGAAAGCTAAGCACCCAAAAATTTAAAAGAGTATTAGTCAAAAACACAAGTTTGCTCAAAACACTAGTGATGAAATGCACTTTTACAAACAAATTGCCTTTTTCAACAAAACTCTTTTCCTTCTCCAAAACTCATTATTATACCAAAATTTTTCTCAAATTGACATTTTTTTTGTTTTTTTTTCTTTTTTTGTTTGTTTCTTTTTCATTTTCTATCATATATATTTTTTCTCAGATTTTCTTATTCTATTTTTTTTTTGACAATTCCACAATTACTTACACAAGCACAATGACCAAACTAATACCAAATGACAATTAGCGTCAAATACCTCAATACCTTCCCCACACTTAAAATGTTGCACACCCTGGGCAACCCTACACTTAAAACACCTAAGGTGAAACAATCTAATAAAATTTCCAAGGTGGAATAAAATGGTTTTACACTTGCTTGTATGTGCTAAGACAAGATGTACAAAAAGCACAAGGGGCTAACAATGGTAATTATGAAGGGATGGCTATCTGGCCAAAGTGGTAAAAAAAGAAAGAAGCCTCTATCATATTTTGCATGCAGTGAAAAAATCATTTTAAAAGAAAAAGGGCAAGTTTAGAAATAAAATCATGAGCTGAAGCAACAAAAAAAAATGACATAATAAAATTCCATTCACACAGGCCCAAAATCTACAGGGTCAATACTTGCAGCAATCAGTATCACAAAATTAACTATCAGTCAATAATCAAGAGTGAGATATCATCAACCAGAATGATCCATAAAAAAAAAATATCCGTTAATACTATGCCATTCACAATTATCAGAGGAGGTCAAACTGTTTATTCACAAAAATTCGTATTAACAATCAAAGTTGAAATTAAAGTGCAAAGAAAGAAAAGAAATAAAGAAAAGGAGAAGACCTCCATCCTCCTAGGGAGGGTACGTGGGATTAGGAGCCTATCTCTGCTCCACAGGCTGCTGTGGGTCCTTCATTAAATACTTAGGCGTTGTCTCACTGGAAAGTCCCTAGTCCGCTCATCACACAGTTTCACTTGCAGCTGTAAAAGCTGCTCATCAGGAAAATCATCTCGAATGAAAGAGAGGTCAGAAGGATGGTGAATAATCCGACGCAAGTGATCAACTACCCAGTTTTCTGCTCCACTTCTATCCTAATCTCAATGTCATTCTTGGAGCAACAACACCACCGAATGAGTGAGGCTTAGCACTGCCTTTTTCAAAAGAAACTTCAAGGCTGATGCAGAAAGCATTCACTTCTAGTATCACAGATATGACCTAACTTATCAAGTGCAAAACAAGCCAAAGTTCTTCTCACTGGTTGTTAATTAGACTGGCAATCAAGTCTGGGCTAGGCAATGACATGAGGGCTTATTGACCGCTGAGCAGAACTGCACCAACAGCATAGTTGGAGCATCGCACATAGCCAAATGGAGAGACCAATCTGGCGACTGGATCACCAAAATTGTAGTCAGCATGCTCAAATGATTAAAGGCCGACTTACACCATCATCAAACACAAAATCGTTCGTGCAGCAGAAGTTGGACAGGGGCAGCAATCTTGTAAGTTCTAGATGAAGCGCCGGTAGAATCTGCATGACAGAAAAGAACGCACTTCGCACAGCGCGGGGTAAGGTAAGTAGAAATAACATCTATCTTAGCAAGATTTCCTCAATACCCTTCTAGACACTATGTGTCCAAAACTATCCTGACTCAACCATGAAATGACATTTCTCAAAGTTCAACACAAGATTAATCTCAATGCATTTATTCAAGACTCTGACTGCTAAGCCAACTAACGCCGCAGCATCAAAAGAAGACTCATACACAGAAAATTATCCATAAATACATCCATGCAATCCTCTAAAAATTCAGAAAAGATGCTTACCATGCACCGTTGAAGGTTCCAAGCGCATTGCAGAGTCCAAGGGCATCTTTCTATTAATGCAAATGTTCCCAAAGGGGCACTGTGAGTAGTCCTTCTCTTGATCTCAGGGCATATGATTTGGAAGTTAGCCTGAGTAGCCATCCAAGGAAACAAAGTGAAGACTTGCCAGCAACTGCTCCAATCATCTGATCACAAAGGGTAAAAGGATAGTCGTCCTTGCGGGTGCGCTGGCTTGAGCTTCCGGTAGTCCTATGCAGACTTTCCAGATGTTTTTGCTCTTGTGGGAATTAGCTCATTTTTTCTGGTTGGGCCCTACAGTCACTCCAGACTTTTGGGAATTACCTGAATTGGCTGACCACTAGCTATCAGAGTAGGGTAGATAATGTCAGTTTAAATATGGCTAATCACTTCCTCTCTTCACCAACATCCAATAGGGGATTCGGGTGCCTCA
>NSJW01000532.1:0-95158 GCA_019955255.1 Castanospermum australe
TACCATGAGTATGGATATCTAGGTGCAAGACTTCCATTCTATGTTTGTCTGTTAAACTAACAGTAAGATCTGAAAAATTATTAAAATAGATTAGTCCATGAGCTAGACTTGTTTCTACGGTTCCTAAAAGGGAATTGTCAAACTTGTTATGTCTAGCATCTCTAAGACAGAGAAGGACTAAAGCATTTACTGCTTCTGTGATTAATGGTTTGACAGCAACTTGTACACTTCCTATGTGGAGGAACTTGTATTTTTTATTATGTTTAAGAATTGATTTTTTAGAGAGGAGTAAGAATTCATCTTTCTCTTCAGGATTAAAAGGAATTTTTTCTTCTACTGTTCTAATTATAAAATCAGAATTAAAGAAGAATTTTTCTATTGGTTTGTAAAGTTCATTGGTTGGAATTTTGGGGATTTCCCAATTTCTTATTTCTTGATTGATGTCTTCGAAATGAATTTCTTCATCGAAGATATTGGTTGGTTCTCTTTGTTAGGGTTGAGTTTGTTGCTCAGTGAGCGAGGAAGAGTCAAGGTTGGAAGATCGGAAAGAAAAGCGAGAAGAGAGGGATCTGAACAAAGACATCAAAAATTAAAAAAATTTCATTCCCCGAGGTATCATTACTATCACCTGGTTTCATAGTAATAAACAGATAGATTTAAACTTAACTTTATCATTTAAATTAGATCTTACTACTTTTTAATGCTTAGTTTATTATTCCCTAATTTTAGCCACCACTTTCTGCTAAATGTTTCTTAATCATAGCCACCGATTTTTTTTTTATCGTCACTGATCTGTGAAAACATCGACAAATTAGACTTACTGCCTCTCACTAGGACTTACTGTTACAGCTTCCACAGATCTACTAGATCTGGAAATTCGTACTATATGATTAAGAAATATTAACATTTTTACGCGTACTATCAGATCAGGTTATAATAAATAGTATCAAAATAATAACATAAAGTTCAAGAAGATAAATAGAAATTTAGATCCAATCATGTATTCCTACTTCCCCATCAGGCTTTGATACCAAGAAGGGGGGCGGAAGGAGGCGGAGAACAGGAAATTAAAAGAAAATGAACAGAAGGAAGAAGTGGGCAGCAGGCGGACTGCTTACATAATTAAATGTATGAAATAAAATGTATAATATATATATATATATATATATCATCAATTGATACCAGTGTAAATCAAACTCAATCTTACACCATTAAATAACTTTTTATGGGATAAGTTTTTTACAGAATTTACTGTTGGATTCAAAGTTCTTATCATGTAAATTATATATATAAAATTTCACATTAATGTAAAATTATTTTATACTGTAATAATATGTCTGAAGATTAGCGTAATTTATACTTTTCAAATATAAGAGAATATGAACTATTTGATTATATTCTTACTGATGTTTACTTTTTTAAAAAAAATTGACAATAATGATCAACATAATATGTAGGTTTAATTCAACGGTTAGATTGATAAAAATTACATTATATAAAAAGTTATTAGATGGTGTTAGTGATTAGTGTAAGTGATGAATGTCAATTGATCACTCCTATATATATATATATATATATATATATATATATATATATATATATATATATGCATTGTTTATCTTTTTTTTACCACAATTCTTATTTTTATAAACATAATTCAATTTTACTATATTAAGTGCATGTTTAGTTTAATTTATTTTACATATGCATGCATGTACAAACATATATAAAGAATATTGTTGTATCCAAAAAAGTATTACTCAGTGATAAGTAAGTTAGAACTCTAGTTGAACAAGTTTTACATGTAATATTAAATGTTTGAATCATACTAAAAAATAATTGTGAGGAGGGCAATCTCATTATTTCAAACAAAGAATAATGTCACACTCAAAAGACTATAGATATACCTCATAAGAAAAAAAAAAGAATATTGCTGAAAAATCGAAATGATGCCTTTGATTTTTAATATGATTTAATTTCTACGTGATCCATTATAATATGTGTTTTAATATATGCAATAGGGTGGCATATTTGCTTGCCAATTATATATGTTCGGTCCTATGCAGAGTGAGCATCTCTCTTAAATAGTAAGCATCAATACTATATAACTTTTTGGGTCGCCTTTTGCCACTTTTCACCATTGCACAGATGTGCAGCTCAAATTTAGATTAAGCAAGGTTGAGAAACATGAATTTGTATGCCTTGGCATAGTTGATATTCACGCAAGAAGATATCAAAGGAGTTTGTCATGGATATACATAATCTGGCGCTGATGTTGCTTATTTTAACTGGCTGGATTTACATACTTCGCTTTGTGTTATTTTTTGAGTTCTATAATTTCGTATGAGTTGTTTATGCAAATTCCTTCTTCATTCTTTTATTTATTTATTTATTTCACTTTCAAAGTATTCATCAACACTTACAACTTTTGAGCAAATTACAATTCACTTTCTGGCTTTCTAATACTTTCTTTAACCGTAGCGTTCTTATGCGCTGTTCATGTAAGCGTCTGTTTTTTAGGTTAAAGGGGTGAAATCTGCGGGTACACCTTTAAGAAGGATTTTGTTTTTGTTTTTTGTTTTTGGTCCAGGAGGATTTTTGAGAGAGGGGGAGGAGATCGAACTTGATGTGGATATTTTCAAGGCAAGTAACGTTGCCATCTAACCAGTGCCTGAATCCACAAGAAGGGAATTCTTTTGTTTCCATCAATTTCTGAATTCATTTTAGATAATGGCCCGGTATATATGATGTGTGAGGGTGCCACTCAGCATCCTCATTCCTAAACAGCCCACTAAAACCTGCAGCACCAGAATTTCCTAAAAAGCTCGGATTGGATTGCGATGACGGAATTTTTTTATCCCAAATTTTGCCACACAAAAAAAATTCACGGAATTTAAAATATATACGGAGTGGAATATCTTGTTACTATTGTACTTGTTTTTAGTGGAATACAATAGTTTTGTTGTAAACATGTAATTATGCTGACATTGTTGAGCAATATATTAGTCTTCATTCTTGAATACATCAAAATATATATTTTAAAGAGAATAACCAAAATATGTTGACTAACATTATACATGCATAGAACGCTTTGAGTTTACTTGTGGTAAGAAAATCAAGTTGGATTGACTCCAATTTATTCAATTCAACATATATTGCAATAATTGAGTATGAGACAGTTGAAGAAACAAAACACTTACTCTAATGTACTTATAGAAACTGGCCAAGGATTCAAGAGCAGAGCTGCAATGTTGTCCTTTGTTGATCCTTCGGAGTGAGTATAGCAATCTCCATCTTTGTAAAGCACATCAATTACGCGTGACATATTGAGAACTCGCATGAGGAGAGGCTTTGCCACTTCGGCAGGGTCAAGGAGTTCCTCGTTGATGTCCCTCCAGGCACTTATCACTTGTCTATACAATTCTTCAACGGCCTCTTGTTTTGTGACACCATGTTGCTTCATGTAGCACTCAAGAGCAGAGGCAACATGCCCTCTCTTCTGTTCAAGCTAATAAAAATATATAAAGGGATGAAAATATTAAACATCTAATTTCAAATATAAAACCGTAAAGTAGGAAATTGATTCTTGTTCTCAAGTACCTCGTTCGAAACAATGTCATCCATGAGCCTGCCAATAACTGTTGAAGCTCTAACAATTTTAGGGTCAGTGGTTAACCATTGGAAAGCCTTTTCTGTAGCAACACATCCCATCCCGATGAAGGATATGGCTGTGATCATTTTGGTAACCAGAAGATACCAGTGCAACACCCATGTACTCCTCCATTGTTGGTGTATAATTGCTATTGAACCATTCGGCCTCAGCTAAAGTAGGCTTGGACCAATCTTTTCATCTGGGGTGTGCATCAAAACAATCCAGATAAATAAATGAAAGTTAGAATACATTTGGAGACAAACACCAAGTCTTACACTTCCTAGTTCATATATATCAAGAGTCTTACTTCATTTTTGGCATAGATTAGGCAGAATGTTCTTCCTTCCTTGGTCATCTCTTGCTCAATTTCTTCATAGACATTCAAGAGTGCTTGGTAACAAAATTTCATGTAATCTGGTAGGAAATCGATGCAGTTGATATCCCACCTACAAATGTCCATTAATTATCTAAAAAGTCATAATAAGTTTGACACGTTTTTCTTCTCTAGATTACTAATTTGATTGGGAAAGAAAAATGTGAAAGCATTTTGTGGCTGATTTAAACCTCAAACCTTTCAATTGCTTCAGTGAAAAGTTGTAGCTCATCAAATGTACCATAAACATCATATATATCATCAATAATTGATGCCATTGATATCACTTTGGTCATTAGCCTTCGACCTAGAGCGTACTGGGGTTCAAAATATACTCCCAATATCCAAAAATAAGCTTCCACGATCCTATCGCGTGCAAAAGGAAGATTTGTTGCAATATCCAAATCTTTCCACCACCTATAAATTTAATTAAAGACGATCCAATTAAGTTCAATACTTAGGACATAAGTGACTAGCATGTAAAAAGAAATTAAAGTTTTTTAATTAAGGTAATGTGGTTGAAAAACTTACTTGGAAATATTGCCAACTTCTTTCTGATGTAACTTTTGCAGCATATTAAAATCTAATTTGGCAAAGGCTAGCAAAGTTTCATCGTGGGAAGGGTCATCCTGGTAAGTAGAAATATAGTACCTTGCCTCCAGCCTAGGCAGGTTCTTGCGGAGTGGTCGTATTAAGCTATGATTGACTTTTGTCACAAGAGAAGGACTCAATTGGGTGGTCATGAACTTAAGGTGTTTAGATGTAAAAGCGAGCGCGTCATCTAATATACTCTCTCCATGAATCCTAAGATGTGAAGCTTCGTACAAACTTAACATACCCTCAACATCGTCAGTAAGTCTTTCATTGAAGTTTCCTTGCTCATCCTTGAACTTGTTAAAGACATCTAAGATTTACTCATCGACGATCAGTCAGAAAATATACAAGATAATTATGTTTATGTTTTGGTGATTTGAACCCATTTTCTCAATTTGTATTGAGTACACGTGTGTGCTTATGTATTTTGTGGTCCAAAAGACTTAAGAAACTAAAAAAAAGGTAATAGAAGTACATAAGGGGGGTTATATACCAGGCGAAATGTGATATCCCTGTTGCCTCAGTAGCCTAAAGACAAGGGCGAGAGGAATGGAGGTCTTCATTGAGAGTTATTATACCATTTTCAACATAATTATTGTGAATATGTTGCAACACTTGATCAATCTCATGTTCAAAATGGTAGTACACACCCAAACGTTGGACTGAATCAATCAAGTTCACTTTTGTTAAGGGCCTTCTCTGCCGCAAGTATGAGCATCTTCCTCACTTTCTCTTTTAGTATTTTAATTTGCTCATCTATTTTATCATCCAATTCCTGTACATTAAACTTACCTGATGTTAATTAACCTCATTCGTAAAGTTTCATGAAAAGGACAATGAATAAATAGGCATAATAAGTATAAAAAATTAAAAACAAAAATTTGAAGATTAAAAAATGAGTGAAAAATATTGTTAAATAGAAAGAAGAAATAAAAAAAGAATAAAAAAAAAGAAAAGAATAATTTTAAGAGACTAATTAAAAAGTCTGACCAATTAATACCATAATTTATCAATTACTATAAGACAATAAATATATTATAATATTTAGTATCCACATCAACATTACTTATCACATAACCATTGTTACCGTTATTCTCTTTTTAAATATTATAATAGATATATAGTGTGTATGAAATAACACATGCATACATATATATTGCATTTTATTTGTAACGTCAACAATGAATAAATTTAAATACCGTAGATACTGAAACATATTGAATAAAACGATCTTCCCAAATGGAGGGATGATAATTTGCAGAACGACGAGAGATGCTGGAGGAGGCATTAGAGGTTGGAGCAACAACCGATGAGGCTGCTGAAACAGACATGGGATTTGTGGTTATGGAATGGCTGGGCTCTGAGGTTGATTCCTTAATTTCCATCTATGTTGGGTGCAGAAACTATTCTTTTCAAGTCGATGAATTTAATATGTGTGTCGATATTTATATTGGAGTTTTCCATTGCCAGCCTACAACGCTCCCACCGTAAAACGAATGGACCACATGGATCGGAAAAGAAGTGTTACGTACTGGTTAATATTCTTATGAACGAAATGAAAGAAAGTGATTGATTACTGTTGTTGTGGACCTTATGTCGATGCTTATATATAATGGAGATTTCCTCGTTAGGCCTCCCACTTTATTTTTTATTTAAATACTACTAATAATTAAATATAAATAAATAAAAAAGTAAAACTGTAAATTCATAATTTTTTTTTTATAACCATCATATACAGTTATCATAGGTACATTTTTTTCCTTTTCCTTCTATTTCTATTTTTTTATCATTACTTTTTTTGTAACCACCATCTACCGTTACTTATCTCTATTTTTTTCTTTGTTGCCATCATTTTTTGTATTTAATTGTAATAAACACTTTGCATACTTTAAATAATTTTTTATATAAAAAAATTTTTTTTTTATTTTGTTCGTCATTTCATAATATTTTTTAATATAAAAAAAGTTTTTATAAATTAAATTATAATTTATATATTTAAGAGCATAACGCATTTACATTATGTAATATCTTTTAATAAATGTATATAAATATAAAAAAATAAAAATGCAATTGAGGTTAGTAGTAATAATAATAATCTATACTATTATATAAAAAGAATTTTCTCTCTTTAACTTTAAATTTTTAATTTTTTAAAAAAATTATTAATAATTAATTAAACTCAAATTAAAAAAAATAAAAAATTATAAACTCAAATATTTTTATGATAACTGTATTCTATAGTTTATTACTTTTTAAATATAAATAATTATCTTCTTTTAATATATATTATTATAACTAACTTTAAATATATTTTAATTTTGTAAAAATCTGCCATAAATGGATGGTTCGGATCAATCACACATACAGGGAGGGTAACCAAAGTGCTAATTAACTGTTCTTGCAAATGTCAGTTTCACTTCGGAACCAGATTACGGAGAGTGGGACCTGCCCCCAACTGGTTTGAGAGGCCTCATGTAGCGTGATGCTTTAGGAGTTCTCTTAATTAATTATATAGATATTTATAATTTTCTTAATTAAAAATTAAAAAAAAATTCTTTCTTTCCATTCAGACCCTTAATCTTAGCAAAACTACCAGTTGATTACCCAAGAGAGAGACATGCAAGTTTAAAATAAAACGGAAGGAAGAGGGGATCAATCATAATGGTTTCTCCCATATTTTTCATGTATTGATAAAGAACTATTATGCGGTCATGCTTGCTTCTACGGAATCGTGACTTACTATTATTGGATATTGATAAAGAACTATTATGTGGTCATGCTTTCTTCTACGGAATCGTGACTTACTATTATTGGAAGTTTGGACCACTCCACATGCAGTTGCGTCGACTTGCTATTATTGGGAGTTTGGATTACTCTTCACGTGCAGTTGCGTCGACTTACTATTATTGGGAGTTTGGACCACCCTTCACATGCAGTTGCCTCTATTAAAATTAGAGTGCATAATTCACATATTAATCTTGTATAAATAAAATTACATACAAAAAATAACCCCTAAATTATTTTACCTCACCACTTCACTTTTCCTCTCTATTTTTTTTTTTCCGTGTAACAGGAGCTAGATAAATGCTGATTCGATTCCAAATTTAGTATTTTGAATTGTATACGAGCCTCTTTGCATATATAAATTGTTTTCCTTTTTTTTTACAATAAATTGTTCGCTACATACGCACCGTGAATTCTTGTCTGATGAAAAATAAGCATAATATCCCCATATATAAAAGAGATGCCCCATGTATATATTTTTGAATTAATTTATTTTAGAACTCATTATTTATTTTCAAGTTGCAGGATTTTTGCATCCTGTAAAAATCCTATTTTGTTTCAGATTTAAAAGAAAAATCAAATGAAAATTCAAGAAACATCATATTAAGAAATCAAGAAACTAAAAAAATAATAATAAAAATATATTACAAATAATCTATACTATATATAATGGAGATTTCCTCATTTGTCTCCAACTTTTACTTTATCCTAAAATGCCATTAACAATTAAACATAAATAAATAAAAAAATAAAACTGTAAATTCATAATTCTTTTTTATAACTACCATGTACAGTTATCATTGGTACATTTTCTCCCTTCTTCTTCTATCTCTATTTTTTTTTGTCATCATTTTTTTAGTAACCACCATCTACAGTTGGCTATTTCTATTATTTCCTTTTTGGCATCATTTTTCGTATTTAATTGTAGTAAAAACTTTGCATACTTTGAATATTTTTTTTTATATAAAGAAATCTTTATCTTTTGTTCGTCATTTCATGATATTTTTTAGCATATGAAATTTTTATAAATCGAATCACAATCTACATATTTAAGGACATAACTCATTTACGTTACGCAACATTTTTTGATAAGTATATATAAATATAAAAAAATACAAATACAAATTAACGTTAGTAATAATAATAATAATTTATACTATTATATAAAGGAAATTCCTCTCTTTAGTCTCAAATTTTCAATTTTTAAAAAAAACACTAATAACTAATTAAACCTAAATTTAAAAAATAATAAAATTATAAACTCAAATATTTTTATGATAACTATATTTTATAGTTAATTGCTGTTAAATATAAATAATTATCTTCTTTTAATATACACTATCATAACTAGTTTTAAATATATTTTAATTTTTTAGTAAATAAAAAATTATATTAATTTAATTAATTAATTTATAATTATAATAAAATTATTATTAATTAATTCATAAAATAATTATATAAAAATAAAAAAATATAAATTGAGAGACACAATAATGTATCTCAATGTGCTAATAAATAATAATAATAATAATAATAATAATAATAATAAAAGGTTAAATAAAAAAAAAAATAGTAAAATCTTTCGCCCATTATCTATTCCATTTCCATACCTCCATTAACCACACTTAAAAGTCATCTCTGGGGCCAGATGAGTTTAGAGCTTGATTCTTTAGGGGTGGTCCAGATTCATGATAAGGACACTAAGACTCATGCTAAATAGAGATTGGATGGTTCGGATCAATCATACATACAGGGAGGGTAACCAAAGTGCTAATTAACTTTCTTGCAAATGTCAGTGATGATGGGCTGTTTACTTCATCTCCATTATTGTCTCTCATAAAGCTCCATCCATTTCCATATCTCTGTTTCGGTGTTTTCCGAAAGTTTAGGTTCCTATGTGTTTTTTGGTGGAAAAAGATGGTGATGCCTCAATCTTTACTGTTCAATTTGAGGATCAGATGCGTGACTTTCAAATGCCAGAGTAATTTCAATTTTTGCAAGGTTAAAGTCTCCGACAAGTTTTGAATGGTGGGGCCACCCTTATTGTAAAGCATTTTCAAAGTTAAAAACTTAGATGATGTGATAAGGCCTTTTGCTTCTAGCCTGTGAAGATATGACAGCAGCCCTGTGATAGAATGGAAAGGTTTGAACTTTGAAGACAAGATTATTTTTAAAGAGATAGATATTGATAAAAATTATATTTATATATTTTTATTTAAATAATTAATTAATAATATAAAATAAAATTTTAAAAATTTAATTAAATTATTAAAGTGATTAAATAATTATAAAAATATAAAATTAAAATCTTATAAAAAATTAAAGAAAAAATTTTGGTGAACAGTAAATGTTTAATTTACAAATTTAAGGAATGATATTGTAATTATGGATTTTTTAGTTTTATCATAATTTATTTATGAATATTACAAGATATTTTATATAAAATTTGATATTTTTTTTAAAAGACCTAATATAAAAAGATAAAATGAAAGCTGAGCGACGGTCTTAAATTTTAAATATGCGATCTACTAATTTACACCATGTATACACTTAATTAAGGTTTTTGACTAAAATTTGATACTCTTTTTTTTTTATATATTTCTTGCTCCTATTTATTTTCGTTTGTTTGCCATGCGTAAATTGAAGAATCGAACTTTATCAATATAAAAATAATAATAATAATAATAATATGTTCAGGATTTTCTAAGCACATGCGCTTTTCTTCTAAATCATTTATTAGATTATTTTTATTAAATTATGATTGATTTAGTTATTTTTTAATTTTTTTTATTAATTTTTAATTAAATTTCTTATTTTTTAATTAGTCTAATAATTATTACTTTCTAATTATAAGCCTTATCTCTTGATTAAGGTTACTTGAATGACCACCTTTTTTCCTAAACTTACACGTGAGGGCTTCTTTAAGACATTTTCTTTTTGTCTTCTTATCAATTAATACATGGCTTCTTGACTAAGTTGTCTAAGTTTGCTTAGAAATCTCTCCTTGTTGGCTTTTTCCTAGCATCTTCATAAGCCCTTCACTTAGCTTTCTTGGGTTTACTAGATAACTTTTGTCTTTTATATATCAAGGCATAGTTTATGCTTAAGAATATTTTCACCTTTACCTAGCTTCCTCTTTCTTTCCTCCTCTCTTTCTTTCTCACGTGAGTTTGGCTTAGAAGACAAGTTTTTTAATCTTTTTTTCAGGTTTCTTCTTAGACTTAGATATTGGGCTTTGATTATTTGGGCTAAGCTAGTTGGGCTTTACTTGGGTTGAACTAATCTTGTTTACAGGGCCTAAACTCTTAGAATTATTCTTTTGAGCTTAACTTCAAGACTATAAATGTTAATTAGTTAGTATTTCAATTTATCACCCTATTTTAACTTGTATTATAAGGACTTGAATTCTTTTTAAAATTTTAATGAAGTTTTTAAGTATATAAAACACATAAAGCAACACATTCACAAACATAATTTATGCACAAATGTATCTTTCATGATTTAGGGGTTGTTACATCCCTCATGATGTGCATTGGTTTTTCCAAATGCATTGTAAAATATGTGTAAACACTATATTTTGTCTTGACTTTTTTAATAAAAATTAAATAAAAAATTGATTTAGTATAAGTCCTAATAATAATAATAATAAAATAAATAAAATAAAAATAATGACTAAATTCAATAATTAAGGATGAGATAGATTTAATTAAGAGAAATTATAAAGATAGGATAAAAAGTAAAAGGAAAATAATTTAATTTGAATTAAGATAGAAGATTACATGATACCTTTCAAGATAACTTTTAGCTAGATTTGGATAAGTTCTATTAAAGAGAGGGAAGGCATGTACAATAGGAGGTCAATTAAGAAAGTAGGAGAGGACAAAAACAAGGAACGAGAGAAGAGAGAACTTATATACAATTATCATAAAGAACACACAAAAGAGCACACACAATTATAACAAAGAAGAAAGCACGTACATCAGGGAGGGGAGAAGAGAAGGTTCCTTTTTAAATAACACAGCCTTGGAAGAAGTCTACCGAAAAATATCCATATTCTTCAACTCGCAATCAGCGTGAAGGTATGATGTTTAGCGTCTGGATGATCCATAACCTGTCAAGCAACCCAAAAAAAAAAGATTATCATGTCCCTTTCTTGTTTTTAGACACTTGGCTAGGATTTTGTAAATCATGTATTTTTACACTTCATCACTTTTGGGTGCTAATCACGGATGAATGTTTGTTTTTGTGGTCAACTAGTGAATAGATTTTCTATTTTAGGTTATGTCTAATGAATGTGCCGAGAATTGATATTTAGCTATGAAACTTTGATTCATTAAACTCTTCTTTGTTAATGTTAATAAATGGAAGGATGGTCATAATTCTTCATGGCACGTACTATGTATAGATAATCATGAGCATGATATTTTAACTAGTTGGATGTTTTCTATTGATCCAAAAGATGGCTGACTTTGTATTAGAAATATTCATGACATTCCTTTCATTATTTACTTGAGGTGCCGATGAATATAGCCTTCTCTTAGCCACAAGTGCAATATCTTGATTTTAAAATCTCTTCTAGTGAATGGATCCGAACATTAAATGTGTAACATGAGATATTTATCGCATACTTGGCATTAAGGAGAGTTCTCTTCTGTAAAGGCATATGATATAAGAATTTTCTTTTGTACTGGTTCCAATTCGTAGCACATTAAAGTTTTCTAAAAATAAAATCAAATAGAAATCTATAATATATATTTTAATAGTCTGAGTCATTTTAGTTATGATAAATTATTTAACTTAAAAAATAATTTTAATAGGATTAATATTACCGTGATGACTCTTTAATTCCTAAAATAAATTTAATCATGATAATTTAAATACTTGTTGATATGATATATCATGATTTTTTGATTTGTCTTATCTTATCTTATTTATTTGTGTTTGATATATTATATCTTGATATCCTACTTCATTGCTTAGAATAGAATTTCAAATTAATTTGGTTATTTTTATCATAATTAATCCTTAATTTTAATGAATTTTAGCAAAATAAAAAATTATAATATATTTTAATAATCTTAGTTATTTTAGTTGTGATAGTTTGTTTAACTCAAAAAATAATTCTATTAGGATTAATGTTACTGCAACGACTTTTTGGTTATAAAATAAAATTTAATCATGATAATTTAAATGTTTGTTAGTGTGATATATCTTGTAATGTTTAATATTTTATCCTGATATTCCACTTGATTGTTTAAGATAAAATTTCAAATTGATTTGGTTATTTCTATCATAATTAATCCTAAATTTTAATGAATTTTAGTAAAATAAAAATCTATAATATATTTTAATAATCTAAGTTATTTTAGCTATGGCAACTTGTTTGACTTGGGAAATACTTTAATTAGGATTAATGTTGTCGTGATGACTCTTTAATCCTAAAATAAAATTTTAATCATATTTTAAAAAATAATTGATTGGGATAAATATTGCTATAATGGTTCTTAAATCTTAAGAACAAATTTAGGATCTCATTATCAACGTTGCTGCGATGGGTCTTTGATAATTATATCTAATCAATTAATGAATTTTTTTATCACTAAAATAATTAAATTTAATTAAAATCTATCAGCACGCAATCATTTTCTAGACAAATTACGTGAGCTTTGATTTCTTACTTTGGGGATATGTAGACACTTCGGTCAAGTCCCAACTTAAATAAACTCTATTTTTTGGTTGATCAAAATTTTAAATATTTTTAGTCGAAATTGTAAATATATTCTTTTTTCAATTTATAAATAAATGTTTTTCTTTAATTTTATTTTTAGGGATAAATTAATATTATTGAAGGTTATTAATAGTTTACATAATTAATTTAGAATAATCGTCTAAGGGTAAATATATCAAGGGTGTAATAGAATTTAATTCATGCCATTTTCCATGCATAAATAAACTCCCAAATTCGATCTAGTTTCAAAGGTCATTTTTCTTTTTAATTAACTTTTTAATAAATAAAAATTAAAAATGACTCTATTTTTCTTATTAATTTCTCTTCTCATTTTTGTTGGAGCACCCTCCAAGAAAAGTCATGACAATATGTGTTAATTAATGTTTAATATTTCCATGCCCTCCCTTATTGGCCATTCCAATGGTCATATTGAATGACTTGATTTTTTTATTTGTTTTTTATTTCATTCATTTTAATAGTTTCGAATGATATGAGAATTGGTTATGGATATTTGCCTTTAAATTCATCTCAAAGGATGGACACTTTATCCATCTTTGTGGCAGACTTCAACTTCAAGTTCGAAATATAATTTCAGTTTTTTTGGTTGGTTCTGGCCTTTGCTTCTCTGCCCACAAACTCAACATTTTCAAGTGAGGTGGCAACCCACTACTTTAACATTTTAGTTAGTGCTGTCACTTTCTTTCTAGGAGTTAAGATACCAAATATTAATATATGTGTACAAAACATTTGTTTCTCTAATTCTTTTTGTAGTAGAAAAAGTTGCCTTTCAAACTAAAACTGTCATTGGTCTAAATTGGTAGCATATTGAAGATGTACTTGAAAAAAAAAATCAAATTGAGAGTAAAAAATGAAAAACAAGAGCTAATTTGCGAGAATAATGGTCTCTAAATGCTACATGATGACAATCAAATACACAACAAATTCGTTCAAATTGCCCTTGGGTGCTGTTCTTATACATCTTATTTTATACATAACTAATTTATTTTTTATAAATGCTTATATATGGTGGAAGCAGAACATGTTAGTGGAACGTTAAAGGGTGTGTAAATAAAGCATCTAGAGCATAACATGCTTATATATTCGTGTAAATAATGATATATATTCGTGCAAATCATGCATAACATGATTTATTCATGTAAATAATGCTTTTATATTTGTGTAAATAATGATTCATTTTTAATGCACTTTCATATAAATTTTCTTCTCTTTGAGAGATCATTTAGGTAGTAGTATTATTGTTTTCATTATTTAATACATTTAATTATTCCTTTCTAACATGTATTCATGATTCGTAGAATGGCTCAACCTATAGGATTTGTCATTATCAATGATGCAGATTTGGTAATGAACTTATTTTTTTCCCATGTTTTTATTTATTTATTGGCTGCTCTTATTTTCAGTCATAGTTGTTTATTTTTTATGTAGTTTAATTTGTTCCATTTGATAAATTTTTTTTCTAATATTTCTATTTCACAGGAATACGGAAAAATTCCAATGGATTTCATTAGGTTTTATCGAGATTTGTTAGGTCCATATGTGTATTTCATTGATCCGAAAGGGAATAAACATAAATTTGAATACAAACCATATCTTGGTAATCACATATTATCCACTGGTTGGAAGGAGCTGCAAGAGTTCTACTATTTAATTGACAGAGATGAGATCAATTTAAAATTTTTTGCTCACTCTCAATTTGACAATGACTATCATACAAGAGGATGGTATCGAAATTCTCTACCCAGATGTTCCTGATAACAATGCTGTTGTCTATAGCTTTTCTACCATTCTAAGTAATTACAAGTCATCTGGAAGCCAACTGGTGAAGCTTTCAAATTTTTTAGTAATTAAAATTTTGTTCTCTAAATTATTTATTTGCATGCTTTATTATGTATATTTGATAATCGTTAATTTGTGTAATTTTTTTCAGAACTTGCCTGCAAATTTTGGTCAGAAATGTTTGATGAGAAATGGAGATCAATGGACCCTTAGGGCTGAGGATGGAAGAAAGTGCAGCAGCAAAATTTTAAACAACAAGAATAGGCCATGGCAATTTAAATTGGGATCTGGATGGAAGAAAATTTGCAAGAATTATCCTCTTTCTGAAGGAGATAAATGAAAATTTGTTGTTGCAGTTGGAGAATACAAGACTTTAGATATTATTGTCAATCATGATGCAAAAGTTATGTTTCTATTTTTTCATTCAAGTGCTTTTGTAATTGTTGCTTCTATGACTTTCACAGTTTACTGTAGTTGTCAGTTTGGGTTTGCTCTACCTTTTGAGTTACAATTCTATAAATTACTTTAGTTATTGAAATTAATAGATTATCAACATTATATTTATTGCATCCTGTTATCTAAATGTGAATGTGGTCATCTTATTTTATTTGTGAAAATAAAAAAGTTTTCTTCATTTAAATTAGCAATAATTGGAGAATGAGACCAAATTTACAAGTTATCCTTCAATATTTGATTTGGGGTAGCAATTCTAATGTATGGTACAAACATAACATGTTCATCTGCCAGCACAATAGGCTTACATTAGAAGGCCAACAACCGAATATGAAGGGAAAGCATTTGTTTTACTTGAAAACCAACAACCCACAAGTGGCTTAACCGTTCATTTAATCAAAAGCTAATTGATATTGAATCGTCATAAAGGATAGCAACAGTATTCTTCTCAGCAACTATAAAAGAACAACACATGGCAAAATATCCAATTTAATTGAAAGGTTCAACTAAGGGAAATTCTGGTTTGTGCATAGAGCAACATATTAATGCCATAGAAATAGGAAATGTGCTCTTTCAATCAGAACCATACTTTGAAATGTCTTCTTAGCAACTCAAAATATGAAGAAAACTCAAAATAGAAACCACGCAAAAGTCAGTGGAAGGTCCACCAGCCAAATGCTGCCTAAAGATGACATGGTCAAATTTTTTTTGAATATAACACCGATATTTAATTCAAATATGGCATGAAAATAATATTCATGATCATATATAGTGCAGAAGTCTTGATGTTATACTTGATAACCAAAGAAAAACTAAATATCAGAGGAGATAAGCTAATATGGTTATGGTTCAAGATAGACATTTCTGTTATATAAACTCAATCTCTTCCCCAAATTGATAAGCATAAATCTCAACGAAAACTATCTCCTACATCTCAACATTTTCAAATACCATTTATAATTACTAAAAAGCTCCATAAGCCTCCCATATACTTTGAAATTGACCTCATCTTCTCTTTTAAGTCTCTTTTCCTTACAGAAAGTCTTCTAACCATGTCGTAGGTAAACTTCTTTTACTCTTCTTTTGCTCCAAATTATATTGAAACTCCTTTCCATCAGAACCGATAAGAATGCAATCTGTTGGATACGATATCAGTGCTTCATCCTATACATACCCGGCAAATTCTGCAACAAATAGGAAAAAAACTTTCAGTGATGTTCTCCATCATTATCAAAACTAAGGAATAGGTTCATAGTTCTTTTACCAAATGAGTTGTCGTTGCCTTTTATTCTGTTAAGGTGATTGTGAACTCAATATGTGGGACGAGAATTCTCCGATCTGCTGTAGTTCTCTTGATCTGCTCAATACTAAGTGGATATACAATTTCTTCCATGTTAATGTTTTGGATTCTAACTTCAAAGGTGTTATGTCCTACATAGGATACGATTATCCATCCTCCTTCTCCTAGATCATAGAAATCTACCACTCTTACCCATCCTTCAATTAAAGTAGCATATGTTTTCATCCTTGTCTAAACCTAATGTCAACACATTTCCAGATGGATCTTGAAGATAAATATGATCCACCAATTTCATCTCGAAAACACCGATAGAATGGATGGTGCCAACACCTTGAAAATTCCACTTGAATGAAATTTGTACACATAAACAAATTAGACATCTTTCTAATTGTGACAATAAAAGTAATTAAAAGTCAAATTTTAAAATTAAAATATTACTTGCATGGCATCCACAAAAATGTAGAATTTTCTGTAGTTGTTTACTATTTCCTGCTTAAGGTCATCCATTCTATTAAGATATGCAGGAAAAAAAAAAATGCATTGGTATTAGTAAAGGCATGATATAAAAATCATCAATTAAACAAATTCAGATTGTTAACATAATAATCAATATAGATCTGTGACAACAAAAATTATTTTTAACTGAATTTCCAATTATATATATCTCAGTATAGATTTATGCAATATTATATGAAAAAACATTTAAAGCTAGGCCTATGCACCAAAGCGATGCATTTTCTATCATACTGACTTCAATTCAAACATGTTGATAGAATGGAAATTCCTAAATGAACCTAAAATAGTCTACAAATCGAGGCTTAATCTGGCATGAGATCCAAATGACAAGTACCCCAAGACGCATAGTTATAATAAATTTCACAGAAAGATACAATTATTTCTCTTAATTTGGAGAACCTAGAAATATTTTCAATGTACCAAAGCTAAACTATAACATTATGGTGAGAAGTGGAAACTAAACAGGATCTGGTCCAGTCCAATATCACACGGGAAGGAGAGGTAGCACATAAACAGACATTTTGACAACTAAAAGCCTTGCTGTTTGTCATGACTATCCCCGAAGATTGCCGCAATGGGATGGCAAGATAAATTATTAAAGAAATAAAGTTGCCATTAATTTTTATTTATTAAAAAAATAATTAAAAAAACCCTTAAAATAGAAATAAAAGAAAAATAGTCTGTGAATCAAGTCAAATTCAAGAGTCTAATTATATATAGGGAAGGGTAGAAACTTAATCTTACTACACCTCTAATACATCCGTCCTAAAACGGTTATCCTAAGTTAATTATGTAAATCATTTGTAACCTTAAAATCTTTACAGTACACCCTAAAAGTAAAAAATGAAACTAAAATAAAATGAGAAGTGCTTACGTATCCTCGAAGTAAAGAATCAAAGTCCCATAGTTTGTCTAGAAAATAGTTGTAAGTTAGTAGATTTTAATTAAACTTAATGATGTGATAATTAGTTTTAATTTGAAATTTAAGATTTATTTAATTAATTTTAAAAATAATTATTTGAAAGGTCGAGGTCTATGTTAAGTTCGACACGTCAACCCTGGATCGACAAGTTGTTACAACTCAGTTGACCTAAAATTAATGTAATTGATTGAAATTATGGGTTGATTAATTAGTTCATTATTTTAATTTGAAATTTATGATTTGATTAGTTTGAAATATTATAATGAACAATTAATTTTGAAAATAAATATTCAAAAGTTGAAGGTATACGGGCTTGACACATCATCTCCTAGGTTAATAAGTTCTCACGACTAAGTTGACCTAAAATTATTTTAATTGATTGAAAAATTAAATTTTTAAGGATTGATGATAATAAAAATTAATGTATTTATGGATTTTAATTAATGATTGATTGAATTGAAAATTGTTGTTTGATAAATTTTCATTTTTGATTTACTATTTTGAAAGATTTGCCAAGTGACTAATTTTGAAAATAAACATTTAAGAGGTTAAGGGCTACGCTAGACCTGACATATCACCTCTTAAGCCAATAAAATAAAGTTTTGAGAGATGAAACTCAGTGCAAGGCCCGATACATCATCCTTAGGTCAGCAAGTTATCACAACTCAATTAACTCATAATTCACAACTCAGTTAACCCTTAATGATTTAAATTTTGAGATGGTATTTATTATTTTGTATTACATAAAAGTCTAACACTTTATTGATCACTAGCCACAAATTCAAGAGATTGAAAGAAATAAAGCATGAGAGTTAAAGTTCAAGTAAAAGCAAATAAAACATATTCAAACAAAATACAACACGTAATCTATTGATTCTTATGAAAGAAATCAACAAAATACAATCACATATATTTCAACCATGACCTAGAAAATGTTTATCATATCAAGAAAGAGAGAAAGTATGGATATTTCAATATCATACATAATCTTCTTCCATCTTATCGAACATTACGAAAAAAAGGAAATCTCTCATACTTATATTCTCATACAATCATGACCAACCGAAATAAGAAAGGGACTACTAAAAAACTTGGAATATATGTGTCCGGATCTCTAAGCACTGGAGCCTTCTACAACATTTGAACTTAAAAACTAATCAAACCAATTGAGATAAGGCATTCATCCTATTCATAAATCAAACGGTGATTTAAAACTCCAAATTGTGATAAGGCATTCCTCTTATACTCTCACTATGTCAAATACTTAGAACCCAAAACATACAACAAGCAAAGACCTAAATGGAAGCTACAGAAGAATGAGAAAAAGGACGAAAACTCGCGTCCATCTTGAAGCTTCTGCAACAAAGAAAGGAGCAATCCTTTCTTCTTTCTTTATTACTCCAAAATGTTCCCATTCTATTGCTTTTCCTCTTCTGCCGTCTCCCCTCTGGCAATTGACTATCTACGTGTCCCTTTGTTTCTTCTAATGCTCTGTTGTTTTGCCTCTTCTAGCAATTGTGTATTCTCTTCTATCTTTCTAGTCATCCCCTTCTCTAGGTTTTTCTCTTCTTATTTATAGACTTAACCCCATTAAGTTTCATTAATTAAATTTCCCAATCAGTGCTAATTTCTCTTTAATGTAAATTTTCTTTTAATTAACATTAATTTTCCATTAATCAGATTCTAATTTCTATATTAATTTCTTTAAAAATTTATCTCCATTAATTTCTAATTAGATCATTGAATTTTTTTGTTAATTAACTCCCTCTTTTTGATCTTAGGAAATTGGACTTAGGTTTATTGGGTTGTGCTTAGTAGACTATACTTAGTAGGCTACTCTATCAAAAATGATATTAGATTAACAATATTTCCAAAGGGAATTTATTCATATTTTTTTCTCACTTTTTTGTTATTTTTAATTAATGGTTCAGACAAAATACGGTGTTCACAGTTGCCCCTCTTTGCTTGTTTCTTAATAGAGAATATGGAGAACTGTAGTTCTTCATATTATCATTGTAAGAAACAAGTAAAGATATGAACACTTATTTTGTTCAAAGATGAATGGAACAATGTCAGATACCTAAACATATAAATTTATCAAGCGAATGATGACTCTTCTTTTTTTTAAAAAAAAAATCAAAATCACTCAGCCAAATAACAAAAATATAGAGTACTCAAAAATGAATTAAAAGGAAGTGGGCGAATTGAAGACCCAAAATAAAAAAACAAAAAAAACAAAGAATTCGACATGAATTTAAAAGGTAGTGGACAAACATGATACCCTCAATACAAAGCACAGTGGGCAAACTGGAGCCCTAAATGCAATTGGGCACGTAGTCACCAACAAAAAAAGTAAAATGTGATCCGGTACA
Organism: Castanospermum australe; assembly: GCA_019955255.1. Classification (NCBI taxonomy): domain Eukaryota; kingdom Viridiplantae; phylum Streptophyta; class Magnoliopsida; order Fabales; family Fabaceae; genus Castanospermum; species Castanospermum australe. The sequence goes on from NSJW01000532.1 coordinate 20,492, forward strand.
AAGGTGTCGACAGGAAAAGTAAATAGCGATCGGGCACATAGGCGTCGACAAGAAAAGTAAAATGTGATTAGGCTCGTGGGCACCAATTAGAAAAGCAACTGCGATCGAGCAGTTAGGTGTTGATGAGCAAAGTAAATGCTATTGGCACGTAGGTACCGATAAGAAGAATAAATTGTAATTGGGCTCATAGGCGCTGAAAAGGAAAATAAATTGCAATCGAGCACGCAGGCGCCAATGAGAAAAGTAAATGTGATCGGGCACGTAGGCACTGATAAGAAAAGTAAATGCAATTGGACAAATAGGCCCTGATTAACAAAAGTAAATGCGATTGGGCACGTAGGAACCATTTAGAAAAGTAAATGCAATCGGGCACGTAGGCGTCGATGAGAAAAGTAAATGTGATCGGGCATGTAGGCGCCAATTAAGAAAAGTAAATGCGATCAGACACGTAGGTGCTGATGAAAAAAAAATTGCAATCGGGTACATAGGCGTCGATGACAAAAGTAAATGCGATTGGGCACGTAGGTGTCGTTTAAGAAAAGTAAATGCAATCGGGCACATAGGCGCCAATGAGAAAAATAAATTGTGATCGGGCACATAAGCGCCAATGAGAAAAGTAAATGTGATCGGGCACGTAGGCACCGATGAGAAAAAGTAAATGCGATTAGGCACATAGGCGCCGATAAGGAAAGCAAATACGATCGGCGACGTAGCCGCCTATTAAGGAAAGCAAATTCGATCGGGCATTAGGCGCCGATGAGAAAAATAAATTGCGATTGGGCATATAAGCACCGATAAGAAAAGTAAATTGTGATCGAGCACATAAGCGCCGATAGGAAAAGTAAATTGCGATCGGGCACATAAGCACCGATTAGGAAAGTGAATGCGATCAGGCACATAGGCCATAAGCCTTAAGATGTATTAGGCCGTGAGCCCGATGATCAAATGCTTTAGGCTATAAGCCCTAAAATCAAATGCCATAGCTTATGAGCCTGGAAAACTATATGCATTGGGCCATGAGCCTAAAAATTAAATGTACTTGGCCTTAAGCCTAGAAAACTAAATGTAAACAGTCATGAGCCTAGAAATTAAATGCACTTGGTATTGAGCTTAGAGAATAGAAAGTAATGGACTATGAACCTGAAAATTTAATGCAGTGGGCTATGATCCGAAAGTCAAATGCTTTGGGCCATGAATGTGGAAATGAAATGCATTGGGCAATGAGCCCTAAAATTAAATGCACTAGGTCATAAGCCCTGAAATCAAATAGTATAGGCTATGAGCTCGAAAATCAAATGCACTGGTCATGATCCCTGAAATCAAATGGCATGGGCTATGAGCACGAAAATCAAATGTACTAGGCCATGAGCCCTGAAATCAAATGCAATGGGCTATGTGCCTAGAAAACTAAATGCATTAAGTCATGAACCTAGAAATTAAACGTACTGGGCTATGAGTTCAGAAATCAAATGCTCTAGGCCATGAGCCTAGAAATCAAATGCTATTGGTTATGAGCCGACAAATTAATGCAGTGGACCATGTGCCTAGAAATCAAATCTGCTAGGCTATGAGTCAGAAAATCAAATGTAGTGGGCCTTGAGCCCAAAAATTAATTGCACTGAGCCATAGACCCGAAATGTGACTGCATTGGGTTAGAGACCCGAAATGTGAATGCATTGGACTAAGGACTCGAAAAGAAAATTTTTATTCTTGATTTTTTTTTAAGCATTGCTCCTTTTCTATTTCCCAATGGCAGATTAAGATTTTCTCAACAATCATATTTTGATTTTTGATTTTTTTAATTTGCCCTAGCTTTAGGTTTGTTACGATCAAACTTTGATTGCACTATCAATTTGCTAAGAAGAAGACATGGTCCTCTAACTTCTTAAGATTGCTTTGCAAGCTGAGACAAGGTCACTTGTTCATTAACCTATTGCAACTTGTAAGCTTTTTAGATTTGTCCCAATTTGGACTATTGATCCCATGATTTTTTTTTTAAATGTGATCTCCATTGCCTTTGATGTTGCCCCAATGTAGGATTTAAGCTTCTAGAACAAGCAATCGGAGATGAATGTTCCATTATCAAGCTAAACTTCCCCAAGAAGAATTTTAAGTTGCCCCAGTATCTGCTTGTCTTTTCCTTATGAACATCTTGAATTTTTTTTGTACTAAAAATTTCATACTTCACTCAAAGGATTCCATCCTAACCTGCAGTTTATTCTTTTTCACATTTCTCCTTAAAAGTAAATGCTTGCCTTGTCAAGGTACTAGACCAGTTTCCTTTTTAAATAGCAATTCTAATGCAATGATCATACATATGGGGTGAAAGATTTTGGTAGAGATGACATTTTAGTAAAATTTGGAGAAAACTAATCATCAAGGAAGACAATACAAGGCTCAAGGACATCATGCCATTTTCTTCTTCTCCTTCTCTTTTTTCTTTTTTCTTTTCTCTTCTTTTTTTTTCTCTTGCCATGGACCTCCATGTATTCCTTTTTCAGATTCATTCATAGGATTTAGCAAAAACTCAATTCAGTTGATTCCCCTTTTCTTATTTTGCTCTAGCTATTTTTCTTTTGTTGGGATTTTCTCTCACTTCTTTTTTTTTTTGAAAATATAATTGCCCTAGTGCACTTTTCAAGGAGACCAAACCTCAATAAGGACTTTAGAAGCTTGTAACGAGGCTCGGGTAAGTGGTTTTCCAAAAGAAATAGGTGAAAGGCTCGAAAATTCATTGATAATCTTTACCTTCCTTCTTTTCTACAATCTTCTATTCCTATATTCCGACAAGTTTTGTACCAGCATTCATTTATCAAGAAGATATTTATGAGCTGTAATGGGGTCAAATGTTGATATGCAGCTAATGAAAGAAAGGATCTAAAGGCTCAAAATGGATATTGAGTTTTAATGAGAATCTTTCTTCACATTGCCTTTGCTTGTGGCATTGTCACTTGTCACTATGAATTTTTCTTTGACAAATTTTTCTTCAACATTTCTCTTGGGATCTTCTTTTCTTCACTTTCTTTCTTTTATGATGAATTCCTTATGACAAACTTTCTTTTCTCTTTCCATTTCCTTGTTCAAAACTTTAACTTTTCTTTTTTTTTTCCTCTTTTTTCTTTTGGGAGTGCTTCATTATTACTTGGCGAACAGAGACCACTTTCTATGTATTTTATTCTCATTGATCCTCGGGTATGATTTACATGGGATAAAAAAAGAAACACTTATTTTTTAGGCTCAAAAGGATTTGACAAGGGATATTAAGTGTCTGGATAGCAGAATGAACAAAATCTTCTTTGATATATAAATACTTTGCAGAACCTTGTCGGAATACTACTCTTCCCTAAGTTATCCTTGAGTTATAGGTTAAACAACAAAGTAGATCTTTAGGCTCAAAGGGGTGCCAAGTGATAAAAAATCCTAACTCTTTGGGAGATCAAATAATACCTAGTATCATTGGTAAAGTCTGCTTGTGGAGCACACAATTTTGAAACATTAAAGCTTTGAATTTGCATCAGCTCTATTTCTATTTTTTTACCCAATCTTGATCTTTAAAAGGAATATCTTATAGGTCCATGCAAGGTCCTCTTTTTCTTTTTCATTTTTCTTCATTTTTTCTTTTTTTCCTTTTTCTCTCTGTCTCTCTTTTCTTTGCCATACAACAAACGGAGAGGAAACAAAAAACAAATAGACGAGTGGATATCTTTTTTGTACACAAATGAGTGGATGATCATTTCATAAAAAGTGCTATTTAAACTTATGTACGAAACCATTTCATCAAGTCTAGCATTTATCTACAAGGTGATGCAAAGAAAGATGATTTAAATATAATGAGAGTGCAAGATCAATATAGGCCAATCAAGCTCATTTTTACTGATTTTTTTTTTTTCAAGCAAGGCTGCCAAGTCACCTCAAGCAATGTCATGGAAGTCAGAATGTTTAACCAAACTCTCTAATTCTCTCAATTATCTCCATTGACTTCTAAGCATCATGTATGCAATGATTATTTACCCTAAAACATAATTCTTAACTTTTTGTCATGAAATTTACAACCTACTTTAGAAATGCAACTCTTTATGGGGAAATATCATGTGGCCAACAGGAAAATATCTTTATTCAATCTCTCTAAAAGGTGGGCATTTTTGCAAGTGCATTAGTTCTGTAAACTTGATGATCATTTAGTTTTTTTTCTTAAGCATGTTGTAGGGGGTCGAAGATCAATGAGAGTATGCATATGTAGCCCGCATGTTTGTCTTGTCAATGCTTCCATGAGCATGATAGTGCCTTTTTTCAAGCATTGGATGCTTTTGCATGTTTGAACTCCCATTTCCATGAAGAATCAAACTTGCTTTGACTGATCCATTCAAGCCCTCAATTGACATAGAGTATCATATGTGATTGTTGAAATATTCACTAATTGCACAAGTGGGATTAGAGAGATTTTTTTGTTTTTTTCATTTGTTTTTTGTTTTTTGCATTGATTGATAAATTGTTGGCCCAATTCAAGTCAATAGTAACTCTTGCTTTCTCAATCTTGAATTTAAAATTTTTTGGAGGAGGACATGCATCATGCTACCAAAAAGTCTTTTTTTTTTCTCTTCAAATTTACCCTTTTTTTTATGGTTTTTTTTTCAAATTTTGATTCCCATTCCTTTAAAAAAGAAATTCTTCCTAAATAATTGTAAAAGCAAAGCTTTGATTGGTAGCAAGCTCCTGTCCACTTTAAAAAATTTTGTTTATTCATTGTAAATCTTTCACAGCTTGAGCCAACAAGTTTATTTGTCAATGAAAAAAAAATCAATCTTTTCTCGTTTTTTACTTACAAAAAATTTTTGCTAAAATGCAGTGAATTTTTTTTTTTTTAGAGACAAGACATAATGACACCTATGCTAATGATGGATGCAAATGATAATCATACTAAATGTGAATTTTTTTTTAATAGAATATGGTATCTCATGATCAATGGATGCAAGTGGTAGTTATGCTAAAAGTGAATGATTTTTTTTAACAAAATATGGTTTCTCATGAATGGATGCAAGTGGTAGTTATGCTAAATGTGAATGGATTGTTCTCTTGATCAATGGATGCAAATGATAATTATGCTAAATGTGAATGATTTAAAAAAAAAACAAAATATGCAACTGATACTTATGCTAAATATGAATGGATTTATTTTCTTTACTAGGTTGGTAAAAATAGTTAGCCCATTAACAATGAATATACTTCCCTTTCTATCAAAATATTTTTTTATGAAGAGTCATAACTATAATTTGTCATATCAATGGACCAGACAATTTATCCAAACTCGTACTTTATTTGCATATGAAATGCATGTCATTGGTGGTTTTAGGAAAGCAGAAATCTGTGCTTCAAAAATGGGTGTCACATTGGATTAATAGGTTGTTGGCCCACTGGCAATTATTTGACTCAAGACGATGACTCAAGGAATGTGCCTTATCATGTTGATGGGCTAAACAACCTTACTAAGTCCATGTATTTTATTAATGCATGAAAATGCAAGAGATGAATATTTTTGAAAAGATTAGAGACCTATGCTCCCTTTACGTCCTACTTTAGGATTGCCTTAAATTATTGGACTTCTATCCTAAGGATCTATAAGTCTTTCTAATTTGTGAGAACTTTTCTTGGGTGCTTTTATGACTATAAAGATCATTGGTCTCCAAAAAGAAGAATCTATTTCAGAATGTTAATCACAACAGCAGGGTGAACCATTAGATGTGGGATATTCATGAAAGTGTCATAATCTGGATGAGGTTTTCGTGATAACCAAATAGGATGTACATCCAAAATGACTATCACTACATAACCTTCTTGCCTATCCTATGTCTCAATCAGGCCCAGGCATAGGGTCCCACTCAAAAGTGTGTACACAATGTGTAGGTGCTGTGTGTGATGAAAGCATATATACATGCTCAAAATAACAATCTAGAACCCCACCTGCATGACGGAACAATAGGCAACATAGATATACTGCACAAGTTGTCCACCCTAAGGTTTGTAGTTAAGATCATATCAATGAACAAGGGCATATTTATTCAAGCAAAGGAAAACAAAGTATGTTTCGCACAATATAGTAACTAAATAGTAGATAAAAGAAAAATAGAAAATATAACTAAAACTGATAAACAAGACAAGGATATTATGATTAAACAAAATGATTTAAATGTAACAGCTCGAAAGGCTATAACATTTGCACAATCTACCATATTGGGCTTGACTCTATAACTATCCCCAGTGGAGTCGTCAACTGTTACGACCATCCTTGAAGATTGTCACAACGGGATGGTGGGAGAAATTAGAAAACAAATGGAATCACCACCAACTTTTATTTATTAGGAAAAATAATTGAAAAAACCATTAAATCAAATAAAAATGGTCTATGAACAAGTCAAGTTCGAGAGTCAAATTATTCCTACTGCACTCCTGATATATCCATCCTAATATTATGCAAATCATTTGTAGCCTTAAAATCTTTATATTACCCCTTAAAAGTAAAAAAATGAAAATAAAATAATATGAGAAATTAAACAAAAATGCTTATCATATTAGCTTGTCCGAAGTGCTTATGTATCCTCGAAGCAAGGAATCAAAGTCTCATAGTTCGTCTAGAAAATAGTTATAGGTTAGTGGATTTTAATTAAACTTAATGATGTGATAATTAGTTTTAATTTCAAAATTATGATTTAATTAATTAATTTTGAAAATAATTATTTGGGAAGTGGTGGAGTTCTATGTTAAGTTCAACACGTCACCCCTAGGTCGACAAGTTGTCACAACTTAATTGACCCAAAATTAATGTAATTGATTGAAATTATGGGTTGATTAATTAGTTGGTTGATTTTAATTTGAAATCTATGATTTCACTAGTTTGAAATGTTATAATGAACAATTAATTTTGAAAATAAATACTCAGAAGGGGAAGGTCTACGCTAGGCTTGATACATCATCTCCTAGGTTAATAAGTTCTCACGACTGAGTTGACCTAAAATTATTTTAATTAATTAAAAAATTAAATTTTTAAGGATTGATGATAATAGAAATTAATATGTTTTATGGATTTTAATTAATGATTGATTGAATTGAAAATTGTTGTTAGATAAATTTCAATTTTTGATTTACTATTTTCAAAGATTTGCCAAGCGACTAATTTTGAAAATAAACATTCAAGAGGTTACAGGCTACACTGAGCCTGACATATCATCTCTTAAACCAACAAGTTGTTACAACTCAATTGACCCATAATTATAATAATTGATTGTAAAATTTAAAATTTTTGAAATTATTGTAATTAATTGCAAAATTAAATCTTTTATAATTATTGTGATTGATTGCAAGATTAAATTTTTCATAAATATTGTGATTGACTTTCTTAAATTATTGTGATTTATTGCAAAATTAAATATTTCATAATCATTGTGATTGATTGCAAGATTAAATTGTTTGTAATTATTGTGATTTATTACAAAATTAAAGCTTTCAAAATTTTTGTGATTGATTGATAATTTTAAACATTGATTTGGAATTTAAAATTATGATAATTAAAAAAGTAAAATAAAGTTTTGAGAGATAAAAGTCAGTGCAAAGCCAAATACATCATCCCTAAGTCAGTAAGCTTTCACAACTTAACTAACCCATAATTCACAACCCAGTTGACCCTTAATGATTTAAATTTTGAGATGGTATTTATTATTTTTGTATTACATAAAGGTCTAACACTTTATTGATCACTAATCACAAATTCAAGAGATTGAAAGAAATAAAGCATGAGAATCAAAGTTCATGAAAAAGCAAATAAAACATATTCAAACAAAATACAGCACGTAATCTATTGATTTTTATGATAGAAATCAACAAAATGCAATCACATATGTTTCAACCATGAACCTAGAAAATGTTTATCATATCAAGAAAGAGAGAAAGTATGGATATTTCAATATCATACATAATCTTCTTCCATCTTATCGACCATTAAGAAAAAAAAAAGGAAATCTCTCATTCCTAAATTCTCATACAATCATGACCAACCGAAATAAGAAAGGGACTACTACAAACTTTGAATATCTACGTCAGGATCTCTAAGGCACTAGAGCCTTCTACAAAATTTAAACTTGAAAACTATTCAAACCAATTGAGATTAGGCATTCATACTATTCATAAATCAAACGGTGATTTAAAACTTCAAATTGTGATAAGGCTTTCCTCTATACTGTCACTATGTCAAATATTTAGAAGCCAAAACATACAAGAGGGAAAGACCTAAATGGAAGCTACAGAAGAATGAGAAAAAGGAAGAAAACTCGCATCCATGTTGAAGCTTCTGCAACAAAGAAAGGAGCAATCCCTTCTTCTTTCTTTATTACTCCAAAACGTTCCCATTCTATTGCTTTTCTTCTTCTGCCGTCTCCCCTCTAGCAATTGACTATCTACGTGTCCCTTTGTTTCTTCTAATGCTATGTTGTTTTGCCTCTTCTAGCCATCCTCTTCTAGCAATTGTGTATTCTCTTCTACCTTTTTAGTCATCCCCTTCTCTAGGTTTTCCTCTTCTTATTTATAGACTTAGCCACATTAATTTTCAATAATTAAATTACCCAATCAGTACTAATTTCTCTCAATCAATGTAAACTTCCTTTTAATCAACATTAATTTTCCATTAACCATATTCTAATTTCTATATTAATTTCTTTAAAAATTTATCTCCACTAATTGCTAATTAGATTATTTGAATTTTTTTATTAATTAACTCCCTCTTTTTTATCTTAGAAAGTTAGACCTGAGTTTATTGGATTGTGCTTAGTAGACTATATTTAGTAGGCTACTCTATCAAAAATGAGATTAGGTTAACAGTATTTCCAAAGAAAATTTATTCATATTTTTTCTCATATTTTTTATTATTTTTAATTAATGGTCCAGACAAAATATGGTGTTCACACTATTCTTTCAATAGGAACCATGGAAAATATGTGTATGATATCTGTAACCCCTTCCTGCTATGGTATCTTTGCAGTTGCATCCTAATAGACTAACTTTAGAGATTGTACAACTAGGCTCAGATTACTCAACCAATTATTTCAATCATTCACTTAAGTGCAGAGAACCATTTTTGGCTTAAATGCTCAAGGATTGTGACATTTCTGGTTTGGGCTCAACATTTTATTTCTAACTGAGTATGCAAGCCCTAGACCAGCGTATGACATTCACAGACTGTCATTTATAAGTTTTGACATTTGGAACAACGGTTTAGTGTAGTTTCCATTTGAAGTAGCAACTAATTAGCCTACGTATAAATAACATACTCCATAAAGGCAAATACATCCACAGTACAACTTGATTAATACTATTGTACTAGGCAAATAAAGTAATATACGATCATTACCCAGTAAAAAATTGCATGTTAACACACAAGGGTTCGTAAATTGTAATCTACACTCGACAGGCTTGTTACTGAAAGAGGAAATATATTTCATATTAGAGATCGGCAAAGATTTTTTTTTCTTCCTTTTCTCCTTTTATGATGAAAACAAAGATCTGCAAAGCTATTAGACAAAACTTCCATAAATGTGCTATGCAAAAAAGGATAAAACATGAAATAGAAGTACTCAATATTGGTATTAGGCCCACTAAAATATGTAGGATTCAAGAAATGACCCTATGGAGTGGTCAGAAAGAAAAAAGAATATCCAACTTTAATTTATGCGACGTTGTTTGGCCTAAGATCCAACTGATAACTACAAGATCCAACTGAAAACTACCCAAAGAGAAAATGATAAACCAAATAAATTGCGAAAATGTGATTTTTCCAACAACCCAAAACCATAAGAAAGAGACCCAACTGATGTAAAAGCAACTATTCCCACTTTCCAGCATTCCCTCAGATGCACGACTTCCAAAAAAATAAAAAAAAACAACAAATTTAATAACAATAGAAAAAAAAGATCTCAACTCAATCAAAGCAATCCCTAAAGGAGAATATAAGCCACAATATCAAATAGCTGATGGAGAATACCAAAATATAAAACACAAAAATAGAGTAAATAAAAAAAAAACTAACTTGTGCGTTGGCAGAATCCCAATTTCGAACTCCTCCGTTGGAAAATCAAATCTGCGCAAACAAGGTAGATATTATGGTGTTTGGATGCTGAGAAAATCCAAGAGAGATTGCTACACAGAAACGTTGATGGAAATAATGTAAGAAGCATGATTCAAAATGTGGTTCCAATAGCAATGCAATCCGAAATAACATACGAAGGAGAAATAATCAAACAATTTTTTCAAATCTAACCATAACTTTTCCTAAGAAGAAGCAGTGCGTTGTAGATATCAAGGGATGCACGCATTGGCATTGTGGATCTTGGACTTTCGTGGAAAGGGTTCTGTCCATGGACAGTGTCTCTATGTTGTCTATTAGGTTTGGTCTTCTTCAGGATTTTTTGTTTTTTTGGACTTTAGTTAGTGCAGCAAGTTGGTTTTTATGAGGGTAGGTTTGTCTTTTAGTTATTTTCTAATATTAAAACAAAAAAAGTATTCCAAGAGTCAAGCAGTCAAGGCTGCGGCAGTTGTCTCCCATGTTGCATATGCCAGGTAAGCTCATCCCATTATTTTAAATTCACTGCACCGGAGCGTGGGAAAGCGATTAAGAACTTACAAGTAGAAAGAAAGACAACGCAAGCCATATTCTTTTTTGAAGGGGTAGAAAACGTTTAGGTGTTTTTTTCGTGGAAAGCTCATGAAGCTCTCGACTTTGAACTTCCTAAAGCTAAAATCTCAAGTTTCAGGTAAGTTCATTTACGTATTTAATTTTGTTTCCACCTACTAATTATTAAATTATTTATCTCTTTTTCGTGTTTTTTAAACATTATAGATTGAATTTTCTCATCTTTTTTTATTTCTTGTGATTATCTCCATTCTCAATATTTTCAAATATCTTCAATGCAGCATTTTTCCTTTTGAAAAGTTAATTAGAAAAACTTAGTGTAATCCTTTTCAAAGAATACATGGGAATTTTTGTAAGGTGTCATTTTATTGTTCTACAATTCCATACAAGTGGTATGATATGCTCTTTAAGTAAGAAAAAAAGTTAGCTACTTGAGTTGTTTAATGTTAAAAGCATGTTTTTGGGTTTAATCGGAACAATTTTTGTAGTTTGGAATTGTTTTATACTTTGTTTGGCTTTTGTGTTCATTGTGATACAATAGAATTTAAATCGAGTTTTCTATTTTGTCTTAAGGACAAGAGTTTTAAAGTCATATGAAGGAGAATAAGTTGAAGGAAAAAATGGTCAAAAGTTCTCAGTTGAGTAATTTTTCTAATTGTAAGTTAGAAGAATTATTCTATTATGAAATATTTTTAAATTTGCAAGCACCTAATCTTCGATTGTAGTAAAAGTTTTCATATTGTACAGTTTTCAATTGTGCTGGACTAGAAGAAGAGTTTGCAAGACTTAGAAACAAAACCATTTTGCAAGAAACTAAAATATCGTTGGCATGTACAAGTGTTATGCATGTTAATGGTAACAAATAAATAGTGCCAAATAGTTAATCTGCAAAAGATAATTCTAATAGTCAGTTAAACAAATTATTAATTTTTCTTTTTCTATAAACTTATTATTATGGTTCTCTTTAATTAGTATATTTTTTCTTTATAGACATTGTTGAGGATTCGCATAATGTGTTCACAGAACCAAGTAGTTGTAATCCTTATGAAGGCCCAAGTAGTTGTCATATGCATCGTGTATCAAATGGTAAGGTTTAGATAGTATTCTAATAATTTTGCAACCTCAAGTTCTAAATATTTGTATTGATAAAATTATCAACAATTTTTGTATATAGGTTCACTCTGTGATTGTGACTCATGCCAGAAAAGATATGCAAGACAAAGAAGAAAAAATATTATGTGTAACACTTTTCCTTACATTATCATGTTAATTGTAATTAAATTGACTATAATAAGTTATATAGTCACTTACCACACCATACCTTCTATGCTTTATGTTTTAAACACCTAACCTTAAAGTTTAAGCAAACTTCATTAGATATCTGGTTAACTTTCATTCATGGTTTGCAACTCTTTATTATACTTAGAAGTTGAAAACTTTACCCTAATTAAGTAAACAAAAGCTAAACATAGTATTTAATTAAGTTGCATGCATAGTTGGCCACTTTATGGTCTTACCTTGGGTTATATTACTAATGAAATCTGTAGGTGGCTTTAATACGTTATTAAACTCATAAAACTTAGTTATTTTTCTAAGTAAAATAATGGGCATTCTTGACCATATCACCGCTTGGGCGCTGGGATTTCACTACCTAAGCGCCTAGGACACAGAAATTGGTCCTGCTCTTGAGCAGGCCAATGTTCAAATGCTGGGCATTGGGCGCTCTTGAGTGCCTAGTCTCTGTCTCCCCACCACCTAAGCACCCAAAGATGGCGCTTAGGTGCCCAGTTGGTTGAGAAGGCCTTTTTCATTTGTTGGTTTCCTTAGTTTTGGTTGCTTAGTTTAGCACATAAGGGATTTTTTACACATAGTTTGGCATATCTTTAACTTTATTTTAGGGATGTTAGCATCACAATTACCTCTATGGAATTAAGGTTAAATTCAAGTTAAACTCATGCACAAAATCATACACAACAACTTATATGAACATCTTAATTTTATTCTATATAGATAGGCTACGGGTTTCACATTAAAGAGTTACCTTGTTAGCTATTTTACATTCAAAAGGAGGGAAGTTAAGCTAAATATTACACAAAACCCCTCAAAAGGTGACTTATTCATAGATTTTTACATTATAAAACTAAAACCCTATCCCTATCATGGGTCTTGATTACCAACTTGGATGATATGGATGCTTTGGATTGCCTTCACAACTCCAATCTCCGGTATGTCGACCCAGAAGTACCAAATCCCCACTATTATTTGGAAGGAAAGACATAATGTCATAATCTGAAAATATTAGAAACAATGGTGAGATAAAAATCTCAGTAGAGAGTAATAACATTCAATTTTCAAGTCATAATGTTTTCAACTATAACTTAATACAGAAAATGTCTTCTCTTTACATACACTCTCATTTAACAAGTTTAATTGTCCATGTATGTCTTATTACCAATCTTAGTTCCATAAAACATCATAACATAGGAATAGAACTTTTTCCGCTTGCAAGGTTGTCCCATCGCCATTGTTATCGAAGTGACCTTACCACTGAAGTAGCCTTAATCATGTAGAATCACCTCCTTAAGGATCATATCCAATCTTAATGAGATCACCCCCCTATAAGGATCATTTCTCAAAATCATATTGGTAATATAACATAACCTTGTTTAATTCATGGTTCTTGGTCCCAAACTTTCAAAATTAAAGTGTCACAAAGTGAATGTAGAAGGAATAGAAGAAGTGAACCATTAGTTAAAAGAGTAAAGATTCATCAAATATAAATAGAAACACATTAAATAAAAGTGGGTAGAGAAGAGTTATTACTCTCTACTTAGTCTTGATTAAACTTTGATTGTGGTTGCTCTTGAAATCTCACATGGAGTAGTTCTCCTAGTATTTGGGCAGAGTTTTGGATCTTTAATTATGTATGTGTACATGAGATAGATGGGATGGGATATTTATAGAACTAGGATATGTGTATGTGTGCATGGCAGTGTGAGAGGGTGAGTGTGTGTTCCATGAGTGAGTGAATCTTGCCAAGTGAGATAACTTCTTGTCCAAGAACATGTGATTAAATTCATGTGTTGGCTAGGGTAATGCCACATGGCATCTTATCTAGATGTTAATGATTGCTTAGTTAGGTTTAGTAGTTTAGTCACTCCATCTAGTTTCCCCTCAAGACACATGATCCTAACTAACCTCATTAATTGGTTTATGTCATCTAGTTTCCCATGGTACTTGGCGATGCATGCATAAACTCTTGAGGTTTCTATCCTTTTCTTACCAAGTAGTCATGATTGTTAGCTTTTAATGAGTCCATTCAAAGTTGTGCAAGTGTCTTATGATGATTTTGATTTGCTTGAATGACCAAGATAGTCTTGGCCATGCACTTAAAGGTGTGTGTGTGTGTCTTGATTTCATATTTACCTTGTAGGTTAAGGTCATGTGGTCAATTTCAAACTTGTTAATATAATGCCACTTGGCACTCTATCTCCTCAATAATGATTACTTAGTTAGGTTACTAACTTAGTTATTTATTCTAGTTTTCCTTCAAGACACATAACTCTTACTAGTTTCATTAGGTTAAGTATTTGCTTATGTCATTTTGGTCTCCTTAGGGTGTTTTGGCTGTGTGTTACTTGTTCCTTGGCCAACTTGGTGTCTTTTCAATTGATTGAATGGATTTCAAATCTTCTTGCACGTTTCTTTTGGCTTGGAAGACTATGAATCTTAGCCAAGTAAATTTGCATGTGATTTGGAGTATGTCATCCTTAAATGATAACTTGCTTTCCTTTAACTAACAAGAAGTGTCCATGTATACTTATCTTTTTACTGATGATGACTTAGTTACACAAAAGTAATTAAGTTTGCTTAGTTTGGTTACTTTTTGATTAGATTCCTTTAATTGACTTAGGGTTGACTTGGTTATTTTTTAACTTTTCATTAGTTTCTAAGTTGATTCTTTGTTTCTTAGTTAGACTAACCATCAGTACTCATCATTATCATCTCTTATTTCTTGACTCAATTTACTTAAGAAGACTTCTTTGTCTTCCTTTAAGTCTCTTGTAACATCCGCCCCTAACTTAAAACAAAATACATAGCCTTAATTGTCCTACTAGTTAATATAATAATTATTACTATATTTTACCCTGTTTAAATTTTACTATTAAAATATAACTGTTCAAATTGAAGAGAGCACTGAAAACTATGTAGGGGAACTAAGCATTAGTTGAAATACCTAATGGAATAGTCAAAACTAAACAGTGGGAATTTAATAATTTTGGATCTGTGAACAGTGTCATTTTTGTCCAGTAAAAAGTTAGAGATCAGTAATTAACTAAATTGATCATTTAGTTCCACTAAATTATTTCTAGTCACTTTATAATTGGATTAGATGAGAATAGTTTAACAAAATTAATAGAGAAATTACTCTTGTAGAATGAACCAATGAGATAGTGCCACTTGTAAGAATTATATTGGCTTAGAATAAACCAATTAGGTTGTGACATGTGTAAGCATATCATTGGAGGAGAATGGACCAATGAGATGTTGACATATGGAGGCCTATGATTGGCTAGAAAATTGGCCAATGAAATTGTGACATGTGGGGCTATGTAATTGGCCAAGAGTTGGCCAATAGAATTGTAACACTTGGCAATATGTGATTGGCTAGAATCTTGACCAATGGAGTCTTGACACTTGGAAGCATGTGATAAGCCAAGAGTTGGCCAATAGGATAGTGACAAGTGGAAGCATGTGATTGGTTAGAAGCTTGGCCAATAATGTCTTGACATTTGGAAGAAAACTATTGGCTAGAAAAGTAATGATTACTTGGTTAGAGAAACTAAACTAAACCAACCTAGTTACTCCTATCTAGTTCAAACCTAACTAAATTGGTTCCAATCCAACCAAGTAGGTTTCATCCTAACTAGAAGTCATCATAAAGCCATCGTGATATGGATAAGCCTATGACCAAGTCACTAAATCTCATTGGTTGATCAATAAAGAAAGAAATCAAATAATTCCCTTTAACTCCCTAAAACCCATGGCCAAGTAAAGAAAAAAGAGAAAGGAAAAGAAAGAAAAAGAGAATAAAGAAGGGAAAGTGCAAGGCCATGTATGGAGGAAGAAGAAAAGGGAAGAAAAAGAATGAAGAAAAGGAAGGAAAAGTCAAGATCAATGGGGTAAAAGCTTGTCTTCAAAAGGTAGGGGTTTAAATTTGAGTTTTTCTCTTTTTGAATCTAAGCTTTCATGGTTGATTCTATGACTTTTGATGCTCTTGAATCCATGGTGGTTTAAGATTCTTGAGATATAATCTTGAATATGAATGATTTGTAACAAGACTAGCTTACATTATGTAGATCTATAGTGTATTGGTGTGTGACTTACTTGATTGTTCTATGATGCTTGCATAGGGTTTGTATCGTGATTTCTTGTGTGTGACTTAATTCTTGTCAAGAAGGCATGAATATGAGCTCCTAATGAATCTTTGATGTTGATTTATAGTTTTGATGGTGTGTAATTTATTTAAATGTCTCTTGATACCAACTAGGGTTACCATGAATGCTTTCTCGATATTGACTTAAATCTTGCTAAGATTGATGGTAAGAATATACAATAGAGATTATTCGATTTCTCACTATGCTTATCCATAGTTAAAAGGGGTTAGAAAATCACTAGGCACTCCCCCTAGAAAGCCACGGCCTTGTAGTGCTTGAAGGAAAGTTAAATGTATTATTATTATTTGAATATTAGCTTTAGTAGTGTTTTGATGTAGATCTAGATGTGACCATATTTAAATAGCTTAAAAAGTGACTTAAGCCACTTCTTATAGTACATAGTTATAGTAGATGTTTGGAGCATAGAAGATCTTATGTGATTATAAGTTTCTTACAATGTTTAAATATTAATCTAGATGAAATTAGGTTTGAATAGTTTAGAAATAATTTAATATGCCACTAAAGATATACATGGCCAAGAGATACTTCAAGAGGAGTTAAATGTTGTTAATTAAGTTGTAGGTCATATTTACATGTTTTAATGAATATTTAATATATTTCAAGTGAAGAGATTGAGTAGAAATCCATGATGCATCAAAATCATGAATTCGACTATGTAGAGTTAAGAAGGAAAAAAGTAATGTCTTGTTTGGGAAAAGGTGGGAATTGTATGATTTAATAGAGTTTAGATGTGCTTTCAAGTAGAAAGGTTAAGAAAAGACCATGATGTATCATATTAGGGTACGTAGCCATGAGAATCCAAAAAGAAAGGTTTTGTGTTTAATTGGGTGATGATGAGACTGGAATGTTATATTAAAGAATTAGTGTGTGTTTCAATGAATAAAGCAAGGGAAGAATTAAAATGCCTAAGGAAGATAAACTTAGTCATATTATGGATTGGATGTTAGCCTTTATACAATTAGATGGAAATGAAAAGAATAGAAAATGTAACTTTGACTTTTGGCCTAGGAGTACTAAGTTACTTCCTATTATGGATTTATGGGCATTGAGGTAGAAGATGATCAATTGAGGGTTAATTGATGGGGCTTTGGCTTAGAAAACCTCTCTTGCTTAAGTATGACCCAAGTTGTGATTTCAAGGTGAGTTAAAATTTTAAGTATCTCTCTCAATGATGTATGGCCATTAAATGAAATTATGATATTAAAGCCTTAAGCTTAATGATATGTGGGCAATGAAAGTATGTCAAGAATGTATAGCCATTGAATGAAATTATGATAGTAAAGCATTATGCTTGATAAATGGCTACGAATATGTAAGGGCCTTGAAATCACACTTGCATCAATTGCGTGCTCACTATAAGTAAAGTGGAAGAAATATTATAAGCTTGTAAATGATCCTTAAGAAAAGAAAAATGAAAAGGAGGTGTTCCAGGAAAGATTAGAAAAGAATTGATAAAGAAAACACCATAGGAGATCATCCAAACGGACGTAATCCATGAAAGTCTTATATGTGTCTACGGTCCACTTTGTGGATATGGTCCACTAACAATGTGGTAAAGTTGGCAAAAGCACAAGAAGGGGGTTGAACTGTGCTCCTTTGGATTCTGAATTTCACTGCAAACACAATCACCTTTTCTCAAGACTTTCTGAAGTATAAATACTTAGAATTGAGCAAGTTCAAATACAGCACAGGTTAGAGTTGAGAAAGTTGAACTTTCTCAACTTTCTCAAGTAATCCCAAAAATGCAGTATTGATGTAAATCAGTTCTAGATATCTTTCAAGACAAGTTTTGAAACTTATAAATCAAATTTAACACTTTAAAAATTATTTATATCAAATTTGAACTCACGAAAGCTTAAGTTTCAAATACTTGAGTTACCTAAGTTGATTTCAAAGACATATACAAAACTTTAGTTCACACAAAATCACTCAATGAACTTGAAATAAGCTCAAAACTGAAACTAAAGTAAAAGATAAGGGAAAGAAAAGCTTAACACAAAGATTTATACTGGTTGACCCTAAACCACGTGGATTACATCTAGTTCCTAGCTCCTCATTGAGATTTTTCATTATAAACAGAGTATTCTTTGAGCCGCAGCCTTTCCAGGGTAATACAAGAGTATTCTTTGAACCATAACCTTTCCAGGCTAAAACGAAGTGAAGTATTCTTTGAAACGCAGCCTTTCCAGGTTAATATCTGAGTAGTCTTTTAGTCACAGTCTCTCCAAGCTGAAAGAAAATAGTGCATTGACTAGCACAACCCGCTGGCTCACTTCAGATCTCACTAGATCAAGTGTTACAATAAGTGTTTTGTAATGGGTTGCTCTCAAAAACACTCACGGAAGAGGATTTACACAAGTTACAGAGTAATATATCTACCTATACAATGATTTTAGCCAAACTAAGCTCTCTTAGGTAGGTTCAGGATAGGTAAAAAAAGTGATCTCTGAAGTTTACTAAGAAACTTTTCACTTTAAACCTTGTAAAATCTTCTAATCTTGTTTTCATAAGATCTTTAAGCTTTCTCAAGATCAGTATTGACCTTTCTCAAGTTCTGGATGTTGGCTCCTGAGATCAACTTTCTTAAGTCTTCCTTAAGTCCTCGCATTAATTTTTAGTGATCCTCCAACCATCTAATGATCTTTCTCATTAATAATCTTGAGGTTTGCACATAAAAGCTTTAAAGAAAATCTTACAAGAACACATTAATCCACTTAAGAATGTTAGAGCAATGAATCAAAATTTCAATATAGTTTGTTAATCATCAAAACAAATAGAAAGGATTAACTCAATAGGGCTTTGGAGCTTTCAAACTCCCTTACATGTGGATATGTTAAGTGGAATCCACCAAAAGGGTATAGTATAGCCACATTTTTAGGGGACATCCTATGTCAAGGGAGTGCCTCAATTATGATAATGGCCATTAATGATGAAAGTTATAGGGGTTATGCCCCAAGATATGACACCATGTAATGAAAGATGATTTAAAGAGTGTTAACGCTCTATGATGTTAAGACATGTGAGCATGTAATTGATAAGGAGTCCAGTGCTTGTTAAAATAGGATAGAAAGGCTAGAATTAGTTAAGTAGCTATTAGCAAGCCTAATACAAGATGCATTGTTATGAATTATCCATATTTTAAGAATTAACATTAACCATGAAACAGTTTTCTGTATGACATACAACTGGAAGCACCATAATTTTCATAACTACTTTTATATGGTTTAAACCCTACTAAGAATGTAGAATTCTCACCCTTGTAAATGTGGTGTTTTCAGAGTATTCAGGAATCAAGTAAAGACGTGTATTACATGAAAGTCAAAGTGGAAGTGAATTAAGTACTTCTAAAGATAATATTGAAGTTTTAGTAGTGATTATGTAATTCTTTCACTGTACTGTTATGCATAAATAATATGTATAAATATTTGATTATGAATATTAGTTTGACAATAGGTTGTATATGTAAGTGCATTAATATGTGTTTTAATTATTTCACTTAGCAAAATGTGTTTAGAGTTACAACATGATAAATTAGTGAGCTATCCTAAGTTAATTAGAAATTCAATTAACGTAATTAAAGGAAGATGGAAATTAATTTAAAGAAATGTAATCACATAATTGACATTTTATTTTATTATTATTATTATAGTGGTCACGTAATCAAAGTAAATAAAAAGAGAATTTTATTTAAATAATGTGAGTACATAACCATTTGTTTTAGATTAGTAATAGACATCTTTTTATTTTAATCACGTAATCATGATGTCAAGTTCAACGTTTAATATTTTAATTAATCACATAATTACGTAATTTAAATAATTACTTATATTTTGATATTTTAACAGACACGTAATTATTTAATCACATAATCAATTTTTTTTTTAGTTAATTGTAAGAATTCAGTTTAAATTCACTCGTCTATAATTTATTAATACAAATCAAGTACTAGTACGTGATACTATACCACATAGGTAGGTGTTACATCTCTCATGTAAGCTTCTAGGTAATAAGCTTCTTTGTCTTTTGATGATAAATACTTAACTTGTTAATTAAGTCAAATTACTTGAGAGGTTTTCTTTATTAGCTTTTCTTAGAAATTTCCTTAGCCTCTTTCTCATGAATAATGTGGACCTACTTTCCATTGCATAACATTCTTTTATCACTAATGCCATAGGTTTATTCCTTGGCATATTCTAGCTTTTAGGAAATTTCCTAGTCTTTTTCCTTTTCCTTTCTTCCCATTCTCACGTGGCCTACCTCCCTTGGAATACAACTTGTTTATCTTCTTCTAAGCTTATGTATTGGGTTTTGGGTTATTTGGGCTAGGCTTGCCTATGTGCTTAGGGTTTTAGGCTCTTACTTATTCATTTTGACCTAATTGCGAGACTAAACCATACTTAATTAGGGTTTTATCACCTTAAATTAATTTTCTTTACATGACTTGAACCCTTTCTAAAATTATAATAAGCTTTAAACACAAAACAAGCAATAATGCATTCACAAACATAATCATACATAGAATATTTTTCATGATTTAGGGGATGTTACATTATGCATAGCACTAAATGTCTCCAAATACAAATATCATCCATTATAATGGAACTCAAACATCAATGAGATCTATTTTATCAAATATATCTATTGGTAAGAGGCTTTACCAAAATTTCGAACTTCATATTAATGTTAATGTTAAGTTGTTTAAGCTAATTTTAATTATGATGTTCATGAACATTATTTTTAATTTTTATTGATTATGGTTTAGTCAGTGAATTTGGTTCTCCTAAAAAATGAGCTGCAAGAGAGAGACGAAAGCTTATAATGAATAATAAACGAGCTTCATCAAGTCCACTAATGCAAGCCAATTATGAAAATGAAGAATCAAGAGTTAGTAAGAGAGCAAGTCATATGATTTCAGTTACTAATTGTCTCGATCATGAAAGTAAGTTCTCCAATTTTTATTATTCCTTTTATTGTTATTTAGACATATAGTTATTTTGTAAATACAGATACTTAATTATTAAATAGATCTTACTGATGATTTTCCAATCATGGCCACTAATTTACTTGAAGTTCAAATTTGTGTTCTGAAAATGTAGATATGCCTCAAGAGCAAGATAGTCCTTCAGAAAATGTAGTTGCAGTGGATAATAATTAAGATACCCCAAGAGTTCTTTCATGTTTAAATCATTTTGTCTCTCATTTTTCTTTGATTCAAATATGGAGAAAAGAAAAATTTATCCTTTCTATAATGTTCAGATTTAGATTATGTTTCTAATGATAATACAAGTGATGATTCATCTAATGATGATGGTATTAATTACATTTGTTTCTTCATGTCATACTTGTAACATCTTCCCTTAATTTAGAATGAAATACATAACCCTAATTACCCTAATAGTTAATATAATAATTATTGTTATTTTTCATTTTGTTTAACTTTTATTATTAAAATGAAACTGTTCAATTTGAAGAGAACGATGAAAACTACCTAGGAGAACGAAGTATAAGTTAAAATACCTAATAAAATAGTGAAAACTAAATAGAGACAATTTAGTAATTTTTAATCTATGAACAGGAGCATTTCTATCCAATAAAAATTAAAGAATCAGTGATTAGTTAAGATTGACCAATGAGTCTACTAATGTATTTCTAGTCACTTTAAAATTTAATTAGATGAGAATAGCATAACAAAATTAATAGAAAAGTAACATTTATGAAACTAGTCCAATTAGAACATAACATGTGGAAGCATGTCATTGAATGAAATTTTGGCCAATGAGAGAGTACCACGTAGAGGCCTAGGATTGGCTAGAAATTGGCCAATGAAATGGTCACAAGTGGTGCCATGTAATTATCTAAAAAAATTTGTCAATAAGCTTGTGACATTTGGCACCATGTAATTGGCTAAAAATCTTGGCTAATAGAATTGTGACACTTGGCAATGGGTGATTTGCTAGAATCTTGGCCAATGGGGGCTTGATACTTGGAAGTATGTGATCGGCCAAGGGTTGGCCGAATAACATGGTGACAAGTGGAAGCATGTGATTGATTGGAAGCTTGGCCAATAATGTCTTGACATTTGGAAGAAAACTATTGGCTAGTAAAGTAATGATTATTTGGTTAGAGAAAATAAACTAAATCAACCTAGTTACTCCTATCTAGTTCAAACATAACCAAATTAGTTCCAATCCAACCAAGTAGGTTTACATCCTAACTAGAAGTCATCATGAAGTGGATAAGTATAAGGCAAAATGAAGGCTTCTTATTGGCTTGCCTAACAAAGACAAATTAGCTTAGGTATTGGCTTAGGTAAGATACAAACCCATAATTTCCCTAATGTCCCCAAAACCCACGGCCATGACAGAAGAAGAAAAGAGAAGAAAAAAAATAAAGAAAAGAAAAGGAGGAAGAAAGGGAGCTCACGGCCAAGGGGAAAAAGAAAGGAAAAAGAAGAAGAAAAAGAGAAGAAAAAGGGAAACAAGCCTAAATCAACTTGAAAGCCTTGATCTTTAAGAGGTAGGGGTTTAAACTCAAGCATTTCCATCTTTAAATCTATAGTTTCATGATGGGTTTCTATGGTGGATGTTCCTTTAAATCCATGAAAACTTATTCTATATGGATCCTGTGCTTGAATATGGATGGTTTATAACAAGATTAGCTAACTTTGTGTTGATTTCAAGCATGATTTTGAAGTGGGTATGTTTAGGGTTTATGTTAGAAGTTACTTGTCTTAACTTAGATCTTACTAAGATTTAGTAGATGAATGTAAATCTAAGCATGTTTAGATGTGATTTATGCTTATTTAGGATTAAACAATTTGAAAAGTGATCTAGATTCTTCTTTTGATGCACACGGCCTTGTGGGTGTCATGGTGATTGGATGTGATTTATTGATGTATGCCTAAATGGTTTGAAAGAGTTAGATTTCCTTTCTAAATAGCTCACGACTATGATAGGCCTTAGAGAGGACTAAGTGAATACTTATGTAATCAAGAATTACTTGTGATGTTTAAATATTAATCTATGTTTGACTAGGTTTACATAGCCTAGAAATAGCTTAGTTTATTTTTATGATGCCATGACTATGGTGTATTTATGTGAGATGCTATATGGTCATATAGGATTAAAAATGGTTTGATATGTTGCTGTAAAGTGCACGGCCATATAGGATTCACTAGGTACTAGAAGTAATTAAATTAAGTGTGAATAGAATTTAGATGTTTTAGTGTTATTTTGAGACATTGCTAAGTTCACCTAAGCCTGAAAGGTTTGGAATAACTGGGTCTTCCCTTTAGGTAAGTTACGGCCATCTTGGGAATTTAAGAGTAATTATGTGATTGATTTAGAGTTAAAAAGAGAAAATGGAATCATGATGCATCTTGGTAGTGAATTCGGCCAAATGGAGTTAAAAAGGGAAGATGTGTGATTGATTAAGTGAATTAGATGCATTCTAAATAGGAAACCTAAGAAAAAACTATGATACACCCAATAGGTATGGTATAACCATTTTAAGGTTATGAAGAAAAGCAGGTGACGTGAGTGTGTGGTGTTCATATTAGAATATTTCCATAAAGTTTAGAGTGATTCAAAGAGAGAATTGAAAGAAAAACTAGAGTGCCCAAAGAAGCTAAATTTGGCCATATTATAACTTAGATATTAGTTTCTTGCAAATGGCTTAAAGTGACAAGAATAAGAAAGGAGATTAAAGCTTTGGCCTAGAAGTATTAAGTTACCTCTTTTTGTAAAATTATGGGCATTAAGATAGAAGATAGCATTCTACTTAAGGGTGGAACAAATGTTATGAAGGTTTAGCTTTAAGAAGATAAGAATGATCATTGGAGAGTTAAATTGTGGGATTATGATTTAAGAAACCTCTCTTGTTTGAGTATGACTCAAGTTATGATTTCAAAGTAAGAAATGATAATTAAGCATTAATTCTAATGGTGTATGGCCATTGAATGTTATTATGATAATAAAGCCTTGGGCTTGAAAATATATAGCCAATGAAAGTAAATCAATGACGTGTATGGCCATTGAATGAAATTATAATAGTAAAGCTTTATACTTGATGAATGGCCTAAGAATATGTAGTTACCTTGAAATCAAACTTATATATCAATTACATGCTCACTATAAGTAAAGTAGAAGAAATAATGTAAGCTTGGAAATGATCCTCAAGAGAAGAAAAAAAATGAAAATGACGAAATCCGAAAAGATTAGAAAAGAAATGAGAAAGAAAACACCATGGATATAATCCAAAGACACGTGATCCATGAAAGTCTTACATGTGTCTATGGTCCACTTTGTGGATATGGTCTACTAAAAGGGTGTGGATATGTTGAGCGGAATCCACCAAAAGGGTGTGGTATAGCAACTTATGTTTAGGGGACGCCCTATGTCAAGGGAGAGCTATCACTCATGATAATACCCATTGATAATGAAAGTTAAAGAGGGCTATAGCTTAAGATATGAGACCATGTAAGCAAAGATTATTTAAATAGGATTTAAGTCCTATGATGTTAAGACACGTGAGCATATAATTGATAAAGAGTCTAATGCTACTGAGATAAGATAAAAAAAAACCTAGAATTAGTTTAATTGCTAATAGCAAACCTAAAACTTGAGGTTTAGTTATGAATTATCCAAATTCTAGAAAGAATTAATATTAACAGTGAAACAGTTTTCTGTATGATATATATAGCTGGAAACCCTATAGTTTTTTTAATCATTTTAATGTGGTTTAAAGCCCTACTGATAATTTATAATTCTCACCCCTTTTTCAAATGTAGTGTTTCTTGAATTTACAGGATCTGGATAAAGGCGTGTGCTTATATGATGAATAAGGTGGAAACAAGATAGGTTTCTTTATAAGATAATGTTTTAATTTAATAATGTTTAGATGTCACTCATTTGATGTATTATTATGTAAATACAAGATGTGTACCAATTATTATATATGTGTTGGAGAAACATAAATATTTTAATATGTGTATTTTAATGATTGTCATTTAGTGATAAGTATTTAAGGTTTCTATGAGATAATTTAGTAGATTATTTAAGTTAAAGATAAGAAATAAATCCATACAAATTATAAGTCACGTAATTTAAGCTAACAAGGAAATTCTATTAAAAATCAAATCACGTAATCAATGATTTTATTTATTATTATGTGTATCTTAGATTGGTCACGTACTCTTGGTTTCCTATTTAAAGTATTAGATTTAAATTAGTTACGTGATAGCTTAATTTTTTATCATTAGTTATAAGTTAATGAAAAACATTCTTTTAATGTTACGTAATCAAATAAAAGAGAATTTTATTTAAATAATGTAATAATGTAATTCATTATTTCATATAAGTAATAGATAATTTCTTATTTTAGTTACATAATAGTGACATTTTGTCCAACATTTAATAATTTAATTAGTCACATGATTGCATAGTTTAAATAATTACTTATATTCTGATATTTCAACAGACACGTAATTATTTAGTTACGTAATTAATTATTTTAGTTAATTAATAGATAAATTTAGTTTTAAAAATTTACTTGTCTCTAATTTATTAGTACATGTTAAAGTATTACTACGTGACACTGCACCATATTGGTAGGTGTTACAATACTCCTTTGTTTATTATATTTTGTTAATGGATATTTTGTGTACTTTTTCATGAATTTTTTTATACAATTTAATGTTTTTTTAGACTATCATGATCTTGGGGATCCAACATATTATTACAAATCATGTTTTGCAATGATGTGGTATGTAACACTCTACCTTAGAAGTATTGTTTCTTATACTTACTCAAATAGTTACTTTTAAGTTCATTTGCGGTTAATTATGTATGGTAGATTATGTTGTAAAAATAAGTTATAATATGTTTGTTATGAGTTGTTAGATATTAAATTCCTCTTAGAACTAAATTAATGCAACTAATATTCAAAGCTTGCTTCATATATTTGATTGCTTGTTAAACTCTATGAGGGTTTGAATTCAATAAGCCTTTAGCTTAATTTTTGAAATCATTAAAACCTAATTAAAAATCCTTATAGTTGACTCAATTTAGGACATAAATAGTATCAGTTCTTTGCCCTGCCACTGTTTAGGCGTTGGTTCCTCATTGCCTAAACGCCTAGAGTCTAGAAAACAACCTAGTTTCGCACCAGCCACCACTCAAACACTCAGACCCCACCACCTAGGCACCAGTGCCACCGTTCAAGTGCCTAGATTTTGCGCTCAGGTGCCTAGGACACTGAATGCCCCCAATTGGCAAAAAGTTGCATTAGTTTTTCTCTTCTTATAGGCTATTGTGTACTTAAGTTACTTAATTATATCTTCAATTATCATACATTCACATAAATTTGTCTAGAGTTTTGATGAGTTAACTATCATTTGGTGTCAATATCATGGTGAATTAAGTAAGAATAACATAGCACAAAATCTCATAAATATATTAAATTGTTTATATTATGTGTTATTCAAAAGCTAGGGTTTTACATAAAGTATCACCTAGAACTATTTTATAATCAAAATTAGGGGCTTGGTTAGTGTTATTTAACATAACCCCTTGTGGTGATATTTTCAAGTTACATTACATATGCATCCTAGCTTCCTACATTTTAAGCTACTCCACTTCCTTGATTATCAAATTGGTAAACTGAATATCGTGGATGACACGTATGGGGCCTAACCCTATAACATCAACCTGAATTATTTCTATCTTAACCACAATGGTGACATATAACATCTTGCACTAATATGGAAACATCACAAATAAAAGTAAAATAAAAATATCAATAAGAAACATTAACATTTAAATTTAAAAGTATGCAATGTTTTCTGTTATTTCATATACAAAAAATGCTTCTCCTTTTCACTTTTCTTTATTTAATGAGTTCCTTTCTTATGCTAGATTACCAATTCCTTAATTTTTCATTTTTACGATCTTACACCATGATTTGAACATAGGAATAGAGCTATTTTCGCTTGCAAGGGCGTCCCCTCGTCATTACTACCAATATGGTCTTAATCATGCGAGATCATCTCCTTTAAGGATCATTTTTAAATTTAGGTGAGATCACCTCCTTTGAGGATCACATCTCAAAAATAACCTAGATCACCTCCCTAGGAGGATCACTTCTAATTAATTGGTAATGTAACATAACTTTTCATTATTTTTATTTATCCATGATACAATCTCAAGTTTGAAATAATCATTCAACATAAAAAACATCAATAGAGCATCCTCTCACTAGTTCATGAAGAAAATGAATAAGTGAGGAATATCTCAAATAATAATAAGAACATATTAAATAGAGAAAGTTTGGGAGAAGAGTTTATATTTCCTACTTCTTTTAGAACTTAAAAACTTCAAGAGTTCCCTCTTTCTAGTTCACGTGCACTAGGGCTTCTCTTACTCACTCAAGAGTTTCTTCTATTGTTTTGGTGTTATGTGCTCATCTATGAATAGGAAGCGGTATTTATAGGGGATTTCGGAGTACATGACCGTGCACTTTGTATGGGTGTGTGGCATGAAGTTGGCTTGGATAAGGGGGGAGAATTTTCTAGGTTAAGACCATGTGGTCTTATGTTTTAATTGCTTGCTTTACTCTTGGCTTCTTAAGGTAATTACACATAGTGTCTTATCTCCAAATCCATCATTACCTAGTTACTTTTGGTAACTTAGTTTAGTCTAGTTGTTTTCTAACTATATTCCCCTTTTCGATTCTTGATTGACTTGGTTTCTTTCTAACTTTTTATTGGTTTTCAACTAGATTCCTTGCTTTCTAGTTAATCCAACCATTATTACATGTTATTAATGAGTCTTATATTTGGGCTTGAATTAACTTAGAAGACTAAAGCTCTCTCCCTACCTCTCCACGTAAGCTTCTCAGTTCTTCCATCAATATTTTATGTTTTGTTCACACTTCTTTGTCTCTTATGCATGTGCTTTTCCTGTATGCTTCCTTATATGCTTTTGGTTCTTCCTTTTCTCTCTCTCTTTCACGTGAATTCTCTCTAGGAAGACAAGTTTTTTTATCTTCTTCTACTCTTATTCTTATTGGGTCAAGGCTTTTGGGCTTACGGTTTTGGTCTTACTTAATTCTAGGCCTTTATTATTTACTTGGGTTTATAGTTTGGGTTGGGTTTATGCCTAAATTGGCTTAACTTTTTGGGCTGATTTATTTAATCAACTAATACTTAAATTGGGCTACGGTTCTTGGGTCACAGTATTATTAAGGCCTAAGTCTAAGTATGGTCTTAATTGTCTAGAGTTTAGTTTTTAGGGTTTTTGGGCTTAACTTGCTAGGCTTCTTGGACTTAATTCACAAAACTTGGATCTTGGGTTCTATGCCACACGTGAACAATGGTTTCTTGGTAAGCTTAGAGTCTATTATAATCAAGTTAAGGTTTGTTTCTTTGTTCTAACTTACCTTATAGCGCTTGGACTCTTTCAAAATTCTAATGGGTGTCAAACAAGCACATTCATAGATAAGTATATAAAAAATTATTCATAATTTAGGGGATGTTACATGGTACAATGATAGGTGTCGAAAAGACATTAACAGTTCAAATCCTCATTTCTCATTATGTTGTTTGAATGGAAAGGATTTGTTGCCAATCTTGAAAGAAGCTTTGAATTTCCTTTTGTCTCTTATGTTTGGAAATGATAGAAGAAGTCTAAATTTCTAATAGAATATTTGATCTTACAATGTGATGTTTTCATTTACACCTTTTAGTGGCAAGATAGAAACAAGTATTAACAATGGTAATGGTCCTTACACATTTCTCCTTCATGGTCAAAATTACCACTTGATAGGGAGTTGCTGCTAGAAGAAGGATCAAGTCTTAAATTTTCCCAATGTATATTATTGACATTAAAAATGAAGTTAACAATAGAATTAATTGTTTATGTATGATTCCTAGCTTTAAAATTTCAGGTAATACACTTTTTTGTGTCATTGATCTTAACTATATTTATGTATTTACTTACTTAGTTTTTTATTTTTTAAGGTCACGAAATAATACAAATGAGTTAGATATAAACATTGCTGCAAGTTTGAAGGATAAGATTAATGAGCACAATATTCTTGCATGATGTTACAGAGTTGAACGAGATCGTTTTTCTCAAGAAGGCTTAAGAGGTGTTAAATTAAAATTGTTCAAAAGTAGGAGTATTAATGGAAGAACAAATAATCTTTCCTAATGCAAGTGAAGTAGCAACACTGATTGTTGGTGATTTTGATAATCAAGAGGGAGTAAGGGACTTTGTAGTTAAGACCTAATCTAAGAAGCTGCAACGTATTAGTTAAGACCCATGGAGGATTGAGAAGAGTTTTATTTGTTTCCTTCAATTGCCATAAAAGATTGCTACCAATTTGTAATCTCAAGGATATGGCATTACTCTACAACTTTACAATTCTTTTCCTTTGCTTCTAAATGGCCAAATCCTTTTTATCAACAGTTTCTTTATTATACCAATTAAAATAATCATAGTTTCCATCTTACTGTTAGAAAAGAATGAAATAAATAAATTAGCTGTATTGTGTTAACAACCAAAAGCAACATGAGAAAAATGATTCATTACCCAAAAGTTCTTACAACCCCAAAATCATCTCCTTAGGTTAGTATTAGTTCATGCAGTGCGAACAATGACTCTAATCCCGCAATAGTAAAAATGACCTCCACGCATTGATAAGCTTTGAGAAGCTATCCCTTTAAGTTGTAGAAACCCTAACATAGAAGGAAGAAAATGAAAAGGGGGAAGGGAGAAAGTAGCAGTAATGAAATTCTATCACTCAAAATGATATCATTTCATTAAGTAGAAAAAAACAAAAAGTAATTTAATGGTGCATTAACCCATGTAAGCGTTGTTAAATGCCAATAAGATAGTTCCATTAGTTGATGCTATGGAAATGAGATTTTGGATGCTTTCGCCTAATGTTTCATAGTCAGATGACCAAATTGAAAGAAAAAAAAGTTATGGGATTAAAATGAAAATAAAAAATAAGTTGAGGGATGAAAGTATCCTTTTTTCCTATATAAAAATAATTGTAAAATATTTACTTGATCTGATAACATTATTCTTTTTTAAAGATGACAATATTTTTTTAATTAAATTATAAAAAAATTAAAATTAAACATTATTGTTAATGTTTAAAAGATTTTTTCTTATAAAAAATATTTGTGTCATTTACATTAACTTTAATTCTATTTCATAGTGATTTTATGTACTAAATAGTGAAGTGACTTAGAAAGACGTTTTATTTTAAGAATTACCAAATTGTAAATTAAGAAATACTATTTTATTACATTTTATTTTATTTTATTCTTATTCTATTATGATATTATAAAATTATTATTCCCCGCATCAAAAGTTATGTTATAGAATTGAATTATAAGTCTATAATTGATTAAAGACTAGTTGAATGGTTCGATCTAATTCAATTCAGATAATACTGCATCTTTAATAATGGAAGAGTTAAGAGTGCAGTTTTAAGTATATATAAGTGAAACTCACAAAATCCAAATAAAAACATTATTGACAAAAAAAATCCGAATAAAAAATTACTTGATTTTAGTTTCAGTAAATATTTATTGTATTACCTAATTATTTGTATTTATTATACTCTCATTCTATGATTTTTCTCTATTTTATTCTCAAACAAAGATTTATTGAAAGTAAAGGTACACAACTTATAATCTTAAAAAAAACAAACGATACAGAACTTATAAATCACAGAAACCATGATTTTGAACTGATCAAAGTAAGTATTAAATTAAAGGATAAAATGCTTACACACTTTTTTAATTTCGGATAAGTTGTATTTATATTCTTTAATTAAAAAAATAGTTATTACATACTTAAATTATGTTAATAGTAGTGATTAAATTTTTTATTTAATATTATGTCAAAATCAAATGATAATTTAGTCACATATGATATGTATATCAATTATTCACATTAATTTTACATTTTTTAATAAAAATAATTTATAAAATAAAAAAATTATACATTTAAGTTAGTATAAAATTTAATTTTATTATCACTTCTATAAGTTATTTTATAAAATATAAAGTAAAAAAAATTTAATAAATCACGTACATATCATATATAATAAAATTATTTATTAAATTTAATAAAAAATTAAATAAAAAAATTAATTATTATAAATTATATAATTTAAATATCTTAATAATTATTTATTTTAATTAAAAAAGTATATATATAACTCATTCAAAATTAAAAGAGTGTCTTAAATTAAGCATAAAAATGTAAACACAAACACACCAAAAAATGCAAACGAATAAAGTGAAATTAAATCACATGTAGATGGGTAGATTTCTTTAAAACATGATTAAATGCATGAAGTTTGAAAATTTTATTCAATTTAAACTTTAAACAACTAAAATGTTGGGATTCCGCAAAATTAGAACTTTATCTGTTGGTCACGAGCTCCCCTTTCATGCCACGTGACCCGTTGTTGGGGACGAAAACATCTGTCCAAGGCTCATCTCATGCCACGTCATCCTATATAAGTCCATAATTTCTCCGGAGTGGACCCCACCCTTCCACGTGGCCCATTTGACTGGCGGTCTCTAGTCTATCCCACTGGCACCGAAGACTCCCAGTCGTCCTCCGAAAAGGACAAGACACTCGCACAGTTGTCTGGTACGTGCGTGGCGCGCCCCACTAGCAAACGTGGCCACGTCGACCTCGACTGGATTACACGTGTCCCCCGCCCTTTAGCCGCCAAGTTGTGCCGCGTTATGCCATTTGACCACTATTTTAAGTCTCCTCTCTCTTTTGCTCAAAGAGTCTTTTTAATAATATTTTAATATATAATATAAAAATATTAAACAAAATACAAAAAAGCTTATATTTTAAAAATTATAAATTTATTAAATAATTAAAAATTTATTAAAATATAAAATTTATTTTTAAAAATTTATTATTTAATGTCATATATAAATAAATAATTAATATAGTATCGTGTATATTTTTAAAAATAAAAATATGTATTTATTTTAAAGGTAAAATGTTATGATACTTCCTTAGCAAGCCACCCACGCGCCTCGCCACCCTCAGGTGACACCGCCCTATCGTCGGAGAGTGGGTTACACGCGCTTCTCCGAGAATAGGACCTCCTATTTTATTGGTAGCTGGTGTTTCCTAATTCAACGACCGCGGAAGGTTTCCCTGTAAAGCACGTTTCGTGAGGACCGAAGCCTTATTAATACCCCATTCGTACTTTTATGTTTCTATCTTCTCTTTTTATTCCTTAGCTTTTTTGCCTTCTTCTCTTGCTTGCTTCGCTTTGCTGAGTTTGCTCACCCTTTTTCTCACATCGGTTTTCCGCTTTGTTCTCGCTCTCATTCGCTGCGCTTTCTGGGGGTCTCTTAGCAGTTCTGTTCTGTTTTTCTCGCTTTTCAGGTGAGTATCTCAAGTTCTTGACTTTCCATTTCCACCCCCACGTACACATTGCCTCCGCAACTTTCTCTCTGCCTGTTTGGCTGCCCAGAAAATTACTGGACAAAGAAACTTTTGCTGAAATCTCGTACCAAAGAGTTGTGGTGGTGGTGGTGGGTTTTGTGTCCTTTTTAAGGGTTCTGGGTTTTTCTACTTTTTGGCTTTGTTTTGTTGGCTGCCAAACTAAACATGGGTTCGCGCTTTAATTTGTTATAACCCCTTCTTACTGGTTTATGTTCACTCTTGAAGATTACCCATCTGGAGTTGCATTCTGAATATTGATGAGTACTCTCGCTCTCTTCTTCCCGTGGCTGGAGCTCGTATATTAGGTACATCTATGTTTCATGTTCTCTTCTTCTTTGGCCCTTTTCTTTGTGTGCGAAAAGGTGTCATTTTCTCACGAGAATGCTTTTCAAATTGAGATTCTGAAATTTGGGTTCCGATTTTTTTTTTTTTGGGTACTTTTCGAGATTGTGTAAATTGCTTGAATTTCAAAGGTTTGGTGACATTTTGACTTGGGAATCTTTCGTGCTACCTTCGCTTTTAATGATTAATAAATCGTAACAAAAATTTTAGGAGCTGGTCAGAATCTGGGCTACCATATATTAATTCAGTTGAAAAAATGTTTTTCTTTTGAGCATATCATCATTTTCTTAGACAAAGCGTTCCATGATTGGTTAATTCTTTTTTTTTTTTCAGTTTTTGCCGACCACAATATGGATGCTCTCGAAAATTGATTCTGATTTGTCTGTCTTGGAGCTGTTTCTGATTAAGCTGATGTGATGTTGTTGTTTGTTTCAGTTTTCACACGTGATTTTTTTCAGTCTAATTGTTTGTTGTCGTGATCATGTAAACTATTCTGAACCATTTAAAAAGAAGTAAAAAATCAAGAAAAGGATCAAAAAGTCAAATTGTGAAGTTGACATCAAGCCATTTTTAATTTACCAATCTTGGGTTGTTCTTTCTGAGTATTTTTCATTTATGCCATGAAAATAGAAGTAAGCTAGAATTTACGCTTGAAGGAAAGGAAATATGCTGTACATAGCTTTGGATAAGTTTTTATACTTTTGTTTTCTTTCCTGTCCACTAGGTGGGGGGTAGTACAGCTTTACATTATGCACATAATTGGCATTTGTTTAATTATGTTTTGTTAACACATTTTAGCTGTTCAAAATTTCTTATCCTATGCTTGGTAGAGGTAGTTGGACATATTTTCCTCCATAATTTTTTATTCATGATTTTTAGCGTCGTTTGGTGTGCCTTTATGTATTCTGCATCATGATCTAGTCATTTTTCCTAGTGCTTTCTATTTTATTGTGTGAGTAGGTTGGTCTTGGACTAATAGCTTGGTTAGAGATATTAGCTCTGTTATCATACTTTATGTTATTTTGTAGTTGGTGTACGTAGTAGTAATTCAGCATGGAAGTGTTTATGTTTTGATTTATTTTTTAAATGTGTCTATTATCCCTGAAGTTAGGAAAATTAAATTTACTAGGGATTATCTGAATCTAATCTGTCCTATGCTATGTATGTGAGTGTCTCATTCTGTTTTAAGTGACTCATAATGTGAAAATTAATTATGCTGATCCTTGTGTTCTTAAGCAGCTGTTGCTGTATATTTTTATAAAAAATAAGAGAGATTAGAAACAGAAATTATTAATTTATCTTTTCCTTTTGCTATATTGCTCCCTTTTGGTCATATGCAATTACAAAAGCAAGCAAGAATGTTAAATTTTCAAGTTGCCAGAGATTCATTTTCTCTTGCACATTTTTCTTGGTCAAGTACATGAAGTTACAACTTTCATGAACCTAACACGTCTAATTATTTAACCATAGTTCAAAGTAAACCCTAATAATATTCAGTTGTCAAATTAGGCAACTCCTGCTTTTCGTATTTCATATCTTTAGTTAACTACAAGTAGCATGGGCTGTTTACTGTCTTTATTTGGAATTTAGGAATTACAT
The DNA here is from genome assembly GCA_019955255.1 of Castanospermum australe. Taxonomy (NCBI): domain Eukaryota; kingdom Viridiplantae; phylum Streptophyta; class Magnoliopsida; order Fabales; family Fabaceae; genus Castanospermum; species Castanospermum australe. Next base: position 55,060 of record NSJW01000532.1, read on the forward strand.
TTTTCGGACCAATCATTAATAGGAACAATCCTCCTATTAATAATAGGAAGAATTCATGGAACTTCCTTCCTTTGTTTTTACTTTTCAATTTTTTTCCTTTGTTTTTACATGGCTAATTAAAATTCAGCTATATAATTATGCTTTGATAACAGTAGTTCCTAAAGCTGTCTCCTTTCCTGACCCCTATTTTTTATTCTGGCTACTTCACGTGTTTCTCATTATAATATTCTATACATCTGAAGCATCTTTTTTGCGTTTATTTTTTTGATATTGACCAAGCATTTTCATGTGCCCTGTTTGTCCTCACATCTGTCAGACCTGCTAGTTGTTTTTCCATTTCTGTTGAAGGTTGCATGCTTTTAAGAGCTTAAACGTTTTCCATTTTCAAAACTCATGATTGCCAATAAGAGTTTACCTCTCTCTCTCTCTCTTTTCCCCTTTTATGGTTGATAGGGAGATGGAAAAGGTTGATTCAAACTTGAGTGCCATTTGTTTTACTTACTCGATTACCTGATATTCAACAACTTGAAACTAAATCAATGATATGATCATTGTTTTCAGGAGCTCAGCAGTTGATGGACTCTTACCCCAAGAGCAGTGACAAGAAAACATTGAAGCGGTGGTTTTTTATTGATAAGAGAGTTGGGTGAAGTGGAAATCGCCCAATACTCCTTGAAGTTCTTACATTGTTGCTGCACTGTAAATTGGCCCATAAACCTGGATCCAATGGACCTGAAGTCAAATCATACTCCTGTCCTCACTGATAGTGCACCCATAACAAAGTCAAGACTGGGTGTGCCTTCCAGTCTGTTGCCTTACTCTCCTACTGGGGCAACCTTTCCGCATGGTCTCTTGCTGACAATCCCAAGGAAGAAGATAGGAATTCTTGAAGATGTTCGTTCTAGTGGTTGGCTGGATGCCATGAAATCATCTTCTCCTCTATCAAAGGATGTTAGTGATGGGCTTGCATCATCCGATGCTGATGCTGCTTATTTTACCTGGCTGGTATTACATACTTCCCTTTGTGTTAGTAGTTGAGTTTTATAATTCTGGAAGGGCTGTTTATGCAAATTCATTTTCCATTTTTTTTTTTCATTTCACAGCTAAAGTATCCATCAGCACTTTCATCTTTTGAGCAAATTACAAACTATGCAAAAGGCAAGAGAATAGCATTGTTTTTGGATTATGATGGGACTCTTTCACCAATTGTGGATAATCCTGACTATGCATTTATGTCTGACAAAGTATGTAATATTCTCCTCAGATTTAGTATCCAGAATTTCAATCCGGAGTTTTTCTTCTCTTGTTCCCATTTTGCTGATTATGAATCTTTAACTTCTGCAGATGCATGCTGCTGTTAAAAAAGTGGCAGAATATTTTCCGACAGCAATAATTAGTGGAAGAAGCTGTGACAAGGTAGTTGGAAAATTTTATAACAAACAAATTTCATCCTTTTTTTTTTTTTTTCTTATCTCTATACACATGTTGACATATACAAATGCACACAGCAAGCTTCCTTGTTGGTTGCCAGTTTTGATTCTAATCATCTTTACTCTCTATTTGCTCAGGTATATGAATTTGTAGGACTAACAGAACTCTATTATGCTGGTAGTCATGGGATGGACATTATTGGTCCTCTTAGACAATCTGTATCTGGAAACCACCCTAATTGTATTAGGTCTACTGACAAGCAGGTTGGTGTTCCCAGTTTCTGTCTGGCACAAGTTTCTGTATCTCTGTCACTTTACGTTGTTTTTCCACAAGTACCTTTTTAAAGTGCCTCTATTATGATTACAGGGTAAGGAAGTTAATTTATTCCAACCGGCTGCTGAATTCCTGCCCATGATTGATGAGGTGAGTATGCTTGAAAAATTGTACATTGAATCACCTTTGAATCTTTTTTCTTTATTGGAATGTGGTATCCTGATTGACTCTTCTTTGAGCAGGTACGTACTTTGCTCATTGAGAGAACAAAAGACATTCAAGGAGCAAAAGTTGAGAACAATAAATTTTGTGTCTCTGTACATTACCGTAATGTAGATGAGGAGGTATAGCCTTCTATTCTTATACTTAATCATTAGTGTTGTTATCCTAAGAGTAGGGAGCCTTTTTACCTGAGTTGATTCCGCCTTTTCCTTAACTTGTTACCTATTTCATGGTTGTAAATATTTTTCTTTCCTCATATATATTTCTTTTTATTTGCAGAGTTGGGATTTGGTGGGACAACGTGTACATGATATTCTGAAGGATTATCCACGTTTACGATTAACTCATGGGCGCAAGGTATTATTTTTAGAGCCAACATTTTGACTCTTTATTTGAGATGTAACTGTTGCAGATTTGCAGTACGGCGTCAGGATGCCTTCTCATCTGGTAATTTGTGTTTACTATTTTTCAGGTTTTAGAGCTCCGACCAATGATTGACTGGGATAAGGGAAAAGCTGTCACTTTTTTACTTGAGTCACTTGGTGAGTTCATTAGTTGTTTATTTAGTTTATGGTTACTTTCCCTAAAGATCAGAATTTTTTGTTTTGAAGTAAATGACATTAGACATCTTTGTTTAGGACTTAGCAATTGTGATGATGTGCTTCCTATATATGTTGGTGATGACCGGACGGATGAAGATGCATTTAAGGTAATATATAGGCTTGCTGTGATTTGTGCCTCAAATTTATTGCCTGTTTTCCAGATTTTCTTTTCCTCTTACTCTGTAGATTATTTGAATACTGATATCAAATGGACTATAACAGGTTTTGAGAGAAGGAAATAAAGGATGTGGCATCTTAGTGTCTTCTGCCCCAAAGGAAAGCGACGCAATTTTCTCACTTCGTGATCCCTCCGAGGTAATTCTCTTAGTTAGTTGTAATTTAGTTTATATTAGGAGTGGCAAATGAATGGATTAGATGGATTTTGGATTGAATCATTAATGGATGTATAAAAAATAAACTAATAATTCACTTTGATATATTAAAAAATTGTTAAAATCATTCAATTCATCCATGACCTATTTTAATGAAAGAATATCCAATCCATCAATTACTTCATTTTAATGGGTAGATATTTGATCCATTCATCCTGAACTAGATGTATCTAAACTTCTTTTATATCCAAATGCTTAATATTCTTGAAACCATATAGATATCCATGGGATCTCATAAATATTTTGATTAGTTCATTAACCATTCATTAACTAAAACTAATTCAATCCATTCAAATTCATTAAATCTATTATTATAATTGAATGAATGGATTGAATTTAGATATTAATAGATTTAATGAATTATGGATTAATGAATCTAATTGCCAACCTAGTTCATGTGTTTTCTTCGAAAGTTTTCTTGCACTTATTTGTACATTTTCTTTGGCACTAAACATGCTTTAGCCACACACTGGAAAACAATGTAGACCATTAGGTCTATTTCCTTGTGCATACTGATATCATTTGCTCCTGACATAAATTCTACCATAATGTTGTATCTGCAGGTCATGGAATTTCTGAAGTCACTTGTGGTATGGAAGTCAAACCCCCTAAAGAGCCTTATATAGTGTATACAGGAGAATATACTCTGCTATATTATACAATATAATAAAGACACCCTGTTTCGATTTTGGGTTTGCTAGGAGACATTCCAAGAGGTTTCCTGGATCAGATTTGCGCACAGAAGACCTCTTATGGTAGCAATAGCTTTATTTTGCTCAAAGCTCCTGTGGTAGCTGTAAATTCGTGGCTCATAGTTATATATATATCTTAAAGGATTATAAAAAATCTGCTGAGAGGGTTCTTTTGTTTTGTTTTGTTTTTTTTTTTCCCATCAAAAGTGTCTTGATATTTAATTCATCTCCTTTCTTTAGTTTTGATCGCTGTCCCGTTAGCTGGGGGGTTACAAATGAAATTGTTCTTTTTTTTTTTTGTTGCTGCTAATAGAAATTGTTCATTTGTTAATTCATTTTATGTGTGGATGGGATATTTATTATTTATATATGTATTTTAAATCAGTTTGATTACCACTGCATTCATGCCTAATTGTACCTATTTCCCACTCCTTATCTCTGACTATCTCAAAACTCTGGCTCAAATTAGTTATGCTTCAAATAATTATTTAATAATTAATATACACATTATCAGATTGAGATGGTTTCTTTGATGTCGTTAATTAACTTTTGACACTTAATCCATAGCAATAGAAATTTAACCCATATTAAAATTTATGATGAGATCTAATAGTTGTTCATGGCCCATGTATAGCCTTGTAGAGGATGCAAGTACTCTACTTTTTTTTTTTTTGAAATTATTCGTGTTTGAAAATTAAGCAAGAGGTGTTGGTTTCAATTTTTTTTCAGAAATCGCCTTTAATATTAAAAGACCATTTTTCACAAGGTGTTTAAGGTGTTTATTTTTTATTCAAGATTCCAATCCTTGAAAAAGAGTTTACTTCAGAAGTCGTCTCTTTAGTTTTCCCAAATTAGGTTTGCTGGTGTACCAACCAAAAATTAGGTTTGTTAGTGTCCTTTTCATTTTTCTTTTTCCGTTTTTGGTTTTCTATCCCCTCTTCTGTTTTTGCTCTTCGTTTGTTAGTTTGGTTACCAGTTACTCGTAAAAATGTGAGAAATTAAAAGTTCAATTCAAGATTTTCTACCACTGAAATCTCATAGACTCGTTTCTCATTGTTTATTGAGAAAAGAATATATAAATTTTTTGAACTTTAAGTTATTTGTAAATAGGCTCTTAACTTTAAAATTATCTTAATTAGTATTTAAATTATAACAATTATATACAAATTAACCCTTCCATCTATTTTTTATTTATTTTAAATATTTTCTTATTCAATTTAGAATAGATGAAAAGTGGATGGAATTGTTGATTTGTGTAATTGTTATAGTTTAAGTATTAATTAAGATAATTTTAAAGTTTAAGAGTATATTTACAAATGACCCAAAATTTAATAAATTTATATGTTCTTTTTTGTTATTTATTTTTATGTAACTGTTTCTTCCTCTTATGATTTCTTCATATGGGAATTGAAGGACAAGCTTCTTTGTCAGTACTAGAGCTCATTTGGGTTTGTGTAGTTTTGAGTTTGGATGGGAAGGTTGGTCATTAGTTGTTAGTAGTAGTAGGCAAGCTTCTGAAAATCGAACTGGTCACTGAACCGGTCGAGGTATTAATTCAAGATTTAATGGTTCTACCGTGGTCGAACCGGAATATAATTAAATATATATTTATATTTATATATAATATAAAGTATATATATATATATATATAATTATTTGTATACTAATAAAATAAATAAAAATTATAAAAATACAATATAAATCAATAATAAAATTATTTGAAACATAAAAAAAATAATATCATAAAACAAAAAAATATTACATTCATATAAACAACACATAACATTAATCTATATAATAATATAACATACAAATTAACTAAAATAAACATAATTTACATAGTTTATAATTTACAGTCTTACACAAACACAATATTAATCCACCATGGTAATATGTCACACAAACGTCCTTTAATTAGATAAGATTATCACTTCCTGCATTAAATACAAGAACCTTAGCTTTCACTGAGGAAAAATCCACCCCTATTCCTGCCATTGCCATCCCTGAAAATCGGTGCTAATTAAACACCAAAAAATCCAATATTCTTTTTTTTTTTACTTGAAAATCTAATATTCTAATTCACATGACATGTAATATAATATTCTAATTTACAATGAGCTTCAGCCTATATCCAATGAATCCAGGCCCAATTTGTTGGTTCAGGTCAGAAATTGGAAAAAATGAAAAACTAGAACCTAACGCAAGTTACGCAACCGGGGGATAGATAGAAAGTTAGAAACAGTAACACCCAATAGAGTCCGAATTCTGAAACCCACAGTGGCATTTTTTCTTCACTCCGCAGCGGCATCACCTACCTGCTTCTCTCTCTGCTTCAACCATGGCCACTGCCAGGACAGTCAAGGACGTTTCGCCTCACGAGTTCGTCAAGGCTTACGCTGTTCACCTCAAGCGATCTGGCTATCTCCATCATCTCGCACTCCATTTTTCTCTCTCTCTCCCTCCCTATCTCTCAGATTCTTCTTCTTCCTCATCGTCTTCGTCGCCTTCTTCTTCGCCTAGCTGATCGCAACTCTCCATGGTGTGCGGAGCATGGCCGTCACTGAAGGATGAGAACCGGCAACCGTACGGACCGGTGCCGGGTTGACCGGTTCAGCTGGTTTGGAACTGGTTCACCGGTTTTTGACCCCACCGGTTCTGGAAGATCGCCCGAACCGGTGAGGGGACCGGTTTTCGGTCCGACCGGTTGAACCGGCCGGTCCGGCCCGATTTTCAGAACATTGGTAGGTCCCTTCTTCTTCTTCTTCTTCTTCTTTTTATTCTTCTTTTTTTTTTTTTTATTTGTACTAGGTCCCTTCTTGGCTATGTGGGTTGATAGTATGAATGAGGAATGAGGTAGCCTTGGCTTAAAGCGTGGTGGCCATGGTTCTCCAATGGCAGACAGGGTGATACAACTTGCATATGATACAAATCAATTATCGAATTTACCAGCTTGTTTGACTCTATTTATACTAATGTTTTAAAAACCATATCAGAGATCACATTCACGAGGTGTCCGAATCATAATTAGATTGGTTCAATAGATAAACTAAATGACATAATAATTCTAATTATATATTTATGTATAAGTAAATCAAATAACATAAATTATAAAACGACATCTTTTTGACCCATAAGGACATAGTTCAGTAATACGCAAGCTGAAACTCTATAGAATGAGCTTTATCTGCAATGATTAGGAATTCAAATTTTGTTGAAGAACACTTTGTGAGAATAAACAATTTTAGTACTCTAAAATCCAAAAAAGAAGCCATCCTTTTGAGTATACATTGTACTTTCAAGTGGTTCAATTTGACAGATGCCACATTCTTTCTTCATTTTCTATCAACTTAAACTCTGCACTGATTTTTTTTTTCCTGGTGGAGGTTGAGTATGCCAAGAGCAATTTTATCATTAGGAAATGAACTTGTCATATTGCATCATGTACTAATGTGTTTATACGAAACCAATTCAACTTTTTAAAAAATATTATTAATTCGTTTTAAACTTTGAAACTCAAGCTCGAGGGACTTTGATGACAACAAAAAAAATAAAGACCTTGGTCTGCACGTCAAGATTAGTTCTTTTAGGACCTTGGACTTCATATGTAAGAGTACAAGTGAATCAAATATCTATATGATCAAATCTTTTCAAAAATAGCCCTTAAAATGTTTTCTAAACTTGAGTTAGGTGGTTATTTTCATGAAGTGACTTGTGTTTCATTTACAACAAGTCCTCCCACACCAAATTTTGAAGTTTGGTATAGGATAATCAATTATTTCATGACAAAATTTGAATATTTGGTCACTAAATTTCTAATAATAGATTATGCATAACAAATAATCAAATACATGATCTCTAGAGAGCAAATAATACTTGACCTCTCTAGAGCACAGAGTCAATCTATAACAAATTATTACACCTCTGTGATCAATTATTGCCTCTTTGGAAAACATATTTTAAATTGAATAATTGATTACATGCTTGTAATAATTGATTATTTTTTTCAAGACAAAAAGCCAAATTTTCACATCATAGATTCTTGAAATGTGATAATTGATTATTATTCTTAAATAATCAATTATGCCTTTGAAATAATCGATTATTACATACGTCAGAGACAAAATAACAATTAGTTTTGCATTAAATGCACACCCCAACTACCACCGACGTCTTTATTTATGACTTAGGATGAGGCATCCCTCTTGTGAAATTTAGGGTGAGGTATCCCTTGTAAATGAAACTGAAACTCAAACATTGAGGGTGAGGTATTACAAGAGTGTATAGAGTGCTATGTTTTGTAAAGGTTTCAAACAACTTATTAAAGTTTGGAATTTTAGTAGAAAATCTCAAGTGGAAGCTTAGGAATTGGATGTAAGTTACAAAGAGTGACTGAATTAGTATAAATTGCTGTTTGTACTTTCTTTATCCCTTATCTCTTTACTTGCAGCATTTTTGTGAATTGTACATTCTTATATTCTTTTATCTTTATTGCTTTGCTAGAATATCTTGTGTAGGAATATATATCATCATCTATCTACTCAACCCTAAGTGTTGATAGTTTCAATAACAGTCTCTTTTCAAGTTATTTGCGAAAAGTTTGCAAAAAATTTTATAAACTCAATTCACCCCCTCTTGATTTGAAAGCCACTTGGTAACAAAAACTATCAAAATTTTTTCTCAAATCAAATTTCGAATTTGAAGGAAAATTTCTATGAAAATATCATTAATATGGAATATTCTGACTATTAGAGTTATACCAGCATTGATTTGAATATTTCTTTCTTTAAATTATTCTTTTTTCAATTTCACTTCCGCATTCTCGGTATTGTTAGAAGATATTGGTGGGATAAGAAAAGTGGATGGGATACAAAAAGAGTTGTGATTGCAGAACCCAAATGCCTAACATATCACAAAATGAAAATGATGAAATTGAAAACAAATGAATTAATGCTTAGTCGCAGACAAGTATGAGCTGCGAAAATAAAATAAGCTGTGAAATCCTAATGGAAGAGAAACTTAACCCAGAAGCTTGAAAATAAAACGAGCTGCGAAAAATATAAAAATAAAAGAGGAACCGCAAAATAAGAAACCCAAACCAGAAGCTTGAAGAATGTGAAATTAAAAATGTCACTGAATGGCTGCAAGACGACACAGCATGATGGTATGTTTGTTTTAGATTTTGGTTGAATTGATTTTTAAAGAATTCATATGGAAAGAATTGATTTTGAAAGAACTAACGTTAAAATAATTGATATTGAAAAAATTGATTTCTAAAGAATTGATTTGGGTTGGGGAATTATATTTTAAAAGTTAGTTTAGAACAATTGAATATTGTTTTGGATGAGGTGTAATTGTAAAGTAGAATCCCTTTCGAATTGGAATTATAGGTTTTTTTTTAAATGTTTATCAGTCCTACACCTATAATCAATTCTATTCACCATGAAAGCAAGAAAATCTTACTTTCTCGCAGAAATCAATCTGCAACCTATAAATTTGTGAGAATTGATTATGAAAAACCACTCAAGTAAGTTGCATCATCGTTAGAATCAATTCTTGAAGGTCAAAAGTGATATACACCCTCCAAAATCTAAAACAAACAAGCACACAACGACGGTGGAGTAATATTGAGATTGAATCCTCCACTCATTTTGAATTTCAAAATCCCAAAGGGTGTGTTTGGAATTAGTGGCGGAGCTTCAACTATATAAATAATGTTCTAGTATTATGTTATTGTTTTGGTGATAAAAACATACTTATCTTCTTACATAACAAGCAATACTAAAGTCAAAATATTAATAGCATGTTCACAAAAATAATGTAACACTCCTAAGCAATTCTTTCAAAACATCATTTAAATTTTGAATGAGTATTTTTGTAGAATAGACTAAATGTGTACATTATTAATCATATTTTGATATTTTTATTGTAATGCTTGATAAAGAACAATAATAGAACAATATAAAATGGTTTCCAATAAAAAAAAAGAAAGCTAGTATATAATAACAATTATGGTGTTTTTTCAATAAAGAGCAAAAAAAAGAGGTACATGTGTAATTACTTAGTTTAAGAATAATTAAGCACAAATTCAGTAAATATAAATGTTGAGAAGAATAACACTCATATAAAAATTTATATAGTTTGTAAATTATATTTTAGGGCCTACTATTTTGCTCATATAAACAAAAAAAATTATATATTATTAAGGTTTTGTAAAAATGTTGGGGGGGTCATGGTTCCTCGCTTGTCATAACGAAGCTTTGCCACTGTTTGGAATTATAAAAATTAGAATTGAATTCAATTGATTTGAGTTATATTAAATTAAATTGAATTAGAAATTAATTCTTATATTTGAAGTTCATTATAAAAATTATGATTTAGATTAATTTAAAAATTAAATTTTATATTTGGAATATAAAGAAAAGAATTGAATTGATTTTATTTTAAGAAATTTATAATTTTACCATTTCTTTTAATAAACATTCTCTTCTATTTCTAAATAAATGATTAAGAATAGAAGAGTAAATTTAAATAAATTCTATCCAAATTTACTGGAATTCTTTCATTTTTAATGAAATTTCATAAATAACTTAATTAAAATTTATGAGATTTATAAGAATTTTTAAATCTTACTAATTCATATTTTATAATTTTTCGAACAAAAAATTTCATTTACAAATGAAATCAAATCATAAAAATTATTTATTTCAAATGCACTCAAAAGGCATAAACATAACAAAAGAAGGGAAGAATTGGGTAATAAATGAGGAAGGGGAAAAAAACTAAAAGAAGCAACCACTGGCTGATTATTAAAAACTGGATCCGATTCAAGCTGTTTGGATGGTTCAAACGATTTAATGATGATTCAATGCAATGGCCAGTGTTTTGGGAGTAATTGGACCAGTGACATAGCTAGTTCACAGTTCAACAAGTTGAATTGGCTGATTAACTCTGATTTTTAAGCCATTGATTTATATTGGTAATCAAATAACTAATTAACCATTAACTAATCAATAGTTAACTAACTAACTAATTCGTATCAATTGCTGTCCATTCAAACTAACCTTGTCTTCAAGGTTGATGTTTGAAAACCAGATCTTGAATTTATGAAAATTTACTAGTATTTTATTTACTTCTTTCGGCCGTGTTGCACTCCATGGAATCAAATTTGCCCAGCATTTCATCCAACCCAAGGTGTGAAACTTGTCCAAAATCACAAGCTGGAGCCACAATCAATTTTGGCTAATTTTTTTTTTTTTAATGATTTGTCCCTTGATAATAGCGATGGTTGTTTTCATGCTATGGCTGTATCGAAGTTTCTATTTATGTTGCTTTGCAAATTTTGTTTGAGCTTTCCCATCATACTATTCCTTGTAAACAATTTTTTTTTTCTCCAAGATCATCATAATATAGGCGAGGGTCGCTCTTTCTCATGGCAATCTTTTGTAGTAGTCCCCATACTAAGGCGAAGGAAGTAAATAGACAACAACTCCATATGTGAACACCTACTGTATTCGGATTGATAAAATTATAAAAAAATTTGAAAAAAATACAAAAAATCAGAAAAGAAAAATGAGAACAATAACACAACAATGACTCAAACCCCAAGCCAAACCCCTTAGGACTTTTAGCTATGAAGCACGAATACTAGATACAATACTAATTCGATACGATACTGGTATGGTGATTCGGCAGAATTTAAAAAAATTTACATATGACACGACACACAAACACATATATATTAATTATTTTATACACTATTTATCAAAATTAAATATATAATTTTAGAAAGAATTGTTATTGACTTATGGCTATTGGCGTGGTCGTATTGTGATAAGAGTGCAGTATGAGATAGTTTGGAGAGCATTGAAAAACAGGAGAAGGAATTAAATACATAATAAATAAAAATTAAAAAGAAAAAAAGAAGCAGAATTGACCATTCAATTCAAGTAGCAGCAAACTGTATTACCATTAATAAATATTTAAATAGTGGGGTTGGAATTAGATTGGAATAGCAGAATTTGGAAAAGAGAGCCCACAATCAATTAAAAAATCTCAATATTATATTTTGGTATTATGAGTTCAACGACCAGAAGAGTCTTAGCTTCAAAATCCCTACAGTGGCGGTGAACTCTTTATCCATGAATCCTCCATCCGCACCGATGGCTTTTGGAGCCTTGCTGAGGAGAGTCTGTCGACACCAATTTCCGCCGTGTCCAGCCATTTCCCAACTCTGTCATGAAAAAGACTAAAATAAAGGGAGCAGGACGAATCTGGTCGTGTCGTTCCCGTGTCCGACACTTACACGGCCTAGAAACGTAAACGGAGGGAGAGGTGTCGTATTAGTGCTTCCCAGACTTTTAGATCTCCATTCCTGTTCGTGTTTTTTTTAGGGCCCATTCTAGTTCTTTAGAAATTTTTACAGGCTGAGTCCAAGTTCAAAAATAATCATTAATTAAATAATTTGATTTGCGAGATAAAATTAATAATTGATTTAAATTTTAAATTAAGTCTGATTTGTGAAATTAATGATTGATTGCGGGGATTAATTTTGATTGAATATTAAAAGGAAGAAATTAACTTTGATTGAAATTTAATTGAGGTAATTAAATAGGGCCTAAGTCTATAAGTGAGGGGGAGAAAAACCTAGAGAGGGAGACTAAAAAGAAGAGCATGGCACAAAGAAAAGGGAGAGACAGCAGAGAGAGGACGGCAAAGAGAGGTTGAGAGAGAATAACTTTGAACGCCATATTTTTTTCGAACTTATAGAATTATTTTAAAAAAAATAAAAAAAAAGAAAAAACAACAAAAAAATTAAACAATGTTAATAATAACATAGATTCGTCACTTAATCTTCTTTTAACCCCAAGCCCAATCCATTAGGTTTTTTAAATCTTCATATCAATTGATTTTAATTTTGGGCTTATTCAATTGATATTCTCAATTCCGCTTAAGGCTTAGCCCAAATCCAAAGAAAAATAATAATTAATGAAATAATTTGATTTGTGAGACAAAATTAATAATTACTTGAATTTTAAATTTAAATTTGATTAAATATTAATAAAAAGATATCATATTTGATTAAAATTTAATTGTGGAGATTAATTTTGATTAAATAGTAATAAAAAAAATTTGCTTTAATTGATATTTAATTAAAAAATTAAATTAGCCTAAGTAGTAAGAGAGATAAAAACCTAAGAGGGCACTAGAGAAAAGGAGGGGAGGAGAGAGCATGATCCACTAGAAGAGAGGGCTAGAGAGAGAGGAAAGGACAGCACAAAGGAAGGACGGGCATGGCACAGATAACCTGAAGAAAGGGGGATTAGAAGGAGCACGGCACAGAAAAAAGAGGGGTGACCGCAGCAAGAAAAAAAAGAGAGAGCAAAGGAACAAGGGAGAGCACGAAAAAAAGAGAGAAAAGGAGAGGAGAAACAAAGGAAAGGAAGATTGCTCAAAATTTTCTGCACGTGAGCTTCACTAGAAGTAAGTTCCTTCATTTAGTTTCCTTCCTTGTTATTCCTTGAGTTCTTGAATTTTAAAACCAATTCTTTGTTTCAATTACCATTTGAAGTCTGCATCCATCTAACACTTACACGAATCTATATGGCTTTTAGGCAAAAGCATGTCCGCATGGTCCTTTAAACAATGAAAATGGAATACGGATGCTAAGTGTCATATCTTCAATTCTAAGTGACAGCTCGGTAAAAGAACTACCAAGGTTAATGTATAATTCGAATCTACAAATCGTATTAGGAGTATGTATTTTTGGGGGATATCAAAGTACTATGTTAGAATAATGGGTCATATAGGATTTGTTTTACTATTTTAAAAGTGATTAAAAGTGGTGTTTGTGTTCTTTATCATGGCTGCATGTTGGCCAAGGGATTGATGAGTTCTTTTATAATTCGTGAAGCAAACGTGACTTTTTGTTTTGTAAAATGTAATAAACAAAAAAAAAAGACAAAAAAGGAAAAGTAAAAAAAGAAAAACAAACGCCTTTAGATATAAATAAATAAAAAAGATAGTTTGACCATATCAAATCTGTTTTGTTGACTGACATATTGGTTTACTTCCTTTTTCTATGTATCACTGATTAGTTGGATTGATTTCTTGTTTATTTTGATCTATCTCATTAAATTTGTAATTGATTTTTTTTTCATTAAATTTGGTTTTGTTTTCTTATTCCGTGTTTGATCTTATGGCTTTTGCTTCTCTTGTTAATCAATATGATTCATGTATTTCATTTTCTTGAATTGTCATCTTATCGCTATCATTGACCGTGTTCAAACAGTAATTGTTTTTTTCATTTAATTTATTTCATTTAAATATTTTGTTTTTTGCCCAATATATTTTGCATTTTTGTTATTCTTTTCAACAAATATTTTCATGTTTATAAATTTTTAATCCAAGCAATGGTTGACAATGTTAATTGGCTTTGTCATCCTTTAATATTGTCAAATCTATAAGGATTTGTTTGTATGCGCCTAGTCATCCTAAATTTCATGTAAGATTCGATTTCCTTGATACATTTTTCTTTTTCATATAATCAATCAAATTAATCCATTTTCAATCAAATTTTACTTTTTGGCAATTGAATCTTTTTTAATTAAAATACAACAACCCACGAATATTTTCTATAAGAACTTACGTGATCTTGACTTCTTATTGCACGTGAGATATGTAGGCATGCAAAGTAAGCCAAAAAAGTATAAAATATTTTCATTAATCTAATTCTTTGTTTTGTAGTTATTTGTTATTAGTTATTTTTACTCAAAGGATAAAATAAAATATTTTTAGTGGTTATTAATTCGCATAATTAGTTTAAAGGTAATCGTTTTTGGACAAATGTATCAAGAATGTAGTATGATTAAGTTATTATCCCTTTCTGTACATAATTAGATTCTCAAACCTAATTTCATTTTTTAAAAAGACCAAATTTGCTAATAAAATGACTTTTTTCAATTATTTTTTTGAATAAAAATTGACGACGACTCTAAAATTTTTAAATAATTTAGTTGTCTTTCGTTACTGTGCTTTGAGCATGTTGTAACAGTAACAACAGAGAATAGAGAGAGATACAATATAAGGAGAAAAGAGAGAGACAACTGCAAGGGGAAGAAGGATAGAGGCACGCTGTAAAAATTCGGGTGAAGGTAAACTTCTTGAAGTCCCATATTGCTGTCACGTGTTTTCCACTTGTGATCATCTATGAATTTGGACATGGTTAAAAGTTTTTTTTTTATATACCCTCGCTGCTAGCTAGATATTATGCTTGAAACCAAAATCATATCGCCTCAGTAATGTCTCGCCATAGTAATTAAAACCCTCCCCGTGAACAAACGTGCAAGTTCCCTGAAGTCATTATGCGAAGTTTCCATACTTTGTGCTTTATATGCACGACTCATGAGGAGGGAGAAAGTTCCATTTAAAGCTGGTTAGACTCTCGTCCAGTATGTTCTCTCTTCTCTATTTCTTGTTAAAGGTTATCTATTGATATTAAGGTGGTGTTGTGGCTGATGTTACCTATCAAGTTGTAACAATACCCAAAAAAAAAAAAAAAAAAGCTTTAAGAAAAGAAGAAGAGAAAAGAAGGATTATGATATGTATTAAAAAAAAAAGAGAGAGAAGGTTTGTTATTTAAGTCTCACACATTTGAGAAAGAAGTCTAATGTTATTCTACTTTTAAGTCTCACATAAAAAAAAAAGTCTAATATTATTTTACTTCTAAGTCCTACATCGAAAAAATAGTAAACCTTTTTCCCAAAAAAATGGTTATATATAGATCCTAAAGTAAACAAATTTAATTGCCTTTCTCCTCTGGCCTCTTTGTAAAAGAGTAAGAGGTTCTATTAAATTTTGGAATCAGTATATAATGTTGATTTAGTTTTCGGGCTATTCTACTTAAGTTAGATGAGTGGATATTCTATGTAGTAGCATTTTTTATCATTTTATATTTTCATTGGGCTATTTTGGGTAGCAAATTTAAGCTTTGGTATCTAGAATTATTTAGGATTTGGAAATAAATTAGGTAATTTAGTTGCCTATGATTGATACAAGGAATTTTTGATATTTTTATGGATATAGACCGATACAGGGAACCTCCAGTTCACTAAGAAGAATTGTAGGAGGAAGACCAAATGGATATTACTAATACTGTAAGTGGTTTTCTATCCTGCTATGCGTCTATTTGAAAAATTCTTTTGAAAATTTTGAAATATATCTCTATTATTGAATTTTGAATATAATAGAGCCTCAGAAACTTTTGGGACAAGCAAACTTTTAAAAAACTCAAATTTGATTTGTGAACATGGTTATGATAAATTGTTGATTGAATTGAAAATTTTTGTCATCATAAAAAATATTGATTTTTGGATTGTCATATGTTTGGACTTATATCATAGTGGCTTTGGACCATTGAATTGGACATTTTTTAATTATGAAAATGTTGACTTTTTGAATTGTCATAAGTATGAACTTACATCAGAATGGTTTAATACCATTGATGGATATGGACATGTACATCTACTGTGTTAACAGAAGAAAAATTGAAAGTTTGATAAAGCTTGAGTTTTCTAATATTAGAAATCATTTTCTTAAATTAAGCTTATTTTTATAAATTTGATATTATTTTTGTTCATTGAAAATAAATTTATTTATTTTTGCAATATACATGATTAGATTTTGTAAATTGTTTTCTTGGGAAAAAACCAAGTCAGAACACTATGTCTAACGATAGTAAATGTTAGCCTTGGTGCACCTAGGAATAGACTTTGTAGAGAGATGCTAATTCTGTGCCAAGTTAGTACATATGAGTTGGTTATGGATTTGGAGCATGATGCTCATTATTTCAAGCCTTGGGCTTGAGATGCTAACTCTGTGTCAAGTTAGTAAACATGAGTTGGTTATCGATTTAGAGCTTGATGTTCATTTGTTCAAGCATTGGGGCTTGACAATTTGGTTAGCTTATGATGCGAACCTCACCAAGAATAACGAGACCCGTCAACGAACTAAGGTACTACGACCGTTCTACAATCAGATTTTGGATGGAAAATCTCGACCTGTTACCTATGCAGAGGTAAGAACCTTGGTATGTTGAAGACGCCACAAACGGTGGTGGAAATTCCGTTTGATAAGTCGAATTGTGAAATGCCACGGAATGATTCAGAGAAGTTCGAAAAGTTCTTCAAAGAACCAAGAGAAACTCTCAATTTTCGTCAATAAAACCAGCTATGTTTTTCATTCCTGTACGCCTTTAAATAGGTTGATTACAATACCATTAGAATTAAACACACCTAAAAAGAAAAAGGAAAAGTTTACAAAAATATCTGATTACACCCTTAAAATAAATAAATCAGCCCTAACAAATAAAGGAAAGTTTATAAAAGAAAACTTGGCAATGAACCAAACTCAAAACGCGTCCAAATTCAGCCACCCCAAAAACATGCAAATTTGCTCCAAATTCAGTCCCCCAAAACACACAAATTTACTGCTGCGAATTAAGTTGGGTTTTGGTCGGAATCTTCTAGAGTTTGAATCACATTGATACTTCTTTGTTGAAAACGTGGGCTATGATCAATGGGCCGTAAATTTGATTGAGACCAGATTTCTTGAATCAGCCCGTTGAGTGCTTCCTTGAATTTCTTTGCCCGAGCTCTCGTAACTGGATCCAACTGGGACTTGGACCGGATCCTTTAACATCGTAACTTCATTTGCATCATTCCCCTTCTTTTGAAAAGGATTTGTCCTTCAAATCATTACCTACATCAAAAGGAGTCAAGTCAGTAACATTAAAAGTAGTACTAACATTGTACTCACCAGGTAAATCCAGCTTGTAGGCATTGTCATTGATACGCTCGAGGACTTGGAAAGGACCATCTCCTCTCGGAAGTAGTTTGGAACGTCCTTTGAACAGGAAAATCTCTCTTTCCGCATGTGCAGTCAAACCCAATCTCTAGGTTCGAAAAATCAACTTATGGCGCCCCTTGTTGGCTTGTTTTGCATATTGTTCCGTTCTCTCTGCTTGAACATTGAGTTTTGCCTTCTTGTGGATCTATTTAACAAATTTAGCTTTCTTTTCGCCATCTAAATTCATACGTTCAGACAAAGGTAAAGGAGATAAATCCAATGAAGTCAAGCAATTAAATCCATACACAATTTCAAAAGGTGAAAATTTAGTAGCATAATGAATAATACGATTGTAAGCAAACTCGACATGTGGTAAACACTCTTCCCATATTTTGATATTTTCCCTAATGATAGTCCCTCAACAAAGTTGACAAAGTTCCTATTTACTACTTCGGTTTGACCATCAGTTTGTGGGTGACACATAGTGGAAAACAATAGCTTAGTTCCTAACTTGCACCACAAAGTCTTCCAAAAGTAACTCAAGAACTTAGCATCTCTATCCAAAACAATTGTCCTAGGTATACCATGTAATCTCACAATCTCCCTAAAAAACAAATCAGCAACATGTGAAGCATCATCCGTTTTGTGACATGGAATAAAATGTGCCATCTTAGAGAATCTATCCACAACCACAAATATTGAATCTCTTCCCCGTTTAGACCTAGGTAAACCTAATACAAAATCCTTAAGAAGTGCAACTTTTGCATCGATAAGCTTGTGTTTCTTGGTTTTGTTGTGGGTGCACAAGGAATACAGGTGGACAAAGAAAAGATTTGCGCCATCCAAGAGTGGCCAACGCCCACTTCTGTAAATCAAGTAAGAAGTTTTCATGGCTTTGCGAGTTTTTACCGACGTTTTATTCGGGACTTCAGTAGCATTGCAGTGCCCTTGACCGAAGTCATCAAGAATAATGTTCCATTCAAATGGGGAGGGGAACAAGAGAAGACATTCAAACCCATCAAGGAAAAATTAACTAATACGCCTTTAGTTGTTTTACCTAACTTTGCTAAAACATTCAAAATTGAGTGTGATGTTTCAGGTATAGGCATTGGAGGCATTTTGATGCAAGAGGGAAGGCAGGTTGCGTACTTTAGTGAGAAATTGAGTGGGGCAGCCCTAAACTATCCCACTTATGACAAAGAATTATACGCATTGGTTCGAACTCTAGAGACTTGCAGCATTACCTTTGGCTTAAGGAGTTTGTGATTCACACTAATCATGAGTCCTTGAAGCATCTGAAGAGCCAACACAAGTTGAGTAGGAGACATGCCAGAAGGGTAGAGTTCATTGAGACGTTCCCATATGTCATCCAATATAAACAAGGTAAGGAGAATGTGGTAGCTGATGCACTTTCTCGAAGGTATGTGTTAATCTCTACTCTTGACACAAAATTACTTGGTTTTGAACATATTAAAAGAATTGTGTCCTTTTGACCAAGATTTTTGTGAGGAGTATAGGAATTGTGAGGAAAAGGGTGTGGGAAAGTTCTTTAGGCATAAAGATTTCTTGTTTCTAGAAAATAAGTTGTGTATGCCTACTTGTTCATTACGAGACTTATCGGTAAGGGAATCCCATAGTGGAGGGTTAATGGGACATTTTGGAGTTGCCAAGACTTTAGCTGTTTTACAGGAACACTTCTATTGGCAATACATGAAACGAGATGTCGAGAGGATTTGTGGTAGTTGTGTCACGTGTAGGCAAGCTAAGTCCAGAGTGTAGCCCAATGGTTTGTATACTCCTTTGCCAATTCCTAGCGAACCTTGGATTGATATTTTGATAGATTTTGTGTTAGGTTGTCTAGGTCTAAACGGGGAAGAGATTCAATATTTGTGGTTGTGGATAGATTCTCTAAGATGGCACATTTTATTCTATGTCACAAAACGGATGATGCTTCATATGTTGCCTGATTTGTTCTTTAGAGAGATTGTGAGATTACATGGTATGCCTAGGACAATTGTTTCGGATAGAGATGCTAAGTTCTTGAGTTACTTTTGGAAGATTTTGTGGTACAAGTTAGGAAGCTAAGCTATTGTTTTCCACTACATGTCACCCATAAACTGATGGTCAAACCGAAGTAGTAAATAGGACTTTGTCAACTTTGTTGAGGACTATCATTAGGAAAAATATCAAAACATGGGAAGAGTGTTTACCACATGTCGAGTTTGCTTACAATCGTACTGTTCATTCTGCTACTAAATTTTCACCTTTTGAAATTGTGTATGGATTTAATCCTTGACTCCATTGAATTTATCTCCTTTACCTTTGTCTGAGCGTGTGAATTTAGATGGCGAAAAGAAAGCTAAATTTGTTAAACAGATCTACGAGAAGGAAAAACTCAATGTCAAGTGGAGAACGGAGCAATATGCAAAATAAGCCAACAAGGGGCGCCATAAGCTGATTTTTCGAACCTGAAGATTGGGTTTGGCTGCACATGCTGAAAGAGAGATTTCCTGTTCAAAGGCGTTCCAAACTACTTCTGATAGGAGATGGTCCTTTACAAGTCTTCGAGCGTATCAATGACAATGCCTATAAGCTGGATTTACCTGGTGAGTACAATGTTAGTGCTACTTTTAATGTTACTAACTTGACTCCTGTTGATATAGGTGATGATTTGAGGACAAATCCTTTTCAAGAGGAGGGGAATGATGAAAATGAAGTTACGACGTTAAAGGATCCGGTCCAAGTTCTAGTTGGTCCAGTTATGAGAGTTGGAGCAAAGAAATTCAAGGATGCACTCAATGGGGTGATTCAAGAATAACGAGACCTGTTAACGAACTAAGGTACCACGACCGTTCTACAATCAGATTTTGGATGGAAAACCTTGACCCATTACCTATGCAAAGGTAAGAACCTTGGTATGTTGAAGACGCCACAAACGGTGATGGAAATTCTGTTTGATAAGTCGAATTGTGAATGCCACGGAATGATTCCAATAAGTTCAAAAAGTTCTTCAAAGAACCAAGAGAAACCCTCAATTTTCGTTAATAAAACCAGGTACGTTTTTCATTCCTGTACACCTTTAAATAGGCTAATTACAATACCATCAGAATTAAACATGCATAAAAGAAAAAGGAAAGTTTACAAAAATATCTGATTACACCCTTAAAATAAATAAATCAGCCTTAACAAATAAAACAAAGTTTATAAAAGGAAACTTGGCAATGAACCAAGCTCAAAAAGTTTACAATAAGTTGGGTTTTGGTTGGAATCTTCTAGAGCTTGAATCACATTGATGCTTCTTTTGTTGAAAACATGGGTTATACTCAATGGGTCCGTAAATTTGATTGAGACCAGATTTCTTGAATCAGCCCGTTGAGTGCTTCCTTGAATTTCTTTGCCCGAGCTCTCGTAACTGGACTAACTGGGACATGGACCGAATGCTTTAACATCGTAACTTCATTTGCATCAACTTATCTTGCGACCTGTGTGCTCGGTTTGTTTTGGTTATACCTAGTGAACTCTCCCACACTATTGATGTTTTAATTGCTTACTTCAAATTTTGATATATTAATAATGTTGGCCTATTGACTTACTATTTTTTTGAGATCTTTTTGATAGAAATTACTATGACCACAGCTTTGAACTGTTTTATTTTAGAAAATATTTTTTTAAAGTTATCTTGTTATTTTTGTATTTTTTCTTAATAATTTTTTTCTTATACATACATATTCAATATTTATTTTAAATATTTATTTATTATAAAAACTCATGTCTTCGCTTGTTTCATTTCTAATATAATACATATTAACTGCTCACTGAGTTATAAACTCACCATAAATTACATGTTTTTTGGATGCAGGTAACGAGATGAGATTGGTTATGGTCTAACTCCTCAAATTTGATCGAGAAAGTTCTTAGTTATTTGGTAAACTTATCACATTTTTCGTGTAAGTAAGTTTTGTTTATGATTTTGAATTTGGAAGCCTTATGGACTAACTCTTAGATATGCTCCATTATTTCTACAAGATCCATGTCAATTAGAGATTGATTTACATTTGTTTTTGAGTGAATTGCTGGTGATCAAAATTCACTAGTCTGATATCTTGTAAATTTGAACTTATAAAGTATTAAGTTTTGGAATAAAGTATTGTTGAGGCCCTATGGTGGTTATTTTGAATTGTATATTTAGAGTTATAGTTTTGAGGGTTGTGTGGCTTTGGTAACCATATGGTAAGCCCTTATCATACGTCGGTCATGGATTCCCAGTTCGAGTCGTGACAAAGTTGGTATCAGAGCTTTAGGTTGTCCTTGTGGGGTTGTATTGTAATAAGGATAGATTAATAGAATACATACCTTTATTTGAGGGATTTATTGGTTACTATTAGGACGTACGAACATGGGATGTTCTTCTAGATACGGCTTCGATTGTTATTTGTGTCAGTTACTGTGATTGAAATAAGGTTTTTGATACTAAGAATTTTGGAGATATAGAAGATATAAGTGCATGAATAAAGATACATATTGTTACGGAACCTATTGACGTGTGAATTCAGAATATAAAATGAGTATGAAAGTGCAAAGTTAGCTTAAGGTTGATGAAGGCCTGCTTAAGGAAAAATATTTTTTAAGGAGTAAGTAGGTACTAATGCATTAGTACTGAAATTCAAGTAAAAGTAGTAATAGATAATTAGACAAGGTTTTTAGAAGTTGGATAGACTTTTTGCAATGACTTGGAGGGAGATTTGTTCTAAATTGGTGCTATTACATGGAGGCTTTATGAAAGTTGGTATCATTGATGATCAAGTAAGAATATATTGATATTGGAAGGAAAAATCTGTGGGCATATATTAATGGTTCTTAGGTTGATAATATCATATGTTAAGGATTTAATATATAGTTCAGTTATGTTGTTGAACATTTAAGAGATGTTTGATGGATTTACAGTAAAATAATGGTTGATTTGTGAGAAACTAGACTAGACTATGTCCTGTTTGAAAATTTTGAGACAAATTTTAGTTACGAAATTATATTAATGTATGGTTTTGTATTGAAGGCTAAGATAGGCCTAAGGATGATTGCAATGAGTTTAGGTACATTAGTGATATGTGGAATGTTCATTGGTTATGTTTGGAGATGTTTGAGCACAAGATAGTATTGGAAATTGACTACTTTGGCATGTTAAACTTTTAGCATTAAATTCTAAAATTTTATTACGCTATGGGTTGAGATGTTAAAAATGTCTCTATAAATTGTTATAGTTAGATTTGAATGTTGTCTTACAAATAAGATTAGTGAAATGATTTGAAAAAATTGAGTAAATATGAAAATGGATATGCTACTTGATTAGGTGACTGTTTGGAAGCCTAAAAAATTGAGTTTAAAGTTGAAACTCATATGGAATGTACATGAGATATGAGAGAACAAGTTTGTAAGTTTTCAGGACAAACAAGACAAATGTGTTACATTAGACAAAATGCTAGTATGTGAAGTTATCAGTTATATAGATATTATTGAAAATGTGAGGACTGAATTTATAGTTAAATAAATTATCTGTAAACAAAGAATAGTGGTTAGAAGATTACAATTTCGAAATTTCATATTTAAGTATTGATTGCGGATCATGTTCAAGTGTTCGATGTTAAAGGTATATGAAGATATAGAAATGTAAGACTCTCGTATGGAAGAGTGAAGCAATGACTATATTGTTTAATATATAGGATTGTTTTGAAATATTTTCTTAGAAAAGGATTAAATGAAACATGATTGTAATGAAATTTAGTTATATATATAGTGATTAAGGCCATAAATGTTACTTATGGATAGTTTAGAAATATAAAGTCTAGAAACTTGATTAATTGAAGTGAAAAGTTTAAAAGGTAGTGATTGATATTGTTTTGATATTAGGATAGTTTTGAAATTTTTGGCCATAAGAGATTGAAGAATATAAATTCCTAAGGTGGAATTCGGATACGTTATGACTAATAAGTTATGTATTAAGTCTGAAAATCTTAAAGATTTTAGTGAAAATGGAAATAAGATATTTGAGTAGATTATATTGTAAAGTTGGTTCTTGATATAAAGGTAGTTTACTTGCTTACTTGTTAGAGTAAGAGGGAAACATTTAATGTGGAGAACTAGTGGGCTCTTTTTATTTTATGCCATTTGAGCTTTATTGCCTAGTGATTTAAAGATTTTTAGATTTGTGGTTTAGATATACGATTATAGTTTTTCATAAGTCGAATAACTGAAGTGTTAGAGAAATTTTCGGAAGAGAATAATCTTAAGACAAGCAAGTAGGAAGTAGGAGGTTAAGTCATCCTATGACCTCGAAGGGGAAAGGTCCTTAGAAATGAGAAAAGCTAACTTTAGTCTTACTAAGCTAAAGGGTGAATATTGTTCAAGCTAAAGTTGTGAGGAGGATAGAGTGTATACTGTCCAATTCATACAGCTTTTATTTATGGTATGAAAGAATTATATTTTAAGTTTTTGGAAGTGAATTTGTTTATGGTTTTTAAGTTAAGTCCATATAGTATCAAAATATGAAACCATGAGATAATTGGTGCTGTTATGGAAGTGTTAGGAATTAATACTTATCTCATATAATCAGAAAATGTGAAGAGTAAAGACCTATGATGTATTATTATTGAGATATGAATTGTGTGTATCTCCAGAATTTACATTTGAATGGAATGTTTTGCTTCAGGATGATTCTAGTTTAGTCAATGTTGCATTAATGTCTTAGTGGGTTATAAATGATAAGATGAGAAAAGATCTCAGAGGTCGAGTGATTGCCAATTTGGTAATTGATTCTTTAAGATCTAAGCTGAGATATTTTGTCTTAACATGATGTTTTAAAGGTTTTTGATATTATTAAATGTTGGTATGTACTCTAGATAATTAGATGAAAAAGAAGTTTATTGGTAAGAAACTATGAATGAAGATGTTGTAAAGTTTGTGTCTGGATGTTAGTGTGCCAACAAGTGCGGTAGAGCACTACAAGTTAGTAGGCTTGTTACATCAGAACAGATAAACTCGAATGGAAGTATGAAATAATATATATAGATTTTGTAATAGAGTTGCCGATGACCTAATGACTCATTTTGCGAAATTGTATAATGGTTAATGAAGTTTGCACATGTCTTGCCTATGAAAACTATTTTCATAGTGACTCAGTATGCGAAGCTCTATTTAGATGAGGCAGTATCTTTAGCATGGATAGTTTCTTTCATTTCTGATTAGAGATCTTTTCATAAAGCTTTGAGTACTTATTTGGATTTAAGTATACTTTTCATCTTGAGGTTGATGGTCAGTCAGAGAAAATAAAAATAAAAAAATTAGATTAGGTTCTATTTGTTTTCTTTCTGGCTTTGAAAGTTTTTTTTGAAATCAATATTTATGGCTATTTTGTAATGTCATTTTGCAATTAAGGTATTACATCCTTATTTTAAAAAAAAAAATGCTTTAGCCAGTTGAGTCAATTGCATAGTTTTATGCCATCTTTGATGTTGTTTGTGTCCTTGAGGGTTTATTGCATAGATTTATGCCATCTTACATCCTACTAAATAAATTTAATAATGTTCAATATCTTTTTCAAGAATCATTCTCCATTCAAGCAATTTAATAGTTTCTTTTTTAATTTAAAATCAACCAACTCACAACTCTTTTCTAAACGAATTACAGGACTTTGATTCCTTACTCTGGGGATACATAAGCACTTCAGACAAGCTAAAATTATAAATATTTTTATTTAATTCTTTGTTTTGTTTTTTTTGGTCAAAATTGTAATTATCTTTCATTTAATTTTCTTAATTATTTTTGGGATTATTTTAATTTCATTTTTGATTAAAGGGATAATTTAAATATTTTAAGGCTATTAAAAATTTGAACAATTAACTTAGAGTAACTGTCTTAGGATGTATGCATTAAGAGTGTAGTAAGATTATGTTCTTGCCCTTCCTGTACATAAATAGGCTTCCAAACTTAGACTTGATTCATAAATCATTTTTTTTTAATTTTTGTCAAAAAGTTTTTTCAATAATTTCTTTCCCAAATAATTACAGGTGGTAATTTTATTTTCTTATTTTTCTCACAATTTTGATTGAATCATTTTGATTCAATTTGGTTTTGACAATATGACGACACCCATTTTGATTTAATCATCATGAAATATATAGATGCTCCCACATTTGACTTTTGAACTTCATTCACATGATCACATGTCTCTAGCATTAGAAAGATAGATAAAGTTGAGAGTGGGAAGTTTACTAACCTTCTGTTTTTTTTTTCTTTGGTATATTACAAACCTTCTCTTTGTTTTGGGGATACCATTTTCTTTTTCATTTGTTCTTTTTATCTTCATTCAATGTTACTTTATTTTATTTAATTTGCCTCTTAAAGTTTTAATTGTTTATTCCTATTTATTTATTTGACTTCATTTTAATTTTAATTTTGAAGATGCTTTTATGTTTAATGATGTATTGAAATTGCTTTATGAATTGTCCTGCTCATGTATACAGCTATGAAATTGTGGGTTGTTTCTAATATTTTTAATATCTCATTTGGGTCATTTCCATCTTTCTAATATTTTTTTTATGTTTAATATTTTTTACAATTCATGCAATGGTTAGCGATGTTAATTGTATGGCTTTAACAATTCTAGAGTATTGTCAAGTCTTAAGGATTTATTGTATGGCTAATGTCATCCTAAATTCTGTGCAAGATTATATTTTTTTTGTTGATATTTTCCTTTACATAAAAATCAATCAAATTAATTCTCCATTCCATTCTTTAGATAGTTGAGAAGGATCTTGACAAGTTTGATGACTTTTCTGATAAGCAATTTTCTCATCTTTCTCTTTTGCCTAATCTTTCTCATCCTTCTTTTCTTAGGGTTTATCATTCAGGCTCAGTTGCTTCATTTCATCTTCTAAAGTTGTAATTCACTTTTTCTCATTTAAAGAGTTAGTTTCATTGAAAACCACATGCATACTTTCTTCCATCACTAAAATTCTAGTATTATACACTCTGTAAGCCTTAGAATTGTAGAGTATCCAAGGAAAATACCTTTGTCTAACTTAGACTCAAACTTACCCAGCTGCTTTTTGTTGTTCAAGATGAAACATTTACAACCAAAAATATAAAAGTATGATATGTTGGGTTTCCCTCTGTACACAGTATTTTGTCTCTCCTAATTCAAAAATTTTTAAATAGCAAAAATCATAAAATAAAAATAAGTCAATTCCGATAATCAAATTTAAAGCTTCTTTAAGCTTAATTCCCTTAATAATTAGAACTTTATGAAAATGAAGAACAAAAATCATAAAAAAGAAAAATGTCAAAAAAAATAATAATAAAAATAAGTAAATCAAAAGATGACCCATTGGATTCATCCTAAAGCAGCCCAATCTCTAATCCCTACCAGCCATTCAAAAGCCTTGAACCCATTTTCATTAGCAAAAACCCAATGTCCCATTCACTAACTAATGCACCAAAAACACTGCCACACTCTCACCTATCTGCACACACGCACACTAGAGATCAGGGGTGACCATTCTCACCTCACTACCATTCTCACCTCATTGCCATTTTCGCCTGACCACTGGCTGCACCAGCACAGCACCCTTACCCTGTACTGCACAGCACACACGGCTCCTTCTATCACGCAGACACAGTTGCACACGCGCAAGAAAAAATAAAAGGAGGCAGCACACTGAGGAGAGGAGGATGAGGCTCTAAGAACTAACCAATGACCTAGCTAAGTTTGTTAATGGCACCAAAATTCTTGAGAGACTTCTAGAAAGTCAAATATGTGCCTTTGACAAAGCTATCGTAGGATACAAGAAAGCATCTAAGCAAGAATGGTATAAGAGTTTCTTTGTACCTGCTAAGAGATCTAAAGCGACTTATTTCTATACTAGTCATAAGGCATCCTCCTATAAATTGTGGAAGGGAGAGTGTCACAACATATTCGGAGGGCGCAACGATAAAAAGATAATTAAATTTATAAAAAATTTAGTTGTTGCCACTAATTTTTATTTAAATAAAAAAATAATTAAAAAAATATTTTTTTATTAAAAAATTAGTCTTTGAAAATAAGATTAGGTTCGAGAATTTGATTATACACAGAAAATGATAGGATCTTAATCTTACTACACCTTTGATACATCTATTCTAAGACGGTTACTCTAAAGATAATTATGTGAACTAAATAACCTCATGAAAATATTTATTTTACCCCTTAAAATAAAAAAACAAATAATAGTGAATGATAAAAATAAATAGAGAATTGAAGAAAACTATTTATAGTTTTGGCTTGCCTTGTATGCCTACATATCCCAACGTGCAATGAAAAACAAAGTAACATAATTCTTATAGAAAATGATTATGTGTTGTAGGATTTTAATTAAAATTACAGATTGATTAAATAAAAAATAATTTATGTATTGATTAAATTGAAAATACCTTGATGATGATTAATTGAGAAAATGATAAGAATGCTTGATTATTTAAGAAGAAACTATTGGTTGGTTATTTTCAAAGAAGATTAATATTTATATCACCTATGAATCAAAATAACATCACGTCTACATTGATCGTCAGTGATTTTAATTATTTTCAGGATGGAAGAGTCGTCATAACTATAACGTCCCTAATTGATTAACATTTTTAAATTAATAATTTTTAATAAGTGATTAATAATTAATTAATAATATATTTCACTTTTAAGTCAAAGAATTGTCACGATAACAACGTCCCTAGTTAATTAAAAATTTTAAATTAAAATTTTTAATAAGTGATTAATAATTAATTAAAAGTTTATATCACTTAAAAGTCGAAAAAGTTGTCATAACAATAATGACTATTAGTAATTTTAAAATATTTTCGGGATGAAGAGTCGTCATAACAACAATGTCCTTAGTTAATTAATAATTTTAAATTAATATTTTTAGTAAGTAATTAATACTAATTAATAATCTATATTACTTTTAAGTCAAAGAGTCGTTACAATAATAATGACCCTTAATGATTCTAAAATATTTTTGGGATAGAAAAGTCGTCATGACTACAACGTATCTAATTGATTAATAATTTTAAATTAATAATTTTTAATAAATGATTAATAACTAATTAACATTCTATATTCTTTTAAGTCAAAGAGTCTTCACGACACTAATAACTCTTGGCGATCTTAAAATATTTTCGAGATGGAAGAGTCGTCATGATAATAATATTCTTTGTGAATTAAAAATTTTAAATTATTTGATTTGAGTTTTGAAAGAATTTTTAGAACTGAAGCGTTGTCACTACACAAAAGATTTGAATCACTTTTCAAATTAATAAGTTATCACAATTCAGATGACTCAGATAAATTATTTATTTATATTTATTATTATTTATCTAAAATTATATATTTTATTTTACAGTTACTATCACTTATTTTTTTATTTATATATTTTTTCACTTTTATTTTGGCCGACTATTAACTCTTGACCTACTAAACCCAACCATTTTTATGTGAACAAAAACCCAAACTATATATATCAGTTAATTCCAGAATTAATCTATCTTCAAAAACACGTCAACAAGCCCAAAAACTACAACTAGATAACCCTAAACCTAACAAACTATTAACAGATAATAACATTTAACAAATAAATTATATACAAATATAATTAGAGGTACCAACGTCTGTTGGGTCGAGTGGTTGGGAGCTCGATTCCCCTAACCAGGTCTCGAGTTCGAGCCTGGGATTGGAAAAAATAGTATTGGGAGAGCCGCCACCGAATGGGTCCCTGCAGTTCTCGAATCCAGATTAGTCGGGTTAGCGGATACTGGATGGATTATTTCCGAAAAAAAAAATATAATTAGAGGTGAAAAAAAAAAAAAAAACAAAAACAAAAAAAAAAAAGACAAAGGCACGTAATAGAGCGTGAGTGCAGGGGTGAGAGTGGTGCAGAGTGAAGAGCCGTGAGGTGTGTTGCGACCATGAGTGAGCGTGGGTGTTGGAGAAGGTGAGCCGGTGGTGCTGTGGGTGCGGCTGTGTGAAGTGGTGCTGTGGGTGCGAGTGAATGCTGTGTGGCGAGGGTGAATGCTGTGCGGTGCGGTGCGGGAAGTAAAGAGTGGAAAATGTGAATGGCAGTAGTGAAACCTGGTGCTCGGTGTGCAGAGGTGGGCTTGTGCGTTATGGTGTTTTGTGGGTGTGCTGGGACAGTGGGTGTAGTGCTCTGTTCTTGGGCGGTGGGGGTGCTATGCAAGTGAAAGTGTGGGTGAAGCTGTGACGGTATGTGGCTGGTGCGGTGATGACCGTGAGTGTGTGCAGAGGAGAAATGTGGGGGCTGTGAAGAGTATTGATTGTGGCGATGAAGGAGGGACGGTGCAGTGCCGAAGTGAGGAGCTTGTGGTGGGGCTTGTGATGCTGCTGCATGAGAGCAAAGTGTGTAAGATGGTCAAGGTTGGGTGTGTGAGTGCTGTGCTCTGTTGGTGGCACGGCATAACCATGGAGCCAAAACAAAAAACAAAAACAAAGAAATGGAAATGCAGGAGAGAGCTATCCAGAAAAGGTTCAGAAGAATCACACATGTTCAGCCACTTGATGGTAGATCTAGATCAGAAAACCAAACCTTGTGTGTCTTCTGCTTGTTCCAAAATTTACCCAGAAAATCCCCTTTCCTCTTCTTCACCTTGCGTTAGGCCTCTTCATGAGCTTAGTTTCATCAAACACTTAAGAAAGGTGTTAAGAAAAGATTTGAGAAGAGTCAACATATTTGAGCTTGGTTGAAGCTGTCGGGTTAGCATTCAGCTTTAACAAACTTTCATTTTCTTGAATCAAAGCACTATTCTCAGCTTTCAAAATCTCATTTTCTTTTAAAGTTATAGAAAGTTTTTTCTTTAAAGAGGCATATTTTTCTGCAAGAATGTTTTAGTCCGACAAAAGTTCATCAAAGCTACTTTCTAACTCATTATAACAAATATGAGAAGGTTTAGAATTTGATACCTCATCCTTAACATCAGCTTCCTTTGTAACAAGGTAAGATTGGTTGTTTCTTCTTACTCATCATCACTTGAAGAGTAATCCTTTTCTTCTTATAAAGCTTCTTGTGTAAAATTTTTAGCAAAGGATAGGCAGTCTTGATGTTTCCAGGTTTTTTGCACTCATAGCAAATAACTTGGCCCTTGTTGATGCTTTTGTCACCTTCCTGAAGTTCCTTCTTGGGATGAAAATTCTTCTTGTTTCTTTCTCTCTTCTTCCACATTCTCTGAATCTTTCTTGAGATGAAAGTGAGTTCATCCTCATAAAAAATGTCATCATCCTCATCACTTTCTTCATCTGAATACACTATTAGGGGTGTTCACAATCCGATTCAGTTTGGTTTTGGGGAGAAATCCAAACCAAATAGAACCGAATCAATCGGTTCACCCCTTAGATTAACCAATTGGTTTGGTTTCTGCTGAAGAATCAAACCTTTGGTTTTTGTCCTTTTTTTTGTTGAATTTGGCCCAAATAGGGCATAAACTATATCAATCTCAGTGTTCAAAAGAGTTTATAACTCAAATAACAATCAATATCTATAACCAATATGATGCTAATTGCCAAACATTAATTCAAGTTTATACTACAGTAACGGTCTTCATTAAAAAATTTCATAAGTTGTATGTTTAACTTGATAATATTCTCAAACTTATATTTTAAATATGAAATTATGAGAATAACATTTCGACAAAATAAGTTTATGCTATGTCATGTATAATAATGCTATTACAACATATAAAAAATAATTTAGGTTCTAAGGGGTATAATTGTAATATCATATATAAAAAATAATTTATAATTATATATTATCACCTTCGATTTGGTTTGGTTTGGTTTTCAAAATTAGAACCGAAAACTAAATCGAACTGAACCGATGAGTTTAAAAAAAAAAATCAATTTTGATCGATTTTAATCGGTTTTCAATTTTTTTGAATTGGTTTTCTAGTTTTGTTTGGATTGGATTAGTTTTGAACACCCCTATCCACTATTGAGTTTAGTGTTGAGGGTTGAAAAGAGTGGTGGGAAGGGTACTTACCGTGACCCTTTTGAACTATCTTGCGAAGGTTACTTGCTGTGACCCTTTTGAACTATCTTGAGAGCAATTAATTTCCCTCTTCTTAGAATTTCTTCATTCATTTTAGGGAGCTCTTGTTTATGAATTTTCCGAGATCCAGGTTTAAGATTGAAAGATCCTTGGCTTATTGGATTGCGGTGACCTTGGGTCTCCATATCTATAGCTAAGCTTCTCACATGCTCTTGATTGAAGTAAGTCTTCATAAGTGACTTCAAATCATTCATAATGATTGTAAATCTAACAAACATCTCATTTATGGTATCATGTTTTTGCATTTTGAATAGCTCATATTGATGTACTAGAATGCTGACTTTCGCTTCTTTGACTTAGGTTGGTTCCTTCATGAACTATCATCAAAGTATCCTATATTTCCTTTGTTGTACAGCATCCAGCTATCTTATCGTATTCTTTTTTGCTTAAGGCATAAGTCAAGTAGAACTTAGCCTTGGAATTTTAGACATATTTATTCTTCTCTTCTTCAGTCTCGGTGTCTCTTGATTTCTCTGCATTTCTTCCATCATCAAAGCGAGTTATGGGAATGTAGGGACCACATTCAATGATTCTGCAAAGATCTATGTGTTGAAACTCGATGAACAGCCTCATACGATCCTTCCAATAGTAGTAATCCTTCCCATCAAAAGCTGATGATCTATTTGTTAAAGATTCTTCAGGTATATAATTACTTCCTTGTTGATTTTCCATTCTTCCTTTTGAATCTTTTTCCTTTCATGCTATTAGATGTGCTCAATTAAAGGTTGAGCTTTGATAACAACTAAAATTGGCAAAAGCAGAAGAAATGAGGTTTAATTGTGCTCCTTGAGCTTTGGATATTTCTGTAAACACAACTTTCTCAAATCTAAAGACTTAGAGTTGATAACGTTCAAAGACAACATAAGTTAAAAGTTAAGAAGGGTCACCTTTCTTAATTAAGTTAGATAATAACGACGGCATTGTAAAGACAGAAGCTTGATACCTTTCAAAAACAATTTTAAAAATTACAAACTTAAGACAACACCTTAAGGATGAGTTTTAAAAAAATGAACTTGCAAAAACTTGAGTTTTGAAGACTTAAGTTGGTTGAGTTAGTCCTAGTGAAAGGTTTTGTTTTCAACTTTCAAATATCATCTTAACAAGGTCGAACTAATAATAGAAGAGTATTAAAGCAAGAGATAAGGATAAAGAAGACTTAAAACTAGATGTCTATACTGATTCATCCCAATCCACATGGGCTACGTCCATTCCTTAGGTCCTTACTGAGATTTTTCACTAATACTAAATACATAGCCTCTCCAAGTTAAGTTACAAGTATTCTTTGATACCTAACCTCTTCAGGCTAAAAACAAATGCAGTAACTAATTAGCACAACCCGTTAGCTCATTGTTCGATCTCACAAGATCTAAGTAAATGATAAGTGTTTTACAGTGGGTTGCTTACGAAATCACTCATAGATCGGATGTACATAAGTTTAAGAGCAATACAAACACCTACAAAAAGATTTTAGCTAAAACACATATGAGTAGGCTGCCACAACATACTTGAAGGGCGTCGTAACAAGAGGCAACTAAATTTATAAAAATAGTTTAAGATTCGCCACCAATTTTTTATTTTGATGAAAAAATAATTGAAAAAACCCTTTTGTTAAAAAACTAGTCTCTGAAAAGAGATCAGATTCAGAAATCTAATTATGTACAGAAAATGATAGGAGTGTAATCCTATTGCACCTTTGATACATCTATCTTAAGATAGTTACTTTAAAAATAATTGTGCAAAAATCATTATTACCTCAAAATATATTTAATTTACCCTAAAAAATAAAGATAGCAAATAATAAAGAGTGACAAAAATAAACAAAGAATTAATTGAAAATATTTATAATTTTGACTTACCTTGCGTGCCTACGTATCCCCATGTTCAATGGAAAATTAAAGCTACGTAGTTCTTGTAAAAAATGCTTGTGTGTTGAAAATTTTAATTAAAATTACAGATTGATTAAACATAAAATGATTTGTGTATTGAATAAATTGAACATGCTTTGATGATGTTGATTAAAGTAAAATTTTTTTGTGAGGATTGACTAATAAAAATAATAAGAATAATTGAGTAATAAAAAAACTATTAGTTGATTGTTTTTAAAGAAAATGATTAATATCTATATCACTCATGACTCAAAGAGACGTCATGTCTACGTTGATCGCTTGCGATTTTAATTATTTTCGGGATAGAAGAGTCGTCACGATAATATTGTCCCTTATTAATTAAAGATTAATTAAAAAAATTCCATGATTTCTAAAATAATTAATTATTAATTAAAATATATATTACCTATGAGTGAAAGACTCGCCACGATAACAATGATCATTGATGATCCTAAAATATTTTTAGGATTGAAGAATCGTCATGACAACATCGTCTCTAATTAATTAATAATTTTAAATTATTAGTTAGAGAGTTTGAAATAATTTTTAATTTAATTTTAAGACCCGAACGTAGTTAGGACAACAGAACCTCGATTAAATTATTTTTTAAATTAACGAGTTGTCACAATTTAGATGACTTAGATTAATTATTTAATTATATTTTATTATTATTTATCTAAAATCATCTATTTTATTTTATTTTATTATTACTATCATTTATATTTATATTTTATCTTTTAACCACTTTTTATTTTAGCCTGCTAATTAAACCTAAGTTCAAAGATCAACTCTTAGCCCATTAAAATATGATTATGGTCTCAAACCACTAAGCCCAACTAAATTCTGTGAGAATAAAATCCCAAACTAATACTTAATCAATTAATTTCAAAATTACTAACACATTAACAAGCATAACAATACTTAAATAACAACAAATCATGACAAATTTTTCTATCCCAAATAATAACAATTAACAATTAAATGATATACAATTAGAATTAAAAATAAAATTAAAAAAACATGTGAGAGAGCGTGCATGTGCGTGAGTGGTGTGGTGCGTGTGTAAGTGCAGAATGTTGGTTTTGTGCTCTGCTGCAGAACGTGAGAAAGTGAATGTGCGTTAGTGAGGTGCTGCAGCAGTGGATTGTGTCTGTCGGTGCCGTGCTGTGCCCCCTGCGCTTGTGTGGAGTGACTTGAGGTGGGGAGTGAGGGTGCTGCAGTATGGGGTGCGGGAGAGAAGTGCTGCGAAGGTGCTCTGTTTTAGGGAGAAACAGGGAAGGTGCAGCGGGTGACGGTGGCTCGGAGTGTGTGAAGTGCGCTAGTTGCCAGCTGGTGGAGGTCAAACGCTCTATTTTTTTGAGTGTGCGCGATGCTGCAGTGGAATCGTGGCTGTGTGGAGGAGAGTGAAGCCTTGTGCTGTAAGTGAAGAAACATAGGGCGTGTGAGTTGTTGAATTTAAGAGACATATACAGAAAGGATATATTTATACCAGAATTTAAAATATCAAATTAAATAGTAAAAAATTATATACCTGAAAAAATTTGACAGATCTCAAAGAAATTTGAACATTTCCAGATCAGGATCTTTCTACATGGGATAGAGAATTACAGAATGAGTTTAGGAGTAGAAAGAGAATCTTGACCTTTATAAACCAGTCAGAAACCATAGTTTTCACCCATCATAGGTCCTAGGTTACCAAGCCTTATATATAAACTCACTTGACTAATACACTTATGCATTGGGTCCAAAACCTAATAAATCAATAATTTTAAAATCCATAGAATCACATTATAAAATTTAAGCATGTGTTCCAAAGATTATCAGGTTATCAATTCAACTAGTTTTAACAAACAATAAAATATATAATCAAGGACAGCCCAAACACAGAAAATTTTATCATTCTTTCACTTGGGCAATATTGATTAAGTTTTATCAACTTTTCAAAAAATAATTCGAAAGTGACTTTTTAGTGGAACAACTGTGGCCACTAAACATAACCTGATTACGATCACTATAAATATTGACCAATAAACCTCAACAAAATCATCAACTTAAGAACCATAGGTGAAGATAAACTATTTAGAGTCTAGTTCACCTATGACCACATAATTGATAACCTCATTGGCTTAATCACAAGTGTACAAGTGTAAATACACATCATAACATAGTCCGTGATTCCTTTCATGCTACCATGTATGGATTCCACATTGTGCTTTCCCAAAAAAACACAACCAATTCTTTCTAAGGAGATTATAAACATGTTTTTCACGAAACACCATTTCTATAAAGGAAACAAAATATCTTTCTCACAAAAAATTAATGTTTTTCCTAAGAAAACATTCATATCTCAAGATATATTAAATGGTATCGTAATAATATCATAACATGATAAAGTCATATTTCTCATGACAATATTACCATCATGTGCACATAGTAAAATTCATGATACTACAGGAGTTTCAATTACACAAAATACGTATAATCACAATTTATCAACTTCCACTAATCAATCACATCAAAAAATATAAACCACCAAGGTTCAAACATCTAATTGATTAATAATATAACCAAACCAAAATAGTTTCACTGTCAATGAAAATTTCAACAGAACTGTCAAGGATGTTCAAATCATATATATATATATATATATATATATATATATATAGCGTATAAACATTAACCAATTTTTTATTAAAAGTAAGTTGATTAACACACAGATGAGATTTATATCAAATACATTTTATTCATTCTTAAGGACTATACATCATAATGCAATGAGGATACTGTAATTATTAACAATCTCATCAATCAAGTTACAATCAAAGAGTAAACAAGGACAATTAGCCCTAAATAACAAACATTTCAACTCTAAGCTATACATTTGTCCAAAATAGAAATAAGACTATTTTCTTGAATGTAACACATACTCTCGTATCTTTTTAGACAAAGAAATTTTTTTTAACAAAATAAGCCCAAATTTATATCAACCATACAATCTAATTAACTTAAAAGGAAAATTATAAAAAAAAAAAAGTTTATACAAGGCATAGATCACATGTGATTAATTATTCAGAAGCATATATTTATAACAAATAAATTGTGCTCTCACATTTCTATAGAAAACAAGAAATAATATGTTTTGTATCACTTCTATTTTCTCAAAAGAAAAATTTATTAGACTTAAAAATAGATTGAAAATGATACTTTCACAAGACACATCTAATAAAAAAACATTAATCACATTAATTTAATTGACAAATTCCAAGCTTATTACTGTACAAATATACGTACCACAAAAGTGAAAAATATTAAAAATTACAACAAAATCATATATGTAACGACATATTCAACAATCAATTTTTTTAGAAGAATCAAAACAATTGGGTCTTATCCAATTTTGCATACATGTGTTCCTAGCATAATAACATACACATAAACACATACAAAAATATGATTAAAAATAATATTTAAATAGGCACAATCACATTTTTTATAGGAGCTTAAGCATATCATCGTGTAATTACCTGTGGTCATAATGCACAACACATACTACAACTCCCCTTTTTTCAAATGATGGACATTTTCTTATGTACAAGAAAACTCGCTTAAGTATGAATCTAAGAACATTTTCATTAATAAATATACAGATCCATGTGACTAAAAACATTGCTAAAAATATATGTTTTTTATCCTTGAAGATTTTACAAAGTTTCAAAACCGTAGTCTAATTACCTTTCTCAAAAAATAATATTAAGTTAAAAACACAATCAACACTTAGTTGATTAAACAGACAATAACCAGTGGTAACAACCACTATGACAAGAATTCAAAACATATGGATACAAACTCTACTTGTGGGTGGGGAATATATACTATACATAACAGTGTTAAAAATTTCAACAATTTGTAAGCAGAAGATTTTTCACTGTCGCAGTATCTCAATTTTTTATGCTACTTGAACCAACTCATACAATATACCTTATGTGTGTAGGTAAATGCACTAATTAAGTTACACAACCATCCCTTTAACTAAATTGACAGATAGCTTCAATCAATTTTATGAATGAGTCACAATTAATAAGTCCCGAAATAGGATGAATTTACTGTTTGAAAATTCATTTTCAACTTCATATTAAGTTTTTTAAAAATCATGCTTTTCCAAAAAATACATCATAAAGTGTTCCCTTCATATAAAATTACATCACCTAAGTAACAAAACAAGGTCTCAATTTACGCAAAATTATATTCCCATAATAAAAAAAAGTGTAAATTATAATATTCAATCATTAGACTATAATTTTCAAAAAATTAAAACTTAAATCAAGAAGAGTCAAACAGGTCAAATATGACTCTAACAAGAGCATTCAAAGATTTTCATAAATTATTTCATTTGTTTAATAAATGGGCTACTTTTGAACAGTTACCATTCACTATACTAACTAAATTCACCAGCTAAATAAAAAAAATATATAAACTCATAATCTTTAAATTACGAGAAACATGCCAATAAAATATACTTAGCTCTCTACATGCACTTATTAAAATAATATAGTGGCATCAATATAACATAAGAGAAATAAAAAAAATCACAAATAATAATTAACATCATCATGATGTTCCTTCAACTTCCCTTATAAGCAACATACCAAAAAAATAACATGGTATAAATAAAATTCATTCAACTTCATATGACAAAGTTCAATATCAGGTAAAATACCAAACAATTATACCGCACACAATGTAAAATTAATACATTGCTCATGACTATGTCACAACTCTTCTCCTCGACTAGCCATACAGTTGTAAACAACAATAGTCATACTCTATCTTTAAAACATACAAATTCGCATTAAATTTTATCATATAATACATCAACAATTAATAAATATATAATTTATCGATGTATTAATTTACATGATTTGAATAATTTTTCAAAAGGACTTTCATTCTCACCATAGACATTACGAATTTTCATGGAGAAACACTAGCTCATAACATTGCTTAATATAAGCCAATTAACTTAATTTTACATTCATTTAATGGATATTTAAATGTCATGGTATGATTGAATATTCAAGGAATTAATAGCCAATAAATATATCATGCATTTCAAAAAATTAGGCAAAATTTCACATAAGATGAAAGTACACTTTTTATAAACAAAATTTCATTGGCAAATATAACTCCTACCGTTCATGTAAATAACTACAAAAATTTTAATGCAATAATTACACACCAAAAGAAAGTGTCAAGATATTTCTGTCTCAAAAATCACTTATCTATATATTCATGCTTACAAGGCACTAAATATTTCCTTTTATAAAATCATATAGAGAAAGTTATATCAATATTTTCTAACAGTGTCTTAAACAGTCATTTCATAATTATTGCACATAAAGGCTTAAATCAACAAGTTAAATATTTAACATTCCTATAACACATAAGAGTTTTCAACTTTAAATGAACTAAACATATATTTTAATCATATTCTAGTTTTAAACATTAAAGTTAACACACAACATAACTATCCAAAGTAGCTAAGTATCAATTTTCCTCTTATGCACAAAGTCTCTAGAGAAATCAAGTATTTAAGGCCTATTGACTTACAATTATTATATCATTTCCACATTTATGTTAATTTTGTTCATGAAAAAAATAAAATAAAATAAAAATTACTTATCAATAACAAGATTAAGGCACATGATTAAAAATAAATAAATTTTATAACAGGTAGAAAAATAATTTTATTAATGGTGTTTTTCATGAAAAAAGAAATTTGAAACAAAAACACAAATAAGAAAAATGATTAACATGGACAATATATAGTAATAATAATTATCTAAATAGAAATTTATCACATATGGATATAATCTATGTGGAGAATATACCATATAATAACAATCTCAAAAAATCTAACATCTGTAGGCAGAAACTTTTTTTACTGTTAAACCATCTCAAATATCATGTCACAATAAATTAATTAACAAGTTAACATCTTGTGAGTGGCTAAATCATAAATCAATTTAAGTAACATAACATCCCCAGAATTCATTCAACAGATAACTCCATCAATCTTAGTGAATGAACCACTGTGGTGGCATACACTCATTTCAACCAATAGAATCACGAAAAAATAACAGGTAACCCCATCAATTTCTGTGAATAAGCTATTGTGGTGGCGTACACTTACTTCAACCAATAGAGTCCCTAAACAGGGATAGACAATTGTCCCAAAAAATTATTTTTTTTAACATCAAATTTTTAATTTTTCAAAACACCTAAAGAGTGTACCTATCAAACTTAATAATTAAAGAGAGTAACATTTATCAATAGATATACCTCATGCGTTTCAATGCAATTCATAATTTTTTTAAATATTTATTTTATAAAATTTCATTTATACATATACCAACTAAGTGTCCGAACAGAGTGCATGGATAAAAATCAATAATTAAATAGAATAATACTTATTGACAGGTATATCAGTATATTAAATTATTTTAATAAAAACTAGAGTTACGAAAAAATAATTTCAAATGTAGCAAAATTAAATTATAAAAAAATAAATATATAATAATTTTCATGTAATTTAAAAAATTACAAAACTTATCAAAAAAATAGAAA